>CM048746.1:637615721-638173221 GCA_026315105.1 Locusta migratoria | reverse complement strand
CAATCCTCAGGGGGTGTACGACAGATTGCACGAGATGTAGGAATAAGCCACAGTAGTGTGTGCAGAATCTTGTATCGGCATCAGTTTCATCCGTTCCATATCTCACTGCACCAAGAACTGTACGGGAATGACTTTGCATCCCGCACAGCATTCTGTCATTTTGCACTTCAGCAGTTGCAAGGTAATCCAGTATTCCTAAGCAATACTTTGTTTACAGACGAGGCTTCATTTACAAATCATGGGAATGGGAATCTGCGGAACATGCACTCCTGGTCCGTGCAAAAACCCCACTGGATTCGCCAAGTTGCTCATCAACGACAATGGAGTGTCAATGTTTGGTGCGGCATCATTGCTGACTGTATTGTAGGTCCCTATTTTTACCGTGGGACTTTAAATGGACAGCGATATGCATCTTTTCATCAACACACACTACCGGTCCTCATTGAGGATCTAGGATTGGAATCTCGACTATCAATGTCGTTCCAACATGATGGATGTCCCGCACACACTGCAAACGTTGCCAGAGACGTTCTAGATGCGACATTTCCAAATAGGTGGATTGGGCGGGGAGGTACTGTGCGATGGCCAACACGGTCCCCTGATTTGACGCCATTAGACTTCTTTCTCTGGGGCGCAGTGAGAGAGTGTATCAAGAACCCCCAACGACAGTAGAGGATATGCCACATCGTATTACTGCGGCCTGTGTGGCAATATCTGTAGAGACTCTACAATATGTGCAACACTCTCTCGTTAAACGTCTCCAAACGTGTATTGATGCAAACGGACGGCACTTCGAACATATGTTGACGTAACACAATTTCAGTGGTCAAGATGTGGGTGTATTTTCTATGCTGGATGTAGTGCAAAACAATACAGTTTCTGTGGGTGACAGGGCACTAGTAAATGTGTTTAGAACAGTGAAACCATGTGTGTTATCTTTAATTGTAGCTCTACTTGTAATTTCGTTACATTTAACATACATATTTAATGTGAAAAACGTAACTTTGCGTTGGAAGTGTTTCTTGTTCATTTTTGTGGATTGTTGTTACCTTCCCATTGTGTGAGCCCCTGACATAGGCAGCGTTAGGTTCACGCTTGAGTCTCAGGACGTGCGCTAGCTGTGCGCTTAATTTATTTCAAGCGTCATCTTCGCGTCGAAATATCTCGGGATGTAATTGGCGTATTGCGATGCAATAAACGCCATTGTTTATGTGATTTTTATGCTATTGATTGCATACGAAAAAATAGGGGTGTTCTTTTAAAAACACACAAGTTTTTGTTGAAAATAGTATTTGTAAACATTTTAAAATTTCGCATAGTATTTAGTTTCTTAGACCCCTGCCGTACGTTCAAGCTGGTGAAAACCGTTTTTGAATATCTTTTGTGGTTCCAGAGATATTTGAGGTGGCAGCGTTAGGTGAGTTACCCTGTATACTCGTGCCTGAAACGAAACGCCTTAGGATGTGTTATCACATGCAGAACAAAGCTTGTTTTCCCACAGCCCCATATTCCAACATTCAGTGTGTGTATGTTTTGTTGAGGGCAATGATCAATTTCTTGTTTTCAGCTGGCTACTGCTACATGATCACTCGGTGACTGTGTTTTTTAATACTACTTAGCTATTATGGTAATTATGCATCTCTTTATTATACGGGTAATATTATATGTAGGAAGGAAATACATACTTTTATATGTTTTTTATCCCTATGCATGTACCGGTGAAATAATTTTAGCAACAATCACACTAGTGAAATAACACACACACACACACACACACTAGTATATGTAATTCACAATCAACTGTTTTTACACATACATATCAAATACATGAACAATTACGAAATGTATTAGTCACATAGCTTCTTTGTTTGTTTGTTTTTTTGTAACACCTAACTATTTCCAGTCCTTCTACGAAGACCCACAATGCAGGTAGGATAACTGATTGTAAACTGTTCACAGCAGTGTCCACAGGCATGCCTGCTGAACCCACTGTGGTTGTTTTTCAGCAACCATTTTGTCAAATGCTCATGTGAGGAATGAACTTCGTGCATTATCAATCATTTCATGTTATACTTCGTTTGGTATGAATCAGTGCTGTGTGGTGTGGAGTCCTTGATAGTCAAGAGTCAGGAAACGCATCATACGTGGATCTGTAATTTTTTTTTAATTTGATCTGCTTGCACTGCAGAGCTGATTCGAAATGATAATGATTAAGAAAAAATTCTAGTTAAAACACTCAGTGCAAGTGTGGGGGGTAACACCTTACCTCCTACTGGCAAACATCTCAACAGTAGGGGGAGCTGGAGGAAGTGGGGAGGGAATAAGTGGAGGGAAAATGAGTAGGGGGCCAAGGATAACTGCTATTTTGTAATACTGGGCTTAACACCTAGCTGATTTAGAACATTGGTACCCGAGGCTGCACACGTATTCATTGAGGGGTAGGTAGGGAGGGGAAATGCGTGCTGTAGCACCAATATCTTGGGCTACCTAACTGCTGAAGGAAGGCACATGTACATGACAGATGGTCTAGCCCTGTGACAAAGGGAGAGTCCCCTAATAGAATTAATTCTGTGATTTTGACAGCAGATTCGGCCCTTACGTGAAATTACGAATAGAATGATATCGATATACATGTGGCGTCTGTTCCGAAAGAACAGACGTCACTTCTGATCCTGCAGTTGTTATTATTTAATATTCACAGAATATATGACATCAACTGCGATTGGTCAAAGCTGAAAATGTGCACCCAGCCGGGATTCGAACCCGGGTCTCCTGCTTTCT
Organism: Locusta migratoria; assembly: GCA_026315105.1. Taxonomy (NCBI): domain Eukaryota; kingdom Metazoa; phylum Arthropoda; class Insecta; order Orthoptera; family Acrididae; genus Locusta; species Locusta migratoria. The sequence continues at coordinate 638,170,440 of CM048746.1, read as the reverse complement.
AGGCAGTTGCGCTGACACCTACTGGAGACACAGAAATCGTCGCACCTGCAAGGACTACCTAAGCACGCCTCCCGTCAGACACAAATTCCAGCTTCGCCCTGCCCACAGTACTCAAACTCGTAGTTATGAAACTAATTCCCGTAAGAGTAAGGCCTTCAAACTTGCCCACCCCTCCCCACTAATGATAGGATCATTGCCCGTCACTGGCATATTATATATATACATGTGGCGTCTGTTCGGAAAGAAAAGACATCACTTCTGATCCTGCAGTATTTGTGTCTGACGGGAGGCGTGCTTAGGTAGTCCTTGCAGGTGCGGTGATCACTGTGTCCCCAGTGGTGTAGGGGTCAGCGCAACTGCCTAGAAAGCAGGAGACCTGGGTTCGAATCCCGGCTGGGTGCACATTTTCAGCTTTGCCCAATCGCAGTTAATGTCGTATATTCTGTGAATATTAAAGAATGATATCGGTCGCTGGCCAATCAGTCGAGTACTTTACAAACATAATTCAATTGCCAATAAAATTACTTAAAGTGAATTTTCCCTGACAAGTAAGAACCTCCAAAGGATTGGCTAAGCCTTAACTCGCTACTGGCGGAGGATTTATAATTTTATCATGTCCCGTTTAATTAATACGGAAATGAAGTAACTCTTGAAAGCCCCATTTGGCCGGTAGTTTAAATTCGCTTCTTCCTCGCCAATGGTGGGGGGACACACGCCTTCGCGCCGTTTGGTGGAAGAACCGCTATTCCAGGTGTCCCAACCACCCAGGGCGCCGACCCTTGCCACGCGGGCTGGGGGGAAGGGCGCATAAGCACAGACAAATATATACAGACGGGAAACCTCCGTAAGGGCCCGGTCCCACGCTTTAGGGGTGCGGGGCGGGGGTTTTTCTGCAGTTCCATAAGATGTCCCATGATGGCGCTGCGGTCAGAAGCAGCCCTTTAAACTGGCCAGAGCAGGCGGCAGTTAGCAGCTGTCCCCCACCACCGCCTCCCCTCAAACGCCGGCACGTCGGACACAGCCGTGGCCTTGTGGCAGGTGGCATGAGCTCTCCCCTCAGCCTCCCCTCCACGTTACCCTCAGAAGCGCCTCTAGTGTGGTCTACCTGTACTAAGCCAGGGAACCGCCTGACACCTGCTAGTATCTTACGGAACTACGAGGGGAGCGTAGGACAGTGGTTTAGGGGTGGCTGCTTCTCTGTATATGTTACTCTGTGGCATAAGGCACGTTGTGAGGTAGGCTGCAGAGCCCCTCTTCTCCTCGACGGAGTAATACAGTGTCCTGGAGTGACGGACATAAAACTGACAGGAGATGCTCCTGACGCCAGTCTTACACAGTTCTATACCAGTGCTAGTTGAGCCGGCAGCCTGGGCTGTTTCCATTACCTCTCCAAGATACATAATGTTTCTCAGTGCACTCTCTCTCTGCTAGGGGTTGGACTATTCGAGTTTGAATGAGTTTACTGAATTGACTTTCATAGTGTCTTGGTCCTGCAGCGAGACATTATTTCATGTGTAACAGGCTACCTCACATTCTTCTTGCTCAAAAGAACAATACAGACAGTTATACCGAATAAACCTGTTTGCTTAATTCTATTCTGTTCTATTAGTAAGGTTCAATAGGACTGAAACGCTGCTAGTAGAGATAGACTTCGATGCCAGTCACTGTCAGGCAGCAGCAAAAGTACAGGAGAGGTGCATGATCGCCACGGAAAGGAAGTAGCAAGCAGTCAGTTCCAAGGTTCGAACGTTCCCACCAAACAACCCAAAGGGCCCATATTCGAGCCTCACTGTTACGGCTAACTTTACAGTTATTTATAACTGTAACCTCTGCTTTTTAACAGTCACATCAAGATGTCGTTGCATAACTATAACCATGGCTTGGCAGTTCAACCCTCAATGGGAGGGATTATATCATTTTACTCAAAAAGATGCTTCAGTGAAATGTTTAGTTTGGCACAAAACATTAAATGATCTCAAGACATATAATTTGTGATTACATTATACGTCATATCTCGCAAAAGAATATGGAAGTGGGAAGTGTTATAGACCCGAAATGAAGGTTAAAGTGTTGTGTATACAATGCATGTCCACACGTGTGTGTGTGTGTGTGTGTGTGTGTGTGTGTGTGTGTGTGTGTGTGTGTGTGTGTGTATTTTATTATAACAATGGAAAATCCGATAAGAATATCAATAATGGAGGATAGGTAACAACTCACTGTAAAGAGGGTCGCTGAGCTGCTGACAGACACGAAAATAGATAATCACATCCACACAACTTAAATTTTCACACCTGGCCTTCACTAGAAGGCAGCAGCTCAGCAAGTCTCTTTACGATGAGTTGTCAGCAGTGCAGCAGGCCTATTTACGGTGAGTTGTTTCCTATCCCCCATTATTGTATTTTATTATATATACTGGGTGATCAAACAGTCGATATAAATTTGAAAACTTAATAAATTATGGAATAATATAGATAGAGGTAAAAATTGATATGCATGCTTGGAATGACATGCGGTTTTATCAGAACAAAGAAAAAAGTTCAAAAATCCCTGAGAAATGGCGCTTAATCTGATCAGAAAAGCAATAATTAGCATAACAAATTAAGACAAAGGAAAGATGATGTGCTTTACAGAAAATGCTCACTATGTTCATCAGCAGTCCTGAACAATAGCTGTAGTTGAGGAATAATGTTGTGAACAGTACTGTAAACCATGTCCAGAGTTATGTTGAGTCTTTCAGCATATTGTCTTTCAGCATTCCTAGAGATGTTGGTCGATCACAATACACTTGCGACTTCAGGTAACCCCAAAGCCAATAATCACACGAACTGAGGTCTGGGGACCGAGGAGGCCAAGCATGCCAAAAGTCATGCACATTATCATCAAACGACCTGCGCAAGAGATCTTTCACACATCTAGCAATATTTAGTGGAGCGCCATCCTGCATAAAAATCATACATTCCAGCAGGTGTTTATCATCCAGGCTGGAGATGATGCGATTCTGTAACATATCTGCGTACCTTTCACCTGTCACAGTAGCAGTTACAAAACCAGAATCGCGCGCCATCTGTCGGACATTTGTCGAACTTTGTCCTATTTATTTATTTATTTATTTATTGTTCTTATAAAGCCTCATGCCATTCCAAGCATGTGTGTCAATTTTTACCTCTCTATCTACATTATTCTGTGATTTATTAAGTTTTCAAATTTATACTGACATTTTGATCACCCGGTATGCAGGGTGTGTTAACTAACATTACCGCTGGGTATATTTCGTAACCCACATCAAATACTCACGAACCGATTCCACAGACCGAACGTGAGGAGAGGAGCTAGTGTAATTGGTTAATGTAAACCATAAAGAAATGCATGGAAGTATTTTTTTAACACAAACCTACTTTTTTAAAAATGGAACCCCATTAGTTTTGTTAGCACATCTGAACATATAAACAAATACGTAATCAGTGCCGTTTGTTGCATTGTAAAATGTTAATTACATCCGGAGATATTGTAACCTAAAGTTGATGCTTGAAACATCTGACATTCAGTTGTGTGTTGTAACAAACACGGGCCAAGGTCGGCGAGCAACATCTGCAGGGACATGTTTACAATGATGACCATGTTTACGAGTGCGGCTGTAGTGCACTGTTGTGGTTTGGTCTAGGTGTCGCAGTGTCTGCATGTAGCGCTTTCTGCTATTGTTATTCTGATTTTGTCTTTGAATGCAGACTAACTATAGTACACTGTGTTACGAGATGTCTGTGATACTGTAGTGTTGTAGGAACTGTGACCATGGTGTATTTGAAGGTGGAGATGATACTCATCTATGGCGAGTGTTGACAAAATTCAGCTGAAGCCAGCAGGGTGTATGCAGAACGGTACCCAGAGAGAGAGCATCCAACGTGCCGCACATTTCAAAACATCTACCGCCAACTGTATGCAACAGGTATGGTCATAGCATGCAGACGGGTCCATAAAGGACCATCACAGAATAAGCAGATGCAGTTGGTGTGTTAGCTGCTGTTGCCATGAACCCACACAGGAGTACATGGGACATTGCGAGAGCCGGTGTACTGAGTCAAAGTAGTGTCATGCGCATACTGCATCGTCACTGTTTTCACCCATTTCATGTGTCGCTACATCAGCAATTACGTGGTGATGACTTTAATCGTTGAGTGCAATTCTGTCAATTGGCATTAATAGAGAATGCGTTGCAGTTCTACCTGTTTACCAATGAAGTGGGTTACACAAACCACGGGGCAGTGAATCTATGAAACATGCATTACTAGTCCATGGAAAATCCTCGCTGGCTCCGACAGGTAGAGCGACAGCAACTGTGGACTGTAAATGTATGGTGCGGAATCATTGGCGACCACCTCATTGGTCCTCACTTCATTGCAGGGGCCCAAACAGCTGCAACATACATCGCATTTCTACAGAATGATCTGCCAACGTTGCTCGAAAATGTCCCACTGGAAACGTGTCGACGTATGTTGTATCAGCGTGATGGTGCACCTGCACATTCTGCAATTAGCACTAGACTAACCCTTGACAGGATGTTCGACAGACTTTTCATAGGACATGGAGGACACAAATTGGGCAGCCCATTCTCCTGATCTTACACCTCTGGACTTCTTTCGTGGCGTACGTTAAATTCGAATGTGTACCGTGATGTGCCTACAACCTCAGAGGATATGAAACAACGTATAGTGGCAGCCTGTGGCGACATTACACCAGATGTACTCTGGTGTGTACATCATTCATTACGCCTTAGATTGCAATTGTGAGCAGCAAATGATGGCCACCACTTTAAACTTCTATTAGCCTGACATGTCGGGACACACTCTATTCCACTCCGTAATTGGAAACGGAAACCACATGTGTACATGTACCTCACCCCTCATGGTAATGTACATGTGTGTCAGTGTAAAAGCCCAATAAAGGTGTTAGCATGTGGACGTAATGTGCTGTTCTAGTCTCTTCTGTACCTAAGGTACATCACCATTCCCTCTGGATCTGTACTTAATTCGGTGCTCTCCGATACACATGATCGAACAGCGGAGGAGTGGTACTGAAGCCTCAAATTTAGGTTACAATATCTCTGGATATAATTAACATTTTACAATGCAACAAATGGCACTGATTACATATTTGTTTAAATATTCAGATGGGCTAACAAAAATAACGGGGTCCCATTTTATGAAAACATAGGTTTGTGTTAAAAAACTAATCCGTGCATTTTTTATGGCTGGTATTAACCAATTACACTAGCCCCAATCCTCATGTCCGGTCTGTGGAATTGGTTCTTCAGTATTTGATGTGGTTTATGAATTATATCCAGCAGTAATGTTAGGTGACTCACCCTGTATAGTTTCACAATGCTGGTACTGTAGTACTTTAAAAGACAGATGAGACAGCAGTAGCGTCCAAAATTGTGCTGAGTTTACCGATTGTATAATGAGTAGCTACCTTAATTCATAATTATGCCAGAAGGGCTGCTGAATGTGCCTTATGACCACTTAACGGCCTTCATTAGCAAGCTCTAGTTGCCGGTCTGCCAGTAAGGCAAATGCAGCTGTTGTACCTGTGGTGTCGCACAAGTACAAAGTGCGCGCCACTTACTTTCGCCGCGTGCCGCCATGCACGCACGGCGCAGCGTTCTTACGACGTCAGCCACGAGCGCCCTCTGCTAGAACTCCGCTCGTGGCCACGACTGAATGACATCGTTCACTTGGGACTGAGATAGGAACCAGTAACACTTCGTGTTCAGATAGGCACCAGTGAAGACTTGGCTATCAGATAGGCACTAGGCAGGCCTCTAGCTCAACTATGTATCTGCAGTACTGAGCAATGTAAAAGTTAAGTATTGTATAAATTCTGTGCAATATATATCTCGTTCTAATTTACTCTAGTGTTTCTAGTTTCTGGCTGCTCCCATCCGTACCTGCACCAGCGTGCTATCTTTATTCCTGTGTCGGTCTCATTCCACTCGGCCACCGACACCTACGACGGAAACGAGACACAAAAGCGGTGACGAGGCCGGGACACAAAAGTGGCGACGAGGAGTGATAGACGAACCTTAGACCAGCAGCCAGACAGCAGCAGTTGGAGCATGCAGAAATTGCTCCCGCCCACCCACCCTTATTCTGAAGATTTTTGGGGGAACATTTTCAGTTACGTGTTTTGTGGACTTTTTTTGTTGCAGAGCGTCCTCTTTCATATTGCATTTGTGTTTTGTTATAATTTACTTGTATGCGCGGCGCCCGGCGCCTAATCGGTCAGCATGACCACTACCCCAAACCCAAACTTAATGGAAATTATTCAGTTACAGACGGCGCAAATCACACAACTCCTGCAAGCGGGGGCCCAGCTCTCAGCGCAGGCAGCTAACCAACAACAACAGCCGCCGCTTCAGCAGCCCACACCTGCCGCCGCAACGCTTCCTACGTTTCGCCAGTACAACGACCGTGAGGAAGAATGGAGCGACTATTTCGCACAGTTTCAAGAACTCATCGCGGCTCATCAAATAACAGGTCAGACAGTTAAACATTTCTTTCTCGCCGTAGTTGGCACCACGACTTTCGTGTTACTGCAGAAACTCTTCCCCAACGCATCTCCTCGTGATGTAGACTTTGAACAAATAGTAGAGGCACTAAATGCTCATTATGAGAGAAAAGTTCTCGTAGCTGCGGCACGGTACCGATTTTTCAGACTGAAAAAATTACCTGAGCAGTCACACCAGGAATGGATTACGGAACTGAAGGGCTTAACCCGCTAATGTAAATTTACTAGCTTTTGTGGACTTTCTTATAGTGAAGTGATGTTGAGAGACGCTATCACTCAGAACATTCAGGACCCCAGAATTAGGGCAGTAATTATGAAACAGTCTGACCCCTCATTAGACAGTGTACTGCAGCTTATTGAAGTGCATGATACTTTTGACTTAGCTGTTGTAGAAATGCAAAGCCACAGTGTAAATTCAGTGCGCCACAACGGACGCTTTCCTAGCCATAGTTCTCAGTCTAGCGCTAGTGATTCTTATTTTTCTACCGGCCGTGCTGCACAGACAGTGAACAGTAGCCAGTGTAAAAGTGCGACACAAAGGTCGCCCCGTCGTTTTAGAGACAGTAATTTAAATAACGGGTGCCGACGCTGATTTCAGAAAAATGTTCGTAAGTCTTGCCCTCAGTGTTTATCTCGCCACAAGCGTGCGCATTGCCCAAGTCGCAACGCAACCTGTTATCAATGTGGCAAATCGGGACATGTGCAGTCAGTGTGTATGCAAATTAAAAACTCAAAGAACGGTGCCACTAGAAACAGTGCTTTGCCGAGTGCACGAACAGTTCATGCTGTCAATGTCGTAGACGCTGTGGAATTGAACAGTGCTTTACTTAGTTCTCAATTGCAAGAAAGTTCTTCTGCACCTACTGCAAAACTAAGTAGTGAGCCACGTCGCAAGCGCCGACGAGCGCGTAAAACAGTGCACCGGAAAAGGGTTCGGACACGCAAAATGACTATGTAAAGTGCAATCCTGTAGTGAAACTAGTGCCTTCTGCAACTGCTCATTGTAATAGTGCCCAGTACTGTGCAGCTAGTGACAGCAGACTTAATGTAGCTACTCAAGAGTTTAGTGCAGTAGTTAGTCCATCTGTAGTAGCCTCGCATTGCGCGGACGCCGATCCGGCGGTAGTGCCATCTATTGACTGTGTTGTTAATCCACTGTGTGCCGAGTATGCACCGCTTCCTACCGCACGCAACCCGCGCATGCGCAAGCGCAGAAAACAAGCTGTATTAGACGTTGCCCACATTCGCGCACCTGTCGAGCGCCGCAAGCAAAAGCTTTATGTGACTCTTTGTATAGAAAATAAGACTGTGCAATTTCAGCTTGATACTGGTTCCGCTGTCACATTAATGAATAAAGACACTTATGAACTGCTGGGTTCGCCAAAATTGTCGCCGTCACAGCAAGTGTTAACAGCATATACAGGTCAAAATATTCCTGTGCTAGGTGCTACGTGTAGCCTGCCCGCCTCTTTTCAGGGTGTAACAAAAACAGTTGCTTTTGTAGTTCTTCAGGCCAAATCTACACAGAACATTTTTGGACTCGATTCATTCGACTTGTTTGGTTTATCAATTCAAAGAGATGTGCTTCAAATTTCGTCAGTAGTGCCTCAGGACAAAATAAATGCATTGTGTGAAAAATACAGTGACTTGTTTTCGCCGGAACTAGGTTGTGCAAAAGACTTCGTGGCACATGTAACTTTAAAAGAATCTGCTGTACCAAAATTTCGTAAAGCTAGACCAGTGCCTATCGCAATGCGTGATACAGTTGCCGATGAACTTAAACGTTGGCAAGATAGTGGTGTGATTTCTCCTGTTTCTGCGTGTCAGTGGGCCTCGCCTATAGTAATTATACCCAAGCCGTCAGGAAAACTTCGTCTCTGTGCGGACTTTAAATCAACGGTGAACAGTCAAACAATTGTGGACACTTATCCCCTGCCCAGACCTGAGGAACTGATGGACAAATTAGGACAGTCTCGCTTCTTTTCAAAGTTTTGACTACAGCAGGTCTACGTTTTAATAAAGCAAAGTGTTCGTTTTTTCAAACTGAAATAGAGTACCTAGGCCATGTGATTAATGCCCAAGGTATTCATCCATTACAGTCACATCTTCGAGCAATCAAAGACTTGCCTCCTCCTAAGAATGTGCATGAATTGCAAGCAGTAATGGGAAAGCTTAACTACTATTTCAGGTTTATTCCCAATGCCTCTCAGATTGCAGCTCCACTGCATCGCTTACGTAGGAAGAATGTTCCTTTTGTATGGTCTAAAGATTGTCAGGTTGCCTTTGACAAACTAAAGTCTGCACTACTCAGTGATGCATGTTTGATTCCCTTTGACCCACAGAAGCCTGTAGTGCTAGCAGTTGATGCCTCATCGTCCGGTCTGGGTGCAGTTTTATCACATTGCATTGGATCTCACGATCGACCTATTGCCTTTCCGTCCAAGCTTCTAACGCCAACGCAACAGAATTACAGTCAGATAGAAAAGGAGGCCTTAGCAATCATTTACGGCGTCACAAAGTTTCATCATTATCTCTATGGCAGAAAATTCTATTTGTTGACAGACCACAAGCCTCTCACGTCGTTGTTCTCACCCACAAAGCCGATTCTTCCACGAACGGCACAAAAGCTTCAGAGATGGTCTTTGATATTGTCAAATTATCAGTACGAGATTTTGTACCGGCCTACCACTAAACATGCCAACGCGGACACACTTTCCCGATTTCCGGTTGGCCAGGATGTGTCGTTTGATTCTTCTGAAATTGCATGTTGTCAGATAGACTCCCAAGATGCTTCCGCTGTCGCAGATTTCCCTTTGAACTCTCGTCGGGTTGCACAGGAAACAGCTGCGGATGCAGACCTAAGTGTGGTAGCACGTTTTGTTCGCTTTGGTTGGCCTGCCAGAGCCAAAGACATTGAGCGGCCTCTGGTTCGACGTTATTTTGCACAACGTCATGCATTATCTTTAAGTCAGGGAGTTCTGTTGTTACATAAGGACAACGACCAAACAAGAATGATTGTTCCTCGTTCCCTGCAACGAGAAGTGTTACGCCTCCTGCATCAAGGACATTGGGGTATTGTTAGGACAAAGCAACTGGCCAGACGTCATTGTACCTGGGTTGGGATGGACGCCCAGATAGAGAGCATGACGTCACAGTGTACTGTTTGTGCGGAGCATCAGGCGGCTCCTCCGCAACGTTTCTCAGACTGGCCACGCCCCAAGGGACCATGGCAACGTTTACATATTGACTTTGCCGGACCTTTCTGGAATACGCGCTGGTTAATTGTTGTAGACGCTTTCAGCAAGTTTCCTTTTGTGATTGCCATGAACTCAACGACGGCGTCTAGTACAATCAGTGCCTTAACATCAGTGTTTTGCATCGAAGGTTTGCCTGAAACTATCGTCAGTTACAATGGACGTCAGATTGTTAGTGCGGAATTTCAACAGTTTTGTCATGTGAATGGCATTCAGCATATCACCACCGCACCTTTTCACCCTCAGTCCAATGGTGAAGCAGAACGTTTCGTTCGAACATTCAAGTCTCACATGGAAAAGATGAAAGGTCAGCACTCCAGGCAGCAAGCTCTTCAAATTTTCCTGTCTACGTATCGGTGCATGCCACATGACGGCCCGTCTCCTGCTGAGCTGCTACACGGCCGCTGTCGCCGCACTCTCCTTCACCTGCTGCAGCCTCCCACGCACCGAGTCGGTTCGTATGACGCTACGTGTTTTCAGGTTTCCACGCCGGTGCTGTACAGGGTGTTTGCTGGTATGAAGAAGACATGGTTGCCAGGCACCATTCAGCGCGTGCTCGGTCGCAATATGTATGTTGTATGTTCTTCCACAGGGTTGGAGCTGCCGCACCACACAAACCAATCGCGCTTGCACAGGCCGCACGATCCTGTCTCCGGTTTCTTGATTCCAGATCCAGTTCACCGCCAGGGAGCACAGCCACATCGCTCGCCGCCGGACCCAGCGTCCCCGGACTATGAGATCGTACCCATGGAGGTGGACGCGCCTCCTATGTAGTCCACCTCTCCGCCTCCGTCGCCGCCGCAGCTGACAGTGTCACCAAGAAGGACTCCGGGACCGTGCGTGCCCCCGCCGTCTGGGCCACGCACCTCAGAAGATGACGACCTGTTCCCGCTGGGTGGAAGTGTGCGCCCTTCCCCTCGTTTTGGCAGGTTTTCCGGGGGATCACAAGGCGGATGCCGGGGCGTGGACGGCGTCTCGATCCCAGCCTCAGCTACGACGCCCGTCCCACCAGTAACGCCCCCGCCCAGGCCCTCCTCCCAGTGCCGTCGCCGTGGCCCTCAGCCCTACGCCACGACGGCGCGGCGGTTTGGGGGGGAGGGGTGTGGTGTCGCACAAGTACAAAGTCCGCACCACCTACTTTCGCCACGCGCTGCCATGCATGCACGGCGCGGCGTTCTTACGACGTCAGCCACGAGCGCCCTCTGCTAGAACTCCGCTCGTGGCCACGACTGAACGACATCGTTCACTTGGGACTGAGATAGGAACCAGTAAACACTTCGTCTTCAGATAGGCACCAGTGAAGACTTGGCTATCAGATAGGCACTAGGCAGGCCTCTAGCTCAACTATGTATCTGCAGTACTGAGCAATGTAAAAGTTAAGTATTGTATAAATTCTGTGCAATATATATCTCTTTCTAATTTACTCTAGTGTCTCTAGTTTCTGGCTGCTCCCCTCCGTACCTGCACCAGCGTGCTATCTTTATTCCTGTGTCGGTCTCATTCCACTCGGCCACCGACACCTATGACGGAAACGAGACACAAAAGCGGCGACGAGGCTGGGACACAAAAGTACCCTCCACTCGACGCCCTGTGCAGTAGTGGGGTACCTTGATGCCTTTGTCCTTGTAAGCATGCAGCTGCTCACAGCTTGTCCTCCATGCATGTTGTTGTGAAGCCTGGGTGTAATGTGATACCATTGTTATCCCACTTCTGAGAATATGACACCATGAGTTCCTGCAGTGACCTCTAAGTAGTGTTCAAGGTTCCTCAGAATCGGCTCTCAACCCCTACTTGAAGCTTTGGAGTTATTACTAATTAGCAAACAGGGCAGCGCTTCGGAGTAGGTAATATGTATGGGATATATACCATAATCTCTTCTTTTCTTCTCCGTTTCTCTGTCCCTTCCTCCCTCCTCTATTTCCTCATCTCCTTCTCCTCCCCCTATCTTCGCCCCACTCACTCTTGTCCAACATCATACACGACTTCTGCCCCTCCTCTATGCATCTGTATCGTGCCCCCCTTTTAAATCCATTTCATTCCCCCATTCTCTAATTCCTCCCCCCTCTCTCTCTGATAATTTTTGTTATTGCAGCCGGGAACCTGATTGTGAATAGAAGTAAAAATAGATGAGTAAATGAACTGGAAGCAAGTTATTATGGAGACCTTTTAAGCTGCTTTAATGGCTGTACTTTTAATGGTTTTATTGTATGAACGGGTATGATTATAAATGTAGGCATAAAACCATGCAACCGCTGTATACAAATTTTAACAGTCTCATTGACTCTATGATCATGTAGTAGGATTATGTTGCACATTCACAGACCTATATTACAACGCCACATGGAGGCATTGAAAAAATATGATCTGTACTGAGTTTGTTTACAACAACAAAAATACCAAAAACTGACATCAATTCTATCTTTGCAACGCTCGAAAGATATTATCACCATCGATAACACCTAGTTGGAAGAATAACATGGAGGAACCTGTAAAGAAACAACATTTCATGGTTGGTTCGTATTTGGTTTTGCAAGGATCTAACCTACAACGGTTGGCAGTCCCAACGTTTCATGTTAAATCTGTCTGGCTGCTTTAACCTCGCTAGTTTTAGGATGGATTTTGTGCTATAATAGTGAACGGTCATTTTTATGATGCGGTTCCACCCATCAGGAAAAGAAGTTTCAGTTATTCTGAAATTCTTATAATTTTCGCTAGATTTTCCAGTTAGTCCCTGGCGTTAAGCAGTATAGATAACACCATAGCCTGTTTTTTCTAACCTCCTTGGTGTATTTGTTTGCTCCATTACAGCTTATTTGGTCGCTAGGCGAGTAGCGAGTGAATAAGCTGATTGTTGGAGAATCTTGAAAGTGATCCTAGCTGGAAGCGTAATTTCAGTTTTTCTCAAATTCTGATATTTTCCGGTAGAGTTTCCAAAAACTTTCTTTGGTGTTAACCTTGGCCTTGAGAATTACGAACAGAACAAAGAAAAGATCAGCCAAATCAATGAACCATTTTCAATTGATGTGCTTTCATACCTGTGGCAATTCCTTTTTATTAATATAGATGACTAGCTGAAAACACGGCGTTGTCAGGGTATTTATTTATTTATTTCTTCACTCAAGTCACTTAGTACTGTTCCTATCCCCTCTCTCTCCCTCTCTCTCTGTCCATCTCCTTTTTTTAAAATAACAAGTTATATTAATCTGTGAATATATAAGAAATAAAGCTGTCTTGCTTAAGTTAATGTAAAACATTTCAGGTACAGTATCGAAACAAACAAAGATAGTAATCAAAATACAAATGATATGTAACATTCATACATGCATTTAATTCGCAACTTGACTATAAATAACACCGAGTAAGATGGAGGCAGTGGTAACACACTGGACTCTCTTTCAGGAGGACGGTGGTTCTAAACCGCCTCTGATATCCAGATTTGGGTTTTGTGTCATTTTCCTAAATCACTCCAGGAAAATGCCGGTGTGGTTCCTTTAAAAGGGCACGGCCGCTTTCCTTCCACATCGCTACCCAAACAATCCGAGCCTAAGCTCCACCTCTAATGATCACTCTGTCAACCGCATGTTAATCACTAATCTTCCTTCCTGACTATAAACAATATTTCTTGTGACTTGTCCAGAATCTAATATGAATATTCTCTGTGATGAGACCATCTCTGAGCAAGCGACATACAGCTGTCTGTGTGAGAAACATGGAGATTTCAAATACACTCAGTATTGAGTAGATTACCCTGTGATTTATTATTAATAATAGAAAATACAAGTCTCTCTGCAAACTGCAGTCTCTTTTAAAAGGCAGATCTGTCAGAAATAATGGGTATTCGTCACATGTACACTGTTTCATTCTCTTCCTTTCCTTATAGCTCTATAGAAGTGTATTCCTTCTTCCTACAGCAGTATGCGCTTCACAGTGCAAAGCTGCTTCAAAGTTCTCAACAGCACTCTCATCTTTCAGGAATTTCGTTAAGCTCACGTGAAAATTAGATAGGTAGATCATGTAACTAATGAGGAGGTGCTTAACCGAATCGGGGAGAAAAGGAGTTTCTGGCATATCCTGACTAAGAGAAGGGATAGATTGGTTGGACACATTCTGAGACATCAAGGAGTTGTCAACTTAGCATTAGAAGGAAGTGTGTGGGATCAAAATCGTAGAGGGAGACCGAGGGACGAATATAGCAGGCAGATTCAAAGGGGTGTAAGTTACCGAACGTATTATCAGATGATGATACTTGCACAGGACAGGGTAGCGTGGAGAGCTGCATCAAACCAGTCTACGGACTGAAGACCACCACCACCACCACAACAACAACAATGGAATACAGTAGTGTCTTAGCAGTAAATAAGAAATGTAATAAAACGTGGTATCTGATGTCAAAACTTTTTACCCATCACATTATATATGATCTCATATTTATTGTTATATGTTGTAGAGTAGTATAATTTTTCAGGGAGATAAGTGCTGTATGTCTGTAAAAATCTGTTGCGAATACAATTAGTACTAAGGAAGTAATAGATTAAAACTTGGTTTTACATGCACATTACTGTTGATCTGCTCATATCTCATGAACTACGTGTCGTACTGTGATGCGATTTCGAAGGTACATTCAGCTGTATGTGTGCATAGTGTCTGTAAAATTTCCTATGGGTACAATTTGTAGTCTAGAAATTGTAAATTCCAACGTTATTTCGAATGCCGTAGCCTTACTCCATGAACAGCGGAAAAGTAGTAAGCGAGAAACTTTTTTCCTTTCGTCAATTTGCTATGGTAGTCAGTGAGAAAAGTTTCTTAAAGGTTTGAAATTATGTTTAAAGTTTGTTGCAACTCGCTAAGTGCTCTCCTTTGAAAGTACGTCTTTAAGAATGTTATATATGAAAGTAAGTTCCTTATTGAATTGATGCAATCATTTTGCGTCTACCTCTGCAGAAATCTGATTTAAGGGTCGCCACTAGCTTTTATTTATTACATACAAACAAAAAACTAGAAAAAATAAATATATATCCGTAAAGTGAATTTACTGTATACTGTTACTAACTGTATGCAGTGGCGACATGAAAGCTTTTTAATTGCACACTCTGTGCAATGGAAATATTTCCCCTGACCTACCTATCTTTAGAAGAATTTTCCCTCCAAAATATTTACAGTTAAAGGTGGTTGAAATGAGGTGGGCACAAATTTGAATAAAAACTATATTCACAAATTCTAACTTACAAATTGCCTGATACAACAACACATGTGACCATTTAGTTAATTTCTAATTTTATGTAAAGTCACCCATTTAGATATTAAGTGTATTTTATTGTCTTTCAAAACTGATCTATTTGTAAATTTTATATGTATGTGGCATATGGTTGTGAATATAGTTTTTATTCAAATTTGTGCCTACCTCATTTCAACCACCTTTAACCGTAAATATTTTGGAGGGAAAATTCTTCTAAAGATAGATAGATCATGGGGAAATATTTCCATTGCAGAGAGTGTGCAATTTAAAAGTTTGCATGTCGCCACTGCATACAGTTAGTAGCAGTATACAGTAAATTCACTTTACGGATATACAGTTTGACTCAAGGAACTGGGAGTATTATATGCATATTGTGCTACATGAGAATCGTGTGCATTGTTTTTCTTGATTTATAAATTATGTAATGAAGAGAGTATTGTACAAGTTGTTTGTGGGCAGGGTTTATGAAGGTAATTGATTTGTATAACGGCCAGGTACCAGTGTTCATGTGTTACTTGGACTGAGATATTTAATTTGCAACTGAAAGTATTACATGTATATTATGGTATGTGAGAATTGCGCACATTGTCTTCTTGGTTCATAATTTATATAATGCAGAAAGTACTGTACAAGTTATTGGTGGACAAGGTTGTTTTCGATTGTGAGCCAGTGTTCATTTGTTGCTCAGATTAAGGTATTTAATTGTAAATATGTGAATCAGTGGTTATGACTCAATCAGCTGTCCAACCCTTGTAAATTTAGTTCTCAGTACCAACCTACAATATATGAGGTGCGTCCAGAAACTAAGTTCCGTTGGGTAATGAAATGAAATTGTACACAGATACAGAAAAAATTTTTATTGCACAAAATTCTACAACTCTTAAACTAATTTTCCACATAACTGCCGAAATTTTGCAGGCATTTGTCATAGTGTGGCACCAGGTTTTGTATGCCTTCTTCATAGAAATCTGCCGCCTGTGTCTTCAACCAGTTGGAAACAGTTTCTTTCAGCTCGTCGTCATTGGTGACCGCCAATAAATACTTGAGATGTAAGAACAGATGAAAGTCGCTAGGAGCCAGGTCAGGGCTGTACGGAGGATGGTCAAACACATCCCAGCCAAATCCCTGTAGGAGGTTTTTCGTCACATCTACAGTGTGGTCGTGCATTGTCATGAAGCAAAACAACACCTTTTGACAGCAGTCCCCGGCGCTTATTCTGAATTGCACAGCGCAATTTCCGAAGTGTCTTGCAATAAGCATCTGCTTTGATTGTTTGACCATGCGGTAAGAAGTCAATGAGTAGGATGCCTTTCCAGTCCCAGAACACTGTGCACATCATTTTCTGAGGTCTCATGATTTGCTTCGGCTTTACCTTTGGTGGGGATGAAGTGTGCCTCCATTCCATTGATTGCCGCTTACTCTCAGGGGTGTCGTAAGAAACCCACGTTTCATCTACTGTGACTATCTGTCTCAGAAATTCCTCGCCGCTTTCAGCATAACGGGTCGAAAACACAAGTGCACTACACATCTGTTGTGTTTTGTGTTGTGTTACTCAGTGAGAAACTTTGGTACCCAACGTGAGCAAAGTTTATGGAATTTCAGTTGTTTGGTAACAATTTCATGCACTAGTTATCATGGTATTTGGGGGAAGTCCATAGTGAGAGCACTGGATCTTGTGATCAATCGCGTGAACCAGTTCTTCTGTAACCAAAGATGGACACCCTCTTCGTTATTCATCTTGCACATCACTACACCCGCCATTGAACTCTCGGATCCATCTTCTCACCATCGAATCACTGATCGCATCTGGTCCATAAACATCGCAAATTTGACGATAAATTTCACTTGGTTTCACTCTCATTGCATTCAGAATTCGAATCAGCGACCTGATTTCACAGGTGGCGGGATTTTCAACCAACGTTGACATTTCAAAAGAGCACAACAAAGCGTACATAACTGACAGCGATCTCCAAATGGCGCACGTTCTTCTCCTTGATACACATCGTCTACAGCGCATGTGCGGAACTGCAATCGCAACGCTGCAGCGGAGATAAATTGAAACGGTACTTACTTTCTGGACGTGGCTCGTAGACACAGATTATGTCTTCAGTTTTTATGCTTATGTATTAACTGAATGAATTACACACACTCAGACGAGCCGTGGCAGCTAGAGGACCGCAGCAACGCAACGCTGTCGGCGGACACGGACTGCCTGCAGCTGCTGGTGGACGCCATCGACCGGCCCACGTGTCCGCTGGACGAGCTTCCGCCGGCGGCCGCGGCGCGGCGCTGGCAGTGCCGCACGCAGCTGTGGCAGGACCTGAGCAGCGGCACCCCACACCTGCCAGTCACCAGCTACCTGGCCTACACCCAGCGCGCCACCGTCAGCCTCTGCCTGCTCGCCTGGATGGTCTCCAACACGTTCGGCATCTGCGAGGACGTCCCCTTCAGCATCATGCAGTCCGTTCACGACGCTCGCTGTTACTTCGAACGTCCCGGTGACCCGTCGTGCCCGAAATCCGACGCCACAGATGCCATCTGTGTTATTTCGAGAGCTATTCTGCTGCTCAAGTGTCGAGATTATACCTCCCAAGGACTTTTCAACCAGTGCTATGTCAAGCTCGACTCAAACGGTTGGCACTCGCCCGTTTACCTAACAGAGTTGGGGGATTACTTCAGATGGAACAGAAAACCGACCGTAATAACACTCAGCTTCAAAGATACTCTGACAAATGCCACCTTGAGGTACAAGAATTTTAAAATCGAGAGCTTAAAACCCTTAGAAATCACGCTTATAGCAGTAAACATTATTTTCCGGTTTTTGACCGCTGTCGTATACATGTACCTTCGCCACTTACGTAATTTGCCCGGAAAGATTTTCTTGTCCTTCCAGATAACGGGTTTAATCCAAATACTGTCTTCTGAGATCATGTATCGTATGGCAGGTTTCCCCGACTTATCCACAGCGGTACTGATGGACAGTGCGTTCACACTTCTCGGTTGTGTCTGGCTTAACTCCTTCTGCTACCAAATGTATGCTTGCCTCCGCCATCTCAGGCTTCCAGACGACCTACCTTCTGAATCTAGCACTGCATTCTGTCGTCAGGTACTGTATGCATTAATACCTTGGAGTGCAGTATGTGTAGCGACTATTGTTCTGGAAACGATCAGCAAATACAACCTCTTGTACAGTCGGATACTATTACTCGTGGGAATTTCACTGTCAGTTACCTTCAATTTGATTTGTCTCGGGTTGGTAGGGTACATTTACCTACGTAATAAGAAATCAATGACACATCTCAAAATTTATACTAAAGATAAATTTGCCTCAAAGCGACACCTCTTTTTTATGACAGTTAAGACTGTGATCTTGAGCGGGGTAGGAATAATCGTTAGGACTGGGTTCCACCAGGCTCAAGGTATTGCACAGTTTGTGTACTACGTACATCTGGCTACAATGCTCCAGGGACCAGTGCTGTTCATCTTTTTCATTTGCAACGAAGCGACGTTCCCTATACTCAAGAACCGTGTGCAATCGTGGTGGAACCCTGACGTCATCAGGCCAGAACAAGAGCTATGTTCATCAGCCGAGAGGAATATGGGAAAGAGAGTCCATATGCAGTTGGCGGCTGCAGAAGCTTCATTGTAATCTCCGTGAGGTTTTTTCCAATGTACACCCTAACTGAAGCTGTCATCAGACACAAGGGTACGATCCAGATGGTGAGAGAAATCGGACTGCAACTGGTATTGTAAAATCTGCAAGCCCGCTTCTTATCTGTATGTTTTTTAAGTAAGTACCGCTTTGAAATTAAAAAAAACGTGCTTGGATCTCAATAAATTTTAACTACTCTCTACACAATTTCCATCAATATTAAGGCACTTGTCATAACTTTTGAAAGCTGTGTAAGTTTAGTTTGATGTTGAACTTATCGTTAAATCAGACAACAAATTGTTCATTAACACAGTAATTTGTTTTAATTATGGCCCTGATATTGATGTGTATACTGTTAAATAAGAAACAGTGCATTAAACTGCAGTGTTGCATAACAATCATTTCTTACGGCTCCAATAACGAAATCTGTTTAACAAGATTATCAAAATTAATACTGCACTTTAAATCCACAAATAACTAATTATCAAATGAAGGAAGTAGGTTAATCTTCTAACTACGTAAATGAAACAGGAAAGAAAGGCCAACTTTGTTATTATTAATAATCACCATTACATTACCTACACAATACAACCTTTTCATAATGACATGAAATGCAATTACCTTCATTCCGGCGGTGGTACAACGTTTTCATAGTAATAAAAATACAATATATATATATATTCCAAATACAATCAAATCAACTTGCTGGCATAGCAGCCTCTGCTCTACATCGGAGCCATAAACACAACTCAATTGCTCTCTAAGCGAGCTGAACCACAACTCCCACTCTCTCTCTCTGCGTGGGCTACAATGCTATAAGATACATAATCTTTGCCAAAGATGAAACTTCACAGACTTAAGTACACATGTCGATACACACAGTAGAAGCAATATTATACATTTTCTTGCAAGCAAGTTACTCGACACAAAACAGGAGACACAATATTAGACATTTTCTTACAAATTCAGAAATAAATATTTTCTATAGATACGTTTCACGTTGTACCAGTTTTTTAATACCCTCCTCATAGAAGTCTGCCGCCTGACTTGTTACCCACTGCATAACAACTGTTTTGACTTCGTCATCGTCTTGCTCGGTCACAATGCCGTACAAAACAGTACGAGAAGCATTAGGAAAGGCATCCTGCAACCAGGAAATCTTAAAGCGCCTGTTTCTCTCACCCTATTGTCCACTTCCTGCACCAAACTTTCATTAACGACCGAAGGACGCCCACTCCGTTGTTCATCATGCACATTTGTGCGACCATTTTTTACGTCACTCATAATGTTTTCTCCGTAAACTGCACAGATCCCACGATGAATATCGATCGCTTTTATGCCTTTAGCACTAAGAAATCTCATAACAGCCCGTATTTCACAGTCCGCGGGAGTCACGATCATCGGAAACATCTCAAACACTCAGTGCACAACGGAAACAAGGAAGAATAAAACTTTATGGCGTCTTTGCGTAGACAACACATGTAGGTACTCAGTGCGCATAAAACTATTGAGATACCTTAGCACGTCTTTTTTAAAATTTCGAAACGGTACTTACTCAAAAGACACTCCTCGTATTAGTGCGTTTATTTGTACGTGCTAGTGCCTATGTATTTTTGTACCGGTATATAACCATGCTTGGAATAAATGTGAATCATAAGAAAATGTGACCATGTTATCTTTATGCAAAACAATGGATCCTACGACAAATCCGATGAATTAGGGTTGCCAGATCTTCGGGCGCCGCCCGGAGTGCCCGGGCTTGGAATGAATTCTCCGGGTCTACGGGCCAATGACTCTCATCTCCGGGCTTGAATGTAACCTTCATCATAACTTTTTTTTCAATGCTTTTTAAGTACTATGCTCATGTAGCGACGATTTACATCGAACTTAACGTAACTTAAACTAAGGACGAACACAACATACATGACCTAGGAGAGGGATTCGAACCTCTGGCGGGAGCAGCCTCGCGCACCGTGGCAAGATGTCTCAGTGCGCTCGGCCATTCCCGGCCGGCTCCTCTCTAGTAGTTATGAATAACTTTATATAAATGTCAATTTCTTATTGCAACAAAACACTACTTTTCTATTCTTCCTCTGAAAACTTTTCATTGTTGCGTCGGTAGTAATCGGCTAGCGCATTATTAAGCAAACACTGTTGCGGCAACGTGTCAACTGGCGACGTCTATTATTTGTGTTTCTTTCTTTCATTGTTTGTTATCAGTTTACCGTCAATTTTTGGAATACTCGGATCGTGTGAGAACAGACAAGCTTACGTTAACTCAGATTAGTGAGTAATAACAGTGAAATGAAGAGACGATATCTAAGTTCGTTCCGTGAAGAATCGTTGCAGGAAGAAAATTATCAATAGTGGCTACAAAAAGTCGATACTGATGAGTGTATATGTAAGTGCAGAATACGCACTATCTCACTTACTTGATGGGAGGGAGGAGATGATTATGTGTAATTTTTTTTTTTTTTTTTTTTTTTTTTTTTTAAGAATTCACGTGTAATCTTGTTTGGGGGAGCAGTCATTGGTCAAGGGGCCTGCCTCGAGTTCAATCTGGCAACCCTACGATGAATGGATGCACAGGATGTGTTGGGCGCAAGACAACTACGTCTCTATCGCCCTTAACAATGCACTAGGCGATGAAATAAGTATAAAAAGCCAACAAATGGAAAGAGGTAAACAGTCAAACTGTGTAGGCAGCTAAACGGAAGCACAATCAAGTTTTTGAACATCGGCAATATAAGTTTGCCTACTGAAGCATACTGATGTAGAAGTACTGAAAATAATACCCGAATATCGTGGCTGACTATCATGTATTACAGTGGTGTATTACAATATCAATCCCATAGTGGGGATTCTCTGTCTGCAGTGCATCATTACATTTAGAATCAACATTGCCAAAAACCGTCTGCTTACAGAAATTATAACAGCACAAACCAGACATAACCTACATATTTGACAGTGATCACCCCAACGGTCAGATGAAAAGAAATGAGAATTATTCTTCTCTGGAATGACTATTGATAGAGGAGTTTATCGCCACAGCTTCCATAAAATCGTTGTGTATGAACTTTTGCCGTATGTTCGGATAGCTTAGTAAACCAGGCAAAAATTAGAACGGCTGTAACATGGCATGACAGCAACACAGAACCCCGTGACTGTAGTCAAATATGAAGAACAGTGCAGCAGTTTTAAAAAAAATGCTACTACTTTCAACTAATAATCTCTACACTTGGAATTTAATGTAATTCCCCTTCACAAAAAGTTGTTTGTAATCATAAGCGAAGCTGGACGCAACCATTGTTTTGCCAATAAGTCACTCGCTATAATAGTAGGGACGTTGGTGCCATGAAAATAGTGCCACGTCCAGTCCACCAATATCTACGGGGGATATTACAGAGACTCCAGTTGATAACGGCACATAGGACAGTCAATAACTAGACAACGGAGGATATACGACGCATTCCAACACTTGGGAAGAGGTTATTAACCATGGAAGCGATTATGTCAAAGGTGTATAACTGTAAATCTGTCAATAAAGTCATTTCACACAAATTTAATTGTTATCATACTTCTTACTGAGCCTTTGCATTAGTGCTCGAAGTGGAGATGAGGGATCCCACTAAGTGGTTAATGAAAACTGGAAGACGATTGTTATTTTATCATCCAACGTCAGTCGGTGATTTACAATCAATTTCCTCCAACTAAGAAAAAGTGCACAAGAGCACGTTTTACTATATTTGGAGTAAGGCGCGTTATGACACTGACAAGTCCATATGACCATTTGTAAATGTTATTGTCGTACGTTTTGAGATTCGTCTGGTTGAATTCAAGAGAGATTTGTAAACTAGAAATGTAGCTTTAAGTAGGTAGATAGGATAGGATAGGATATTTTGGGCACACAACAGCAAGTTTTTTAGTGCCCTGACATAAGAATTACACAACAGTAACTAAAGTAGGTCTTGGCAACAACACGAACACATATTGCCAATCAGCGATGGAAGTTGGCAGACTGAAGTGCCCAACGTTACAAGTCCTTAAACGAAAATGTCTGAGTATAGAGGAACGCTGATCGCTGATGTGAGAGGCATCAGCGAGCCTTCCTGTAACACACTAAAACCTCCAGCCTAAGAGCTTAGGCCAGAGTAGGGAACGTTCACAAAATTGTAAAACGTTCGTCACACTCGCCTCGTCGTCAGCTAAAACAGTGGGTAGGGCACGGCCAAGATTAGCCACTGTCCTTTCAGCACTATATAAAATACACTCAAAATGTGGCGTACAATGATTTGCTCGCCACAATCATCACAAATCGGTGGATTCTCCCAACGGAATAAAAAGCTGTGGGTCAAAGGGCTGTGTCCAATGCGAAGGCCCGTCAGTGTCACTTCGAAACGTCTGAATGGCTGGCAGGAGGTTCGCCATGGTCGGACAGTTGGTTTAACCAACGGCAGTTCATTACCTGTCACTGCCAGCCACGTCTCCTCCCACAAGTGAAGGGACCTCTGGCGCAGCACAGAGTAGACGTCCCTCAAGGGAACGGCACACTCTGCGACATTTTGGTCACCGCAGGCCGCCTTGGCAGCCACATCAGCCGCTTCATTTCCCCATATCCCAACATGCCCAGGTTTTAAGTAGGTGTGCACACTTATCTTCCACCTTGTTTTCATGACTTCGTACAAATACCGCAACTGCATTTCGAGGTCTTATAAAATCGCCATGGTGAGTACCATTCGCGCATATTGTGCGTTTACAATAGTTACTTTAAAAAGGGGGAATTTCGGCACTATTAATTGAAAACGTAATGATATAAAGATGTCACTGACTTGCTTGTGACTTCCCTCCTATGACATTAACAATTTCTTACCTTGTTCCTCTCTATTGAAGGTCATTTCTGGTAGAATGCAACTTCTCGCGTGGAAATAACCCTGACCACTGCTTCATTTTGTATGACACAGCATTATTCTAAGTATGGTTCCACGTGGTTCACAGCGTTAGAATTCGAAGGTGTCCCTTATTTGATCAACTGCTGACTTACTACGATTCAATCTGCATGAAACTATATGGGGAATACCTATCTTACAGCGTCTAACCTGTCATGAGATCAAATATTTAACATCAATTCCTAAATTTAATTTCACTGTAAGGTTTTAAAAGTAAACGCCTTTTGCTACTGCGAATGAAGGGTTTTATTTTTATATTTTTAAATCACCCCTACGCGTTTCGCCTTTCACTCAAGGCATCATCAGTGGGTGTCCTGAAATATTTACATCTTTTTGTTTACACATATAGGTTAGGTCTCTTACATATCTACAAAACATTTCATTTCTGATTTAAAACAGTTCGTTTTTTGGTATAAAATGGTGTACTTACAGCACTTGCTACTCCACTTCAGTCTTATTCTGGCAACCAGGTCGAAATGTTACACTGTTTTTCGAAACACGTTGTAGTTCTCTGGTTCTGCTGTCACCTGCTGCCATACTGTGTCTACTGCTGTTTGTTTTGTAGTGTTGCCAACCTTAGCTTATTTGAAATTCAACTGTTTCATTGAAATTGTGTTGAAGGTATCTTTGTGTGTGTGTGTGTGTGTGTGTGTGTATGTGGGTGGGTGGGTGGGTTTTTTTTCTGTTTGTGTGTGTGTGTGTGTGTGTGTGTGTGTGTGTGTGTGTGTGTGTGTGTGGTGGTTGGGGGGGGGGATTATGTATTGGGATTTGTGTCTATCATATGGTCAATCAGTGAGAACAATGATTGATTGGTGAGGTTTATTTGGTCATTTAGTAGCATCTTTTTCTCAGCTTTTGTTTTATATATGTGATCATTTTCTTGTAATGTTAGGAGATGTTTTTCATTATTTATTCTAATTACCTTCATGTCTTTTCGTAATGTGGTGGGTTTGTGGTTATATGCTATTAGATGTTCTGCAAAAGTGGAGTGGTTTGTTCCGTATTTCCATGCCCTGATGTGTTCCTTGTATCGGGTATCGAATATTCTGCTGGTTTGTCCTACATACCTTCCATCACATGAGTTGCAATGTAGTTGGTATATTCCAGCTCTTTGGTAGATACCTGTGTCTGTTTTGATTTTTGGGATATATTTTTGGATTGGGTTATCTGTTTTGAGAGCTATTTTTATGCCTTGTAGCAAGTGCTGTAAGTACACCATTTTATACCAAAAAACGAACTGTTTTAAATCAGAAATGAAATGTTTTGTAGATATGTAAGAGACCTAACCTATATGTGTAAACAAAAAGATGTAAATATTTCAGGACACCCACTGATGATACCTTGAGAGAAAGGCGAAACGCGTATGGGTGATTTAAAAATATAAAAATAAAACCCTTCATTCGCAGTAGCAAAAGGCCAGTTACTTTTAAAACCTTTCAGTGAAATACAATTCAGCTGCTGCTCAAAATGGCCACTGCAAGCAACGTATCCTAAATTTAAATACAGACTTATATGATATCTAGCGTTTATCAAAGTTCGAACATTGCAATTATTTTATTTCCATTAACTTATTTGGTTGGTGGTTATCTGTCCCTTTAGCTCCGAATGGCGAATTCAGAAGAAGATAGTGAAATTGAAATTGAAATATCCGTAACATGCAAATATTATACAATTGTCAAATGCACACATGTTTATCATTTGTAATTTGACTACTATTCTAAGACAAATTAATATCATGTAAATTCTGAGGAACAGGTAGATGGGGAAATTTCAGAGCACAAATCTATGAATTAACGTAAAATGTGTTTGGTTTCAGTGGCACAAAAGTTGTTAAGTCAGTAATAAGTAACTGTCTGTCTTGATTATAGTTTTATGTGAACTCAAAGAGTTAGAAGAGTATGTTACTTGTTGAGTGAGAGACACCTTAAGGTGGCATAGGAGACGTTAATGATAATGTGTATCACGTCCTGAGTTGGTTTTAAACAATGAAGAAAGTTGTTTCAAAGTACATTCACTCAAACTGTATTGTGAAGGAAAAACACATGTTAATAACTAACGGAAAAGGTCACATGTCTACCATGTCATATCGCATTAAATTAAGAGTTTAGATTAGGAGAAATCTATTTTTCGTTGCAGTTCATCCACAGTGAGAAGATCCTCTTAAATGTTGAACATATCGGAAAACGAGAATACGCAATAAATATTTACAAAATGGCATCACATACTTTGATGTACCTTCCAAAGAACCCTAACCAAAATTACACTTTTGAATGTAAACTGTAAAAACAAATTCATGCATATTTAAATTATAACAACTTACAACTGAGACAAATTTAACTAAGTGGAAGTGGCAAAAACATGTGGAATATAGGAGCTATGACCATTAACAATTAATTTCATTCTTAATTCGTCATACGTCGCGTTCTTCCAGTGCCCCGCTGCACTCGCATCAGTGGCAGCAAGGAACATCTTTGGCGATGTGGATTTTCGCCAGAAATTTTTCATACTTCCTTTGCAGACACAGAATAAATCTACAACATTCCAATAAACAATACACAAATTAACATTGTAAAAATTAGAAAAAATTACACTGTATCGTTTATAATCACTAACAATTATTTAATATTGTTTAATCGTAATAAGGTGAAGCGACGACACACAGACTCCATATGTAAAAGATCTATGAAACCGAGTGTTCCGCTACACATCCTCAAAGGAGATGGCGAAGCTGCCAAAAAAGATGCACATGACCCGACAATTAAAAATATAACTCCAGGTTCTGGAATATCCTGACTGGCTGGTGTTTGAAGTACAACAGTTAAAGACAGAACATCACGGACTGGACAATGATATCCTTATTGATTGCTGCTTCTTAATGGGAAGCCATATTAAGAATTAGGGTTGTCAGCCACAGGCGAGAAAATGCAATGTTATTCACTACTATTCCCATTCTCTCTCTAAATTTGATTTATTTAGATTTTTATATTATTAGAAGTAGTGGTCCAGTGCGCTAAGAACATCCTGTTCCAAGAGGGTCAAGCTGTCAGCAATAGTGTATCTAACAAGATAAATGAAGGTAGAATGCAACGTAACTAGACTATTCTCACTAGCTGATTCTGTTTAATGGGTATTCACATTACGTATCAAACACCTCAGCTACCGAGAGAAATGTAATCTAGTACATTTTATATTCTCTCTTTGAATTTTATTTATTAAAAATATACAGTTATCAAGAATTTGATACAGTCCGCTAATGACTACCTATATTGAGGGGGTGAAGCTTTCACAAATGGTGCATGTAAGAGTAATTAAATATAGAACTCCACGGAACTGGAATATCCAGGGTGGCTGCTACTCGTTAAATGGTGGACATATTTCATATCTAGTTTGCCAGACACTAGAGAAAAGGTGCAATGTAATCAATTATTTTTCTTATTATCGCCTGGAATTTGGTTCATTTATGATTGAAAATCATCAAAGGAGGTGCTCAAGTTCGCTACTGACATCCTCCAAGAGGGTGAAGATGTCAAAATTATGCATGGAACACTATATTTAGTGATAGAATGCTACAGAACTGGACTAACTGCTTAATGGAGAGTAATACTATGTGTCAAGAATTCAGCCACAGGACACAAAGAGGAACTGGACTATCCTTGCTGGCCGCTGAAGCTTAATGGGTAGCAAGGATTTCAGCCACAGGAGGAAAAGTGCACTGTGCTCTGGTATTTTTTATATTCTCGTATTGAAAGTGAGTTATCTAGAATTTACAATTATCAGAAGATATGGTCTGGTCCCATACTGACATCATCTACTGAGAGGGTGTAATGTTAATTTTTTTTATCTAGAAGTGTAATTAAAGATGCAATGCCATAGAACTCATATTACTTATCAAGGGAGTTACCCACAGGAGATGAAGTGTAACGTAATACAATATTTTTCATATTCTCTCTTTGAATTTTATTTAATTAGAATTTATAAACCATCAAAAGATGTGACTTGGTATTATACTGACATCCTCTACCGAGAGGGTGAGGATGTCAAAAATGGTGCATGTAACAGAATAATTAAAGATAGATCGCCACGGGTCTCAACTATTCTAGCTGGCTGCTGGTGTTTAATGGGTAGCCATATTATATATATATATATTGCCAACCACAGACGAAAAGTGTTGTTTACTCAAGTATTTTTCATGTTCTCTCGTTGAATTTGATTTCTTTGGTATTTGCAATTCTCAAAGGATGTGCTACTTCCGCTACTAACATCCTCTACTAAGAGGATGGAGATGTCACAAATTATGCAGAAGCAGAATAATTGATGATAGAACGTCATAGATCTGCAATATTCTGCTGCATAATGATTAGCTATACCATGAATAAAAGTTGTCAATCACAGATGGAAAGCTTCAATGCAATCCAGTATTTTTTATATACTCTCTTTGAATTTCTTAGTTCACAAATTTAAATGTATCAAAAGAACTGCTTGGGTCCGCTCCTGACATTCTCTACTGAGAGGTTGAATCTATCAAAAAAAGGTGCATGTCTCATAGCAATATAAAACATAATGCCAGAGAACTACAATATCCTAGCTGTCTCTTGCTGCTTAATGGGTAGACATGCAATGTATCAAGGGTATCATACACAGGAGAAAAATTTCAAGATAATCCAGTATTTTTCATATTCCATCTCTGTATTTCATTTACTTAGAATTTACAATTATCGATAGACATACTCTGGTCCACTACTGACACACTACAAAAAGTGTGAATATGTGAAAACAATACTTAAGCATACAGTTCAAGGCGACTGGGCTATCCCTGCTAGTTGCTTCTGGTTAATTGTAGCCATAGTACATACCAAATATAGGCCTACTGTTAAAATTAGTAAAATGTATTTAGAATAATACTTATACAACACGAATTGAAAATTTGGTTTTGAGTGTGATTCTTGATTAGTTGGAACAATCATTGAACTAATAAATTGCCTCGTAAGAAAATTTTTAGTCATTATTTCATCTATGTACCTGAGTCATTATTGCTATGAATCTCACGTATCTTTAGTAATTTCGACGTTAGTGGATTCATAGTTTCTTACCAGCAAATCATTATACACTGAATTTAAATAAATTGCAAACACTAGTTAACATCTTATATATAGTATTTATTTCACAAAGTTAAAGAAAACTATACATCGCATCTGATTCTGTTAACAAAAGTAGCAGACTGACTTTATTAATCTATCTTAAAACATTTGATGATTGAATACTCTTTCTCTTGTTCAATCAGACTTATTCAATGCTTGCTACGTAATTAATCTACAATCGGAATTTTCTTTATTATGTGCTGGATCAAATATAGTATATCGCATTTTCAGAACATACTAAAGGAATATTTCGTTTCAAAATTGAGAGCAAAAATTAAACTCCTATTCCTTGTCTACTACCATATTGATCGTCACAGCGCCCCGTACGCCTGGCAGTTGTACTCTACATATGGCAGAAGTATTCTCTGGGGGGGGGGGGGGGGGGGAGTAGTATTTTTTTCTCGCTTTTCACGACAGCCGAGGGGAATACGTCAGACACCCTCGTGTGATTTGGTGAAGCACAGAACAGGTAAGCACGTTTTAAGTCTAGTATAGTCTACCACACCTTGTGGCGCTATATGTTAGAAACACCAACTGCAAGATATCGCACTTAGGTGCTTTCACTTATCATCTGGGTTTGTTGAGATGCGCTGCAAAAAGGCAGCCACGCTCCGCAGTTTTAAATAAGTTCTTCGACTCGTGCGGTAGCCTTCAATTGTTTCTTGCTAGAGAGACTCACTCAGCTGTTCGCTCACGTGACCCAATGTTTACACACATTTGTTTACTAAAATATCGCACTTTCAGAACCACTGAAGTGTTATAAAAATTGGTAGGATGTGTCAAGTTTCATTGCCTGAATTGGTGAATGCGTCAAAGCCGCGTCGTCCGCGGTATTCATATTGCAACAGGGTTGCATGTCTAGCCTCATTTACGAAATTGCGATGTAAATTTGCTTTAGATCTCTACCCAAGATGGTAAGCAAATATCAATTATGAAAGTGATCTTGCACTGTGTTCAGTCCGGTTCGGTTGGTGGAAACATCTTTGAATTTGGCAATTTTTGTGAGGTTTATACGTTTAGATTTTGTAAAGTAATTGTGGGTATATTTACATAAAATGAATTATTGCATGAAATTGTCTTTCCTTTGTTGCAAGGGTGCACTGAAATCTATATACATATTTTCTCAACTTCTATTTTATTTGATATTTTTTGTGCGTTTGAGAGTGTATTATTTGTGGTAATCGAAAATGAAATAACATCAGAAGTGTTTGTTCTAAACTGTGCTGTTGTATTTACATCTAGAGAGCATACTCTTGGCAGATAAAAACTGACAAATTGGTAGGGAGCCTCGTAGGCCCCAGTCATGTAGGGTACATAAAATATGACGACGCAAAGCGGTGTCATATGCTTTACGTAGTTCAAGGGAAACAGCAACAAGATGTTAACATTTTGCAAAGGCCTTTCTGATTGCCGTTTCTAGTCGAAATAGATGGTCGATAGGAGACCTGCCCTGCCGGAACCCACACTGATAAGGTGACAGAAGTCAACGTGACTCGAGTACCAAGATAGTCTGCAGGCAACCATCCATTCGAGCAGTTTACATGGCACATTTGTCAGGCTAATAGGCTGGTAACTGTCCACAGATGATGGATCCTTACCAGGCTTAATAACAGGAACCAGAATCATGAGAAAAAGAAAGGGCCATACGTAGTTCCCATTCCGTGAAGGTTTTGTTATAAGGTTCCTCCCGGTGAGTGGTGAAACATAAGTTTGAGGCTTCAGCCTGTTGTTTCTTGAGACGAAAAGCCTTTGCTGATGCCTTCGCAAAGTGAGCCGTAGTGTGCTCTGCGATAACCAATGGATCAGTACAGATCCCATCTGACAAAGCAAGGCCAGGGATTGAAGACTGTCGCTGGCAGCCTTGGATAGAGCGGAGCATTGCCCACACCCGTGACAAGGTACAGAAGATCCCAAGGAGGAGAGAAAACGCTCCCAGCACACCTGCTTGCTCTGTTTAATTACATTGGCACGAAGGCGCTTAAAGTCGACAAGGGCAGCACGGGATGGGTGGCGCTTAAGATGTTGCAAGGCTCGACGGCACTCACGAATCGCCAAAGCAATGGTTGCATTCCACCACGAAACTGGGCAGCGACGAGGACCAGTCGACTGGAGGACAGCAATGCTAGCAGCTCAAGTAATCACATTAGACACATCACTGATGACCTCATCTTAGAGTCACATGGGGATGGTGTGAAAACGACTTGTGATGTATAAAAAGGCCAATCAGAATGACCGAAAACCCAACGAGGTATCCTGTCCCTCGTCCAATGTGAGGGGAGTGAAAGAATCAACAGAAAGTGGTCACTGTCGAAAAGGTCGTCATGCAGTGACCAGCGAAAGAAAGGGAAAGTTGGGGGGGGGGGGGAGAAGTGAGTGAAAAGTCTATGGAGGGAAAGGTGCCATGAGCCGCACTAACATGGGTTGGGGAGCCATCATTGAGGAGGCACAGATCGTGATCGGCAATGAATTGGTGGACAAGGCGGCCCCAACTAGTGGTATAAGCACTGACCCATGAAAGATGATGGACATTGATGTCCCCAAGAATGAGGAAGGGAGGAGAGAGCTGCTGAAGGAATGCTGTGAGGGCAGCAGACGTAGGTGGCCTCTCAGGAGGGAGATACAGATTACAAATTGTCAATGGGGTGTGTAAGTGGACCCTAATAGTAACCACTTCTAGTGTGGTACAGAGAGGGATCCATGAACTAACAACATTCGTACGAACTAGGATGCAGACTCCACCAGATGCTTGTAGGGGGAGAACATGGTTCCGGCAGAAAGCACGGAACCCACGGAGTGTTGGTGAATGCCCATAAGTGAAATGCGATTCCTGAAAAACAACATAGGCTGCTGAGTAAGAGGCAATAAGATGTTTCAACTCCAGGAGGCGACGGTAGTAGCCGTTACAGTTCCATTGGATGAGAACAGATCGAGGATCCATATGGAAGGCGAACGGACTGATGTATGTCACAAAGCTGGGTCAATGTCATGCACCAACGAAGAAGCAACGACATCCATAAACAGCGGATAAAACAAGTTCAGTGGTGTTACTTGGCTGTGAAGACAAAGGTGGTGCCTCCAGGAGTACCAGAGGGACCTTGTACATATATAATCTTTCTCTTTCTCTCTTGCAGAACGGGAAGGGCAGGTTTCAGAGAGAGAAATAGAGTCAGGTCTGACACCAATGAGGACAGGGCGATTTTTTTAGTATCAGCCTGGATGTCTGGCTGCCGGATTGAGGCAGAGGACCCCCGATCTGGTGGACTCGGGAAGAGGAAACCTGGGAGGGGCCACCTTCACTGCCAAGTGCCAGAGAAGGGAAGCACTTCTGGCTGGGGAGATTTTGTTAAACGCCTTAACAGCTTCAGGCATGATGAGTCTGATATCATGGTGAGTTTTGACGTCGTTTTATTGTTTACGAGGGTGCCCCTTCGAGAGTCACAAGATTTGATTGGTCAGAAGTTTGACGAGAAGACCACCGAAATTTTTAGGCATGTCTTGACCTCTACATATTTTCTTTTTAGTGACGAATACTACGACCAACGGAGGGAGTCGCCATGGGTAGCCCACTCTCCCCTATGGTCGCAAATTTGGACATGGAGAGTTTCGAAGAGGAAGCCCTGGCATCATCTGAATGGAAAACTACTTGCTTTTTCCATTACGTGGACGACACTTTCGTCATCTAGCCACATGGTATGGATAAACTCCTTGACATACACCCCAACATCAAATTCACTATGGAGAATGAAACGGAGGGCAAATTACCGTTCCTTGACGTCTTGGTCAAGAGAAGAGCTGATGGCACCCTGGGTCATGGTGTGTATCGAAGACAACGCACACTGATCTGTATTTACACGCAGACAGCTGTCACCACCCTTCACAGAGGGGGGACTGATTACCTCCGCAGTTTTGTCCCCCCCTAAAACGCCAAACCAACCAACCAACCAACATCACAGATGAATGGGGTACTTAAAATGCTAGTACATAGAGCGCGCACTATCTCCGACGCAGAGAGTGTACCCCAGGAATTGGAACACCTGAGAACTGTATTCCGAAAAAATGGGTACTCAGAGTGGCATATTAAGCGGGCTCTCCGCCCAACCACTACAGCACAACCTGTGGAAACGGATGAAAACACGAGGGAGGATGTAGGCACTGCGTTCATTCCATATACCGGCGCACTCTCGGGGAAGGTCGCCCGTAATTTGGAAAAAACACCAGGGTGGAACTGTATTTTGTCCGCCGAATAAAATTCGTGCACTGGTGGGGAGCGCCAAAGATGATCACGATTTGAGGAAGGCCGGCGTGTACCAGATTCCGTATCAGTGTGGCAAGTCATATATTGGACACACGATGCGTACCGTCGAGGATCGATGCGTTGAACACCAGAGGCACACACGATTGATGTATCCGAGCAAGTCGGCGGTCGCTGAATATTTTTGTCGGAGAATCATGCGATGGAGTATGAACGATGGTTGAGACGTCGAGATACTGGGACTGCGTCGTTAGAGAGGCCATTGAAATTCGAACATGTGACGACCTCATAAACCGTGATTGTGGCTATAATCTTAGCAAAGCTTGGGAACCAGCGATTGGGTTATTTGAGAGTAAGTCTAGCAAACGTAACGCCGAACAGAGCTATCACATCGACGTCATCTCAGATGCCGTCGGTTCCACTAAGCGATCGCGGCGCGGGGCGCGGACCACGGAGGGGTCACTCCGCGGGCCGAGGGTATTTTAATCGCCCGCTACCGAGCTAGAACCCAGTTCCCTTCGAGCCGCCGTCGCGTGAGGATCTCCATGCCGGCGCGTTTCCAGGAACTCAGTCCGTCAGTTCACCTGATGATGGCGACATGTATGATTGCCGAAATATTGTGCCCGTTGGACACTATAGACCGGCAGTACACCCGTGGATATTTTGGTTATAGAAGCATAATATTTAGATAGACAACATAATCAAAAGTTAAAATGATGCATGACATATACATATAGTATTATTTTCTTCTCCTCTATTGTCAGTGTCTCTTTTTTGCTTGTTTGTATACAGTTAAAGGTTCGTTAATTGATGTTAAATTGGTCATATGTTACATTAAGAGACATAAATTGTTCATGTGAATGCACTAAATTGCATGCGTCAGAAATAGTCATAAATAGTTACCGTCAATGCATGTTAAATTAGTGATCATCAAGAAATCTCATACCGCATATGGTTATCAATAGCACATAAATGCATATTCTTTGATACAGCGTATGTATGTATCAATAGTTCATGGGTATAAACACGTAAGAAGACATCACTCTTCATAACAAAATTCCTTTTGTCATTAGTATGCATGAAACACTTCTAATGGATTCTCACGACATAAATAGACAAACCGTTTACATTCATGGGTATAAACACGTAAGTAGACATCACTATTCATAACAAAATTCTTTTTGTCATTAGTATGCATGAAATATTTCTAATGGATTCTCACGACATAAATAGACAAACCGTTTACATAAGCACATACACAAATATTTTCATGGCATAGAAACAGAAGACAACGTGAAACACTAATGACTCAAATGAAAATGTGACAAAATAACGGATTTCTTGTAATGAAATTTCACACACATTTTATTCATCGCAAAGCTTTATAGCATTAATATCACTGTTGGCACTTCCTATTATCACTGACTTAATCGACACCTGTTTGTCTGATAAGAACTAACACTTTTCAGCACTGTTGACATAAATCAGCTGCACCGTAGGAACTAACAGATGACGGCTGTGATAGGTCTGTTACATGGTGCTAGCCTGTTGTTGGTCGGCAATGGCGACCATTCCATTATACTGCACGTCCGCTCCCGTAGTAAAGCTCGGCATGAAAATAAAATCATACCCAGGTATCAGTTTTCACAGTATTAATAATTTTTAATGCACTGCGGCATCGCAGGTTTTTCTTTTTGTATGTGTCTAACGTGTTAAATTGTCTGTGTACGTAACACCCTTTACTTTATAACGTAGCTTCACTAATTGTTGACAAGCATTTGGTCATTTTGTCGCTGACAAAACGCGAACTTGCTGACAAGCGTCTATAAATCTGTGATTACATTTTTAAAGTGTTCTCTGTTTTTTTATCACCAGCTCTGATTAATATCCTGTTACATGTTGGAATACTGATATTGCCATGTATTGGTAGGCTTGCTACACCACTTCTTTCAAAATAGAGATGCAAAATTCACGGTTATTTACAGCGTCTGTAGACTAAATTGGAATTATGCATACATGCACCATATGCTCTGATAGAATGCCTTTATTCTGTATTATTTACACTCATTTCTGACTGTCTGTAAGTGTTAGTTGTTATGTAGACTGCTTTAAGTAAAGAAATCTTCCGCGAATATTAACTTTCAAGAGGAAAGAAGTGAAAAAGCATTATCCGCGATAGCAAGATCCTCGGTTTTTCCTTCTTACATTTATCTTTGCTGTCTTATTGTTGATTATAAATGTGAGTTTACATCGTGCTTATTATTATTATTGTTATTATTATATACTATGACAAACTGTATATCTGACTAAAATTATGATCCATTTTGTCTATGGTGAAAGCTGTGTATTCCTGTGATACACACATGACAATAAGATACATAATCAAATATTAATTACTGAAGTGACATCAGATTCCCTGTTTGCATTTGAAGTCAACATTGTGTGTATAAGTATACTACAAAAAGAATCAGGACGACATGCTTTCTACAAGTACATATCAATTAGCTCTTGATCTACTGTCTACATAACTTAAGCTACTTGTATACTAAGACACATGAACAATGGAGTAATTAACAGTTTAAAGAATGCTAAAATCTAGGTTGCATGGCACATGTGCCTTCTGGTTGAAGCATAAACTTAAATCTAAAACTCTAGCTTATCTCCAGATAAATAGTTATTATGGGTAAGGTACTGCCTTATGGTTATGCCACAGTCTCTCTCTTTTCTAAGCAGAGTCTGCATGATTCATTCTTCCTTCATTGAAAATGTTTATAACACTGTCAACTGAGCTCTCCTTCAGCTAACATTTATCACACATAGTGTTCCTGTTCTTGTTCAACTCATTAGTTCATTGTCCTATTCAAACACACTGTCCTCTGTCACTGATAGAAATGTTCTCTCTTAATGCTAACACAAATCTCTATGTAACTTTTTTAAGTGTCCTTGCTCATAGAATTTTCATGAATTCCTATTCACGTAAATGGCAAAACATACATTTAAATCAGTATAATAAAAGTAAGAACATTTGGATTCACTGGAAATGAAAGTCTTTACATAGAATACATGTGCCTTGTTATGTCATTATATGACTGTTTCAATCATCCTGATTAAATGTGGCCTGTATGGTCTAATAACAATTCAGTCCAAAAACTGGTCAATAAATATGTTTTTTCTTCCTCCAATTATACTACTACATAACTTGAATGAATCAAATAAAATGTGTGTACAGCTTAGGGTGTGCAGACATGCTCTCTGATTAAAAAAGTAGTAACAAAATCATCTGTTCTGCCTACTGAATAAACTTCTTTAAGTCTGTGTGATGAAATAAACCCTTGATCCTACCTGTATGATGATAGGCCAAAAGGAAACAAGCTTCATGTGAGATCCTTACAATCTGGTATGGTCCTATGTATAATAACTGCCATTTCCTATTCATGTGTTCACTCAGTGAAGGTCTTTGATGGCCTTTGAACAAAGTTAGTTCACCTAAACTGTATTTTTGTACATTGCCTACTCTCTTCTCATAAGTAATTTTGCGTTTTTCTGCGTTTTTATTTAAAGTGATGAATGCCTGTCTGACTATTTTCAATGGTTGTAATGTGATGTGTGAATCGTGGTAATAGTTTAGTCCAACTGTTTTGCTCTTGTTTGTCTGACATCAATTGGTTGGGTGGAAATTTAGTAGATAAATGTGGCAAATCATTTACTATTTCTTGAAATGGTGTTTCTGTACGGTATATGTACGGATAAATCTATTGAACACTTTGAAAACTCTCTGTAGGGCTACTTTCAGGATGAAACTTACTGATAAGTATCTGTTTGATGCCATTACGAAGAAATGCTCTCCACGCATATCCAGTAAAATCAGAATCATTGTCTGAAAGAAAAGCTGTTGGTTTTCCATACGTGGGAATGTATTCCTCTGATATACTTTTAATGATTGGTTTAGAACGTGTGGATTTACTGACATATAATTGCACATGTTTGGTAAATAAATCTTGCACTGCAATAAGATAATGCCTCCTTTGGCCTGCGGATATGGACCTGCTACATCTATTGCTACGATTTGTCCTGGTTTTGTTGTTTTAATAGCATGTAATGAAATTTTAGATGCTTTTGTCATAGGTTTTGCTTTCTGACAAACAAGGTAAGTTCTTATGGTTTTATATACTTTGCGTTTGGGATTTGGTTCATGGCAATAGCTGTCTATCTTTTGAGTACTTTTTTCTACACCAAAATTACCCCAAGCTAAGTGGATGTGATTTATGAGTGTTTTAACATGTGTCTCAGGTATACACACTCTCCAGTTCTGGCTATCACTTTGCTTTCTTTGAAAAAGAACGTTTTGATGAAATGCCTAGTGTTGTGATAATTCATGCTGAGGGTTTTGTGGTAAGATGTCTATTATGAGCTTCCATTGTATGTCACCATGCTGTAACTATACCATGTTCTTACACATCTCGAGGTAATATTTTCTATGCACTTGGTCTTTCATAAGTAATACAGGAAAATTGGTGATCTGTTCTACTAACTCAGTTAGTTCTGGTAGGCCTTATGGGAGTCTACTAAGTGCATCCGTTACAATATTTTCACTACCTTTAATGTATTTCAAAGTCATACACTTGTAGAACCATGCACCATTGGGTTAACCTTTGATGCATGAGTTTGCAGGTTAGAAGAAAGGCTTTGTGATCACATAGTACCTTAACATGATTGCCATAGACGTAATAGTGAAATTTCTTTAATGCAAAAATAACAGCAAGTGATTCAAGCTCTGTGGTGGAATAATATCTTTAACATTCTGTCAATACTCTGTCTGCTAACAAAACTGATACGTTTAATCTCTATTTTACCATCTATGTTTTCTGTTTGAAAAAAAAAATGCCCCGACCCCAATGTTTGCTGAGTCAGAAAATATATAAAAGTGTCTGGACATGTCGGGATGACAGAGGAAGTTGAAATGTACAAGATTCTGTTTTTGTGAATCAAAAGCTGCCTCGCATTTGGTGGTCCACACCCAAGAGGTGTGTTTTTTTCATAAATTTTGCAAGTCACTATTGTTCAACAACTGATTAGGCACGAATTTACGAAAGAAGTAAATTACCCCCATGCATGTTTTTAATTGTCTTTTTGTTGTTGATTTAGGAAAGTGTTGTATGGCCTTAATCTTCTCCGGGTCAAGTGCAATACCTGTCGGCATGATAATGTGTCCAAGAAACTTTACTTTTTCTTCGGCAGACCTAGATTTCTCTAATTTAGCAATGACACCTGCGTTTTGAAATCTTTGTAAAACGTTAGACATAATTTCTAAATGTTGCTGCCATGTGCGTGTTGCAATTAATATGTCGACATATATACTAACTTTATCGAGTAAGTTGGGGCCTAGAACAGTATCTAAGGCTGTAATGAATGCCCTGGAACTTACATTAAGTCCGAAAGGAAGAACTTTAAATTGGTATGTCCTACCTGCAAAAATAAATGCGGTATACTTTCTACTGTCTTCGTCTAAAGCAACCTGCCAAAAGGATGCAGGTATGTCAATAGTAGTAACTATTTCTGAAACTTTTGAAACTGTTCATCAAACACTTCAGGACGTGTACGGACATGTATTAAAATCTTATTAATCATTCTGGTGTCAAGCACTAATCTCACGCCTCGTCCTGTTTTGGAAACCGCCAACAATGGACTAGAGTATGGCGACATACGTGTTTCAATAATTCCCCACGCTAACATTTTTCTAATCTCTTTTTTACCTCTCCTCACCTTGACCATAGAATAGTATAGGTTCGACAACAATAAGTTGAGTGGGGTGCCACATCATACGATAAACGTATCCCATTATGAAACCAGGTTCTGTAGAGAAAACGTCTATGACGTTAAATAAAACAATATATAATAATTTTTCTGTTCATAAGACAAGTAATTACTTCCTGAAACTATCTCTATCTGATCTACAGTAGGAATGACTTCTACATTCATTGACACAGTGTCTGTTGAATTTAAATCTTTTATGTTGGCCTCTTCCTGACAATAACATAATTCTACATTGCTAAACTTGATATTCATACTTTTACACAACTTGCTGTCTTTGCTTTGGATCCGTAGCACATTTAAACACAATGTCTTCCCCTCATTCTCAACAACACGCTTACCTTGACGAAGTTCGACTACTGCGCTCCCTTGCCTTAAAAATTGCATACCTAAAATACATCCCACTGACAACCCATTTACAACGAGAAACGAACACTCCATTGTGTCGTTCTCAAGACACATCTTCAATAACACTTGCTTTTGTATTCTTTATACACGAGACCCGATTGCATCTGAGACTACGCAGTTTTTAACAGATAAAGTGGGTACCTTAGTCCCTTGCTTAATTCTGCTAAATCTTCACCAATGACATTCATACTAGCACCTGTGTCAATAATAATTGAAGTCGAAATTCCTGCTGTTCTGGCTAATACAGCTCCTTGAAGACATCTTTACTAACTTTGTGTGGGCAAGATTTCTCTTTTTACAGTTCATCCCTAATGACGTTTCCCTCGCTATATCGTAACAATAGAGCCCTTCCATACTCACTGTGGTCGGCCCCCTTCCCATCCGCGGCCAATACCCGGGACGCACTTAAGCCCGCCTTTAGTTGACGCTTGTTCAGTTGGTCCAGGAACATCATTCGCTTCTACCACCTCTACAATTCGAATCGGTTCAATATCTTGTGCTCGACTTTGATTCAAATCTTGACTACCTGTCGGTTGTGCATGTTTACTTTTTCCACGACTGTGGACCTCTGAAATTACCTCTCCATGGATTATTTTGGTTGCCACCGTTATTGTGGTTCCAGATTTGGTGTTGATTACTTTGCCTTGGCTGGTTGTAACCCGGATGGTACCTATTGTCATATGTAAGTTTTATAACCAAAGTGCCGTTATTACAGTTTTCAGCATTGGCATTGCTTCGTTTATTCCAGTTATTATCTGATCGGTTTTGTCTGATTGGTTTTGTGTGTGGTAAATATTATTTCCGTTATGATTTGTGTTGCTATTGTTTATCCCGTTGTTGCCAACGCGATGTTTTTCATAGACTGTCTGCCTTATCAGCGACTGACAAAAATTCTTTCAGGTCATAAAGTGGGGCTCTTATAAGCCAAAGTCTTATTTCTGCGGAAACTCGCTCTTTCGGAATCCCAAGCACATCATAAATTGCCATTGGCTGCTCAAGATATCCGACCTTATTTACTTATCTTTCAATGTATTTACGTAATGGTTCCTGCTTGGGACTGTACATAGGTGAATTGTAAACTTGTCTACGGAGCTTAGCTTACTCGTTCGTAGACCAGAATTCGGATGAAAATGCTCTTTCGAACTCTTCGTATGTGTTACATGTCGCTCAGCCTGTGGCTCCGCCCTGTATATAGGCTCCCAAAAACCTAATTTTCTTTCTGTCCGGTTAGACGGTAGCACATCACGAAATGCTTTGATAAATGCATATGAATGTGGTATTTTCTTTTCAGGGCAAAATGATTGAAAATTGCGATTGTTCAGTAATTACACTTGTAAGTCCTAGTAGCTACAGCTTCATCATTTTGTGTTGGTGTGTTTCCGCTGGTGTATTTCTGCTGGTACAAATAACATTTTCGTCTAAATTTATTGGCGAGCTCTGAATTTTTGCTTTACTGGATTTGACTTTTTCGAATTCCTTCTTTAAGTCTGATATTTGTGTGGTCAATTCTGAACGCCAAGATGGTATCTCGTTCTGAATAACATTCCTTATTTCACCTAATTCCGTACGTAAAGTGCTGCCGGCATCGGTTCCAGGCTCTGATGCGATTTCTGAAGCCAATACACGAACGGCAACACGAATTTCGGCTTCGGCTTTGTTATTTCGGTGTTTTTTTATCTATCCATTCTGAGAAATGTTTTATGTATTTTTCTTCCTGACGCATAAATTTCTTTGTAATTGTCCTCTCTGTAGATATTGTAAGCTCATTTACACATTGTGAAAGATCAGTAATTTTTGTTTCCAAGTGTGTGTGTGTGTGTGTGTGTGTGTGTGTGTGTGTGTGTGACCTCCGAAACCTGTTTGGATAATCGTGTAAATTTGCAATAGTTGCAATTTCTGATATATTAGAAATTTTATTTATTGTACTTGACAACGTGGAATTTAATCTTTGTTCTATCTGTTGGTATTGAATAGTTAAATCAACTTTTATTTCTCTCGTAATTTTATTAAGCATTTGATCGTCTTGTGAAAATCTTTCTTCTAACTGTTTTTGTGTGTTTTATGTTTGCGTATTAAAATCGGATCTGATTTCTGCAAATTTTCTATCAGTGTCCACGAACTTTAGTTCTACATGTTTTTGATTGTCTGCGAATATTTTCGCAATTTGAGCCAACCTTGCCTCATTAGACAATGTAGCTTGGCAGACTCCGGTTTCAGTTATGGAATCTTGGGTAGCATTCACGGGTGCGGTGATCCTTTCTCCATTAACATCGCCCCCTGCACTTTTGTGCATGTTGGTAATTGTCGGATCAGCATTTTGGCTGGCACCGACAATATTTTGATCACTATTTTGGCAGAAAGGTAGGAGAATAAGAAGATGGGAATTTGGTAAATTGAGGGACCCTAAAGTTCTTAAGAATTTCAGAGGGAGCTTTAGTCAACAATTGACAGAAACGGAGGAAATAATACAATATTAGAGGGAATGGGTAGCATAGAGAGATGAAATAGCGAAAGCAGCAGAGAAAGAATATCGCAGGAAAAATTAAATGTAATTTATGAATGAAGAAAATATAAAAATGCAGTAAATGAAAAAGGCAAAATGGAGTACAGACGACTAAGAAATGGAATTGACAGGAAGTGAAAAATAGCTAAGCAGGAGTGACTAGAAAGCAAATGGAAGTCAGTAGAAGAAGGAATAAATAGGGGAAAAATAGATACCACCTACAGGAA
Source organism: Locusta migratoria (assembly GCA_026315105.1). NCBI lineage: Eukaryota > Metazoa > Arthropoda > Insecta > Orthoptera > Acrididae > Locusta > Locusta migratoria. The sequence goes on along the minus strand of CM048746.1, from coordinate 638,128,452 downwards.
AATAAAAGAAATATTTGGAGTCAAGGAAAGCAGCTGTATGAATATAAAAAACTCAGGTGGAAAACCAGTTCTCGTCAAAGAAGGGAAAGCTGAAAGGCGGAAAGAGTATAGAGGGGCTCTACAAAGCAAATGAACTTACAGACAATATTGTAGGAAGGGAAGAGGAAGTAGACGAAGCAGATGAAGATGAAATAGGAGATACTACATTAAGAGACGAATTTGCTAGAGCACTTAAATACGTAAGTCGAAACAAGGCCCAAGGAGTAGATGACATTCCCTCAGAACTAATGAAGTCTCTGGGAGAACCAGCCATGACAAAACTATTTCACGTGATGCGTAAGATGTACGAGACAGGCGACATACTCTCGGACTTTATTATATTTTTGTTAATCCCCAATCCAAAGAAAGCAGGTGCGGACAAGTGTGGAAACCACAGAACTATCAGTTTAATATGTCATGGTTGCAAAATAATAACACGATTGATTTACAGAAGGATGGAAACGCTGGTAGAATCCGACCTTGGGATAGACCAAAATGAAGGAGAAATGAAGGAACATGGGAGGCAATCCTCACTCTACGGCTTAGCTTAGAAGATAGATTAAGGAAAGGCAGACGAACATTTCTAGCTTTTGTAGATTTGGAGAAAGCTTTTGACAATGTTAACTGGAATACACTCTTTCAAATCCTGAAATCAGCAGGAGTAAAATATAGGGAGCCGAAGGTTATTTACAACTTGTACAAAAACCACACAGCTGTTATCAGTGTTGAAGGGCATGAAAGGGAGTAAGACAGGGTTGTAGACTTTCTCTAGTGTTATTCAATTTGTTCATTGAGCAACCTATAAAGGAAAGCAAGGAGATATTTGGAAAAGGGATTAAACTTCAAGGTGAAAAAAAAATAGAAAAGGAAAGAAAAAACCTTGCGTTTCGCTGATGACATTGTAATTCTGTCTGAGAAAGCAAAGGACCTGGAGCAGTTGAATGGAATGGACAGTGTGTTGAAAGGTGCGTATAAAATGAACATGAAGAGCAAAGCAGTGACAATGGAGTGCAGTCTAATAAAATCCGGCCTTGCTTAAGGAATTAGATTAGGTAACGAAACAACAATGGGGGTCGACGAGTTTTGTTACTTTGGCAGTAAAATAACATATGATGGCCTCAGTAAAGAGGATATAGAATTCTGAATGGCAATGGGAGAAAAGCGTATTTGACAAAGACATTTATCAACATCGAATATTAATTTACGCGTAAGGAAGTTCTTTCAGAAGGCATTTATGTGGAGTATTGCCTTTTATGGGACTGAAACACGGACGATAAACAGTGTGGACAGGAAGAGGATAGAGGCTTTTGAAATGTGGTGCTACAGAAGAATACTGAAGATTAAGTGGGTTGGTCGCATAGCAAATCAGGAACTAGTAAACAGAATTGGGGGGAGGGGAGGGGGAGATATTTCTGGCATACCTGGAGTAAAAGAAGGGATCAGCTGATATGACACATTCTTAGGCATGAACAAATCGTGAATTTAGCGTTCGATGGAAGTGTGTGGGCCGGCCGCGGTGGCCAAGCGGTCTGCGGCGCGCCAGTCGTGGTCTGCACGGCCACTATAGTCGGGGGTTCGAATTCCCCCTCGGGCACGGATATTTGTGCCGTCCTTGGTATTAGCTAGTCCATAAGTAGTTTAGAAGTTTAGGAAATGATGGCCCCGTAGTTAAGTCCCATAAACGCTACGAACATTTGAACATTTGGAAGTGTGTGGGGGTAAAAATCGCAGAGGGAGACCAAGATACATATGAATCTGCTTATTACACTCGTATGTAGGTTGCAAGTCTTATGAGGAAGAGGCTTGCTCAGCATAGAGTAGGGTGGGGAGCTGCATCAAACGAGTATCCGGACTGAAGACGACGACGACGACGACAACGACGACATAACATCAATGTGAATTATAGGCTATAATCGCAACCTACAGGAAACTGAGAAGTGTATTTTTTCTTCAAGATTAGGAAAAGAAATAAAATTGTGTATGATCGGTCTGTATTCCATCGGCCAGCTGCCAATGCGTATTGTGTATTTTTCATACTTTTTTGTGGTTTTTGGGCGCACAACTGCTGAGGTCATTAGCGCTCAACACTGCCCAGTGAAAAAACGAACCGGGGTTAGAACTTAAATGGCTCTCGCCATATTTGCAAGATGTATAAAAAGTAAATCTGTTAGCAGAATGCGGATCATCAGCTAAAATATCAGACATTTCAAATGGTAAACATAGATCATGGCAGAGACGATTAAAAAACGGACATTGCACTAAAAGATGGCACACAGTAAAAGGTTCATCACAATGCTTACATGAGGGAGCAGGATCACCACTAAGTAAATACTGGTGGCTATAACGGCAGTGGCCAATACGAAGCCGGGCCAGAACAATCTCCTCTCGGCGAGAGGGTCGAGATGACGTTGACCAGAGATCAGGCACAGGTTTAATGGCCCGCAATTTGTTCCCTGACAAGGATGACCAATGTAAAAACCAACGGGAGATAATACGACGGGAGACACCAGCGCGAAGGTTATCAGAGCTAGTAGAAAAGGTAGATAGCCGAGGAAAGAACTGCCTCCTTGGCAGCCGTATCCGCAGACTCATTCCGCAACACTCCCACGTGGCCAGGGACCCACAGGAACGTCACAGTAGTTCCGCTCGCTGAAAGAGAGGTAAGGCAATTGCGGATACTTTGTACCAGGGGATGGACAGGATATAGCGTGCAAATTTTTTCATACCTAAATAACTAAACAATGGCTAGAATGGTTATTCTGAAAACCAACTTTTGGAGAAATAGCCTTCATAGTTAGCGACTACATAAACACTACTCTCAGAGAAATGAGTTGGTCGTCCCCGGGTCTTCGAGACGTTTTGGGCAGTGACATGCTTCCCATCCCATTTTCAAGGGAATTAATGATGTCTGCGGTGTCTCTCCCACCCCCTCAACCCTTTGTCCGTTGGACGACGAGAGGCTGCGGTGTGCTGACAGGAATTGCAGGAACTGCAGTATGGCCGTCCCGTTCCTTTTCCAGACAGCGGTCTCATTCCGTTCACTTTGTTTCATTTAAAAAGCTCACTGCTCGGAGTCGATCTGTCGTCCGTTTGTAGTGGAACGGTAATGATATAATTTCGAAGGTTAATATAATTATTTATGTTTGTCTTTATTCTCTAATCATGCGATTATTTTGACACTAGAAAGTTTTATTAGTTGCTAGGACGTCGTTGATTTGTTATTTACAGCTCCCTAGCAGCACCAACTGTCATAAGCTAACCGTGTAAATTCTCTAGACTTCGAAGTGTCCCGCACCACAACATAAAATTTGTAGAAGTTATTCCTTTAAAGAGTTCATCAAAAATAAATAAATCAGGATCTTGTACGAGTGGGGCAAGGAAAACAGTCTGTGGCTATTACTAAAATTTCATCAAAATCAAACACTGTCACTTCTGTTCGTTGTCGTTAACTAGTACTGAAAATATTAACATTCCACAGCCTTCTAAACACTGTTGTTCCACATTCTCATTCGATACTCATGTCACATTCGAAGCTAATCAGTAGTGATTGAATCAGAATTAAATTTTCTGAAATAAGTCGAGATTCTTCACAAGAATAAAATTTCGCTTGCTATAAAATATCCTTGATCATAAATAAATCTTCATAAATGCAAGATATCTTTCAACATTAACAAATATTTATTTTTCTTCATGATAATACAGCGTCAGTTTAGCAAGAGACGTGAACATGGACAACTAGCTCGGACTGAATCTAAAACAAGACTAACTATAATCTAATATTCTTTTTTCTTCTTTGAAACGATTGAAGCGCGGCAATAAAGAAAACGCAGCAGCATTCGTAGCCCCACAGCTGTCTGTTAAATTTTCATAGTGGCCGTCTGCTGTAATGTTGCCTGCAGCGGCGACGACGCTGCCCTTTTTCATCGCGGCGCCTTGATCGTACATGAAACATACAGAAACAAAACATTTTAAGAATCATAAAAAATAATATTTACATAAACATCAAATATATATGCATTCTAAATAAAAGGTACGTTTTCTTTCATTTATTTATAACTTCAAACCAGGGCTGACATATGAAAATGTACGACTATCTTGTCCTACTACATTTTAGTTCAATGCGCTCGCCCATTCTCATTGTGATTCATACTCTTACTGAATTTTGGACTGTTGGTTTTAAGCGTATTTCCAGATTGTCTTTAATGCGCGATTAGTGTAGATGAGGCTACCACACGTTAGTTTTGACCAGGCACATGAAGGTAGCCAATGACGAGTGGCGTTTAGACATTGCATTCAGGAGCCATCGTGAGAATTCACGTGTTTGTCAAGTCGTGAAACGAAGCGTAAATATCAACACAATATACGCCATCAGTCACCACAATATTTTTTTAATTGCTCGGGTAACCACCACCATACCATCAGTAACAATTAACTACTTTTAATTCCCGGCAGCAACAGGTGTAACCGCCCCGGTAAAATAATTTTTATAATAATGCACTGAATATATTTGTTAACGCTAACTACACTACCGGCGGAGTGGATAAGGCGTAAATGTTTGTTATAATGACCGTGCACCTAATTCCGCCGGCAGAACTTTACCGTGAGACGATTAATTACTCATATAACACTAATCACGATTAAAGTCACATCATATAGTAGATAACACACACAAACACGTGGTTGCACCGCTCAACAATATAATAACGGCTACACTGAAATGTTTAATCAGCAGACAGCAAAAAATCACTTTGTACAAAGATACACTATGCATCTCAAATTAGACAGACACGTCCATGAATGCGTTAACGATGACAATAGTCTCATGTGATCCACTTCGCACTTTCACACAGATTGGCAGTTCATTATTTCGCGGCGCTATTGCCCGATCGTTCTTGATGTTCGGATGGCACTACGATAGTCTGTGATCGTAAAGATAATTAAAATCACAGTTTGTTAATAATCGTGTTCAGACAGTCAACACTTCTCACAAACAATGAGATTCCCATACTTGTCTAATGTTTCGCGGCGCGGCTGTCCGAAAATCTTGATGTGCGGTCGGCGATACGAAGGTTCCAGCCGTGACACTAGTTATTTAACATAAGCTCAACTTCACATATTCTGATGACAACCGTTACCGTCGCGGCGCGGTAGAGACATCACAGCAACAATAGGGGAACGAGACACGTAACGAAATAATGATATGTTTCACTTGAACTTCCACACGATAGGGTACGGGAATGATCCACTTTACTTCTTAGCACACTTGGTAAGATTCTTTCGACGACGACTTTGCTCATTTCCTCGGACATGTATCGTGTCAGTCCTAGACCCAACTCCAACTGAGCGCGCGGGCTCGTAATCGCACCAACGCTGGAACATTCCAAAAACAAGTGACTGGCGGACCGCCCGACTATCGATGTCGTTCGATAATGCAAGCGCTGACTACAGTATGCTTATACACGCCCTTTTACTGTCTTCTGGAACGCCACTCCTGATTAGTTACAAAAAGATGTTGTCCAATGCCGATGGGTGGTATCCTCATCTACACTAAACCCTTTAATACATTATAAATGAGTTTCAAATCTCTAAATTATACGTATATTTTGTAAGTGTATTACCGCAGTGGAGTAGCCGAGCGGTGTAAGGCACCTCTTTTCGGAGAGCGCCGTTGCTCGCCGTCGGAGGTTCGAGTACTCCCTGGGGCATGGGTGTGTGCGTTGTACTTAGGTTAGTTTCCCGCAGTTTAAGTAGTTTGTAAGCTACGGACTGATGAGCACGCAGTTTGGTCCGCTAGATTTACAAACATTTGTTTCCTGTCAGAGAGGACACAGTTCGTAGTAATCGAAGGTAAGGCATCGACTAAAACAGAGGTGATATCCGGCGTTCCACAGGGTAGTGTTATTGGTCCTCTGCTGTTCCTTATTTACATAAACGATTTAGAGGAAAATCTAAGTAGCTCTCTTGGGTTGTTTCCAGATGACGCCGTCATTCACCGACTAGTAAAATCATCTGAAGATCAAAACCAACTGTAGAACGATCTGAATAAGATATCAGTATGGTGTAAAAATTGGCAATTGACTCTAAATAATGAGAAGTGTGAAGTCGTCCACATGAATACGAAAAGAAATCTGTTAAATTTTGTTTATAATGATAAATCAATCAAATGTGAACTCCACAGAATACCTAGGAGTTACAATTACTTCAGGCTTAAATTGGAAAGAACACGTAGATAATGTCGTGGGAAAGGCGAACCAGAGGCTGCGTTTTATTGGCAGAACCCTTAAAAGATGCAACAGAACTACTAAAGAAACTGCATACACTACGCTTGTCCGTCCGTTTTTGGAGTATTGCAGCCCAGTGTGGGATCCTTATCGGGTGGTTTTCACGGAGGACATCGAAAGAGTCCAAAGAAGGGCAGCTCGTTTCGTATTGTCACGATACAGGGGAGACAGCGTTACGGAAACAATACAGGATCTGGGATGCGAATCATTGCAAGAAAGGCGCTTATCGCTGCGGCGTGGGCTACTTACGAAACTGCAATCGCCAACATATTCCTGCGAAAATGCGAAAATATATTGTTGACTCCTACTAACATACATAGAAATTATCATCAGAATAAAATACGAGAAACCAGAGTTCGAACGGAGAGATTCCGTTGTTCATATTTCCCGCGCGCTATTCGAGAATGGAATGGGAGGTAAAATAGTATAACGGTGGTTCGATGAACCCTCTGCCAGGCACTTAAATGTGATTTGCAGAGTATCCCACGAAGATGTAGATTTTTTTGTTAGTGTATTCACAAAACCTAAATATTTACTTTCTTGATTTTCTAAAATCTGTCCATTTGTCTCATGTGTAATGAGAAGAGTACCGCCTAAATTTTTCTTCCAACTAAAGCACTGTACATGTGTCGAGTGTTAGCAGAGCGGTGATGAAAGCGTGTGTTACATATAGTGTACGGACTCCTTGTGCCGCAGATAGGAAGTGGTGCGAGCAGGCACGCGGGAACAATAGCTGCCTTCGCAACGCGCGTGCGGTCAGGTCTAAATAGAGACACTTCCCTATGGCGCGATAGTACGTCGCCAAAGACGGAGAAGTCGGCCACCTTAGGCAACACGGAACTGCCGCTGATGTTTGGACACTGGTGAGGGAACATCCGGCGTGGTTATCCTCGCTGGGAGAAATACAGGAGGAAGGTGCGAGTCGGGCAGACCGTCAGACATGGTATGCAATCAGGTACAGTCTGAGAAGAGACCACGACGTTTGGAACTCCGATGTACTGCCAACTTCGTACACTCTTAGTACTCCATGAGGTTTGAACGACAGATTCAAATGTTCAAGTGTTTGTTAAGCTTATGGGACTTAACTGCGGGGTCATCAGTCCCTAAACTTACAAACTACTTACGAACTACCTTATACTAAGGACGGCACAAATGGATTCGAACCCCCCACCGTAGTGGCCGTGCAGACCGTGACTGGAGCGCCTCAGTCCCCGCGGCCACCGCGGCCGTCACGATAGATTCCACTCGTTTCTAACAGTAAACGTAGGTGTAGACAAGATGTGGCTCTAATTCAAAGAAGTGTTATCGACAGCAATTGACAGTTTTATACCAGATAAATTAATAAAAAAAAAGAGCGATCAGCCGGCCGCGGTGGCCGAGGGGACTGAGGCGCTTCAGTCACTGTCCGCACGGCCACTACGGTCTGGGGTTCGAATCCCCCCTCGGGCATGGATATTTGTGCCGTCCTAGTTCGTAAGTAGTCCATAAGTAGTTTGGAAGTTTAGGGACTGATGACCCCGTAGTTAAGTCCCATAAGCTTAACAAACATTTGAACATTTGGAGGCGATCACCGTTGGTACACAGAAAAGGTTAGGACGCTGGTTGAAAACCGTGTAGCAAAAGCATCTGAAGATCAAAACCAGCTGCAGAACGATCTGAATAAGATATCACTATGGTGTAAACATTGGGAATTGCCTAAATAATGTGTGAAGTCGTGCACATGAGCCGAAAAGAAATCAGTTAAACTTTGTCTACAAGAGAAATCAATTAAAAGTGAAAGCCGTAAATTTCACAAAATACCTAGGAATTACTATTACTTCAGACTTAAATTGGAAATAACACGTAGATGTCGTGGGAAATGCGAACCAGAGACTGCGTTTTATTGGCTGAACCCTTAAACATGCAACAGAACTACTACATTACGCTTGTCCGTCCATTTTTGGAGTTTTGCTGCCCAGTGTGGGATCCTTATCAGGTGGGTTTGACGGAGGACATCGAAAGAGTCCAAAGAAGTGCAGGTCGTTTCGTATTGTCACCATACAGAGGAGACAGCGGTACGGAAATGATACAGGATCTGGGATGTGAATCATTACAACAACGGCGCTTATCGCTGCGGCGTGGACTACTTACGAAACTCCAATCGCCAAGATTCTCCTCCGAATTCGAAATTGTATTATTGACTGCCACTTACATAGCTAGAAATGATCATCAGAATAAAATACGAGACACCGGAGCTCGAACGGAGAGATTCAGGTGTTTTTCTTCCCGCGCGCTATTCAAGAATGGAATGGGAGATAAATAGTATAATGGTGGTTCGATGAACCCTCTGCCAGGTACTTAAATGTGATTTGCAGAGTATCCCATGTGGATGTAGATGTAGACAACAAAATGTTTAACCAGTAGCGCGTACTTCTCAAGCGTTATTGAGAAAATCGCAAGATAATTCGGTCGGTCGTCAAATATGTGCCAGATGCACTTTGACGTGGCCGTTTCTGTCACGAAGCGGCGGCAACCGAGTGGTTGGCGTCATGTCCTGTACTAGTAGGTCGTTGGATCGATTCCTGATCGTCACTTTTCTTTCATCACCAACACAGTCATATTCGTTACTATTTTACAACTGATATAACTGGAGGAATACGTGTAATCAGATGGACGTTGTAGACTGCCAAATCTAATATATAAAGCATAGTGTCCGTATATTTTTACGTGTTAGCCGGCCGCGGTGGCCGAGGAGACTAAGGCGCTCCAGTGATGGTCTGCATGACCACTACGGTCGGGGGTTCGAATCCCACTTCGGGCATGGATATTTGTGCCGTCCTTAGTCTTAGCTAGTTCATAAGTAGTTTGTAAGTTTAGGGACTGATGACCCCGTAGTTAAGCCCCATAAGCTATACAAACATTTGAACTTTTTTTTTTTGTACGTGTTGCATACAAATCTTCAGTTTTGTTCCAATCTTTATGAAATTTCGTACACGTAAGCTTCAATCCATGAGAACGGTCGCCGTAAGTGTAAGACTCACATACGATATATAGTCGCGAGATATGACGTTATAAACAATGAGATACGCGAAAAACTGCTGCATTTTGCGACAATGCTGCTCATTTTCTCCTTACTTCTCATTGGACCGATTTGAACTAAATTTGGTACACACATTCCTTACCGTGAGATAACAATTGCTGCATGATTAAGAATCACATATGGCATATGGTTCATAAGATATTACGTCATAACCAATAGAAATCGCAAAAAAATGTCATATAGCTTTCGAAATACACTGTATGAGAATTACAGTACTTACCGACTTGCAACAAACTTTAAACATAATTTCAAACATTTATTAAACTTTCTCGCTGACAACCGTAGCAAAATCATGAAAGGGAAAATGTTTCTCGCTTACTACTTTTACGCTGTTCATGGAGTAAACCTACAGCATTCGATATGACGTTAAAATTTGTAATTTTTACACCTCTGCAGAAAGATAGGAAAATAAGGAGATGGGACCTGGATAAATTGAAGGAACCTGAAAATTCAGAGGGTGCTTTAGGCAGCAATTGACAGAAACGGGGGAAACTAAAACAGTAGAAGATGAATGGGTAGCACTGAGAGATGAAATTGTGAAGGCAGCAGAGGACGAAATAGGTAGGAAGGCATGACCTACAAAAAATCCTTGGATATCACAGGACATACTGGATTTGATCGATGAAAGGAAAAAATATAAAAATGCAGTAAATGAAACGGGCAGAATGGAGTACAGACGACTAAGAAATGAGATTGACAGGATGTGCAAAATGGCTAAGCAGGAGTGGCTAGAATGCAAATGAAAGGATGTAGAAGAATGTATAAATAGGGGAAAAATAGATACAGCTTACAGGAAAATAAAAGAGATATTTGGAGATAAGAAAAACAGCTCTATGAATGTCAAGAACACAGATGGAAAACCAGTTCTCAGCAAAAAAAGGGAAAGATGAAAGGTGGAAAGATTATATAGAGAAGCTCTACGACGGAAATGAACTTAGAGACAATGTGGGAAGGGAGGAAGAAGTAGAGGAGGATGAAATAGGAGATACTATACTGAGAGATGAATTTGACAGATTACTGAAAGACCTAAGTCGAAACAAGGCCCCTGGAGTAGGCGACATTCCCTCAGAACTACTGAAGTTCTGGGAGAACCAGCCATGACAAAACTGTTTCACCTGGTGTGTAAGATGTATGAGACAGGCGAAGTACCCTCAGACATTAAGAAAAATGTTATAATCCCCATTCTAAAGAAAGTAGGCGCAGACAGGTGTGAAAATTACAGAACCATGAGTTTAATAAGTCATGGTTGCAAAATATTAACACGAATTATTTACAGAAGGATGGAAAAGCTGGTAGAAGCTGACCTCGGGGAGGATCAGTTTGGGTTCAGGAGAAATGTAGGAACACGGAAGGCAATACTCACTTTACTGCTTATCCTAGAAGATAGATTAAGAAAAGACAAACCTACATATCTAGCTTTTGTAGATTTGGAGAAGGCTTTTGACAATGTTGATTGGAATAAACTCTTTCAAGTTCTGAAGGAAGCAGGAGTGAAATATAGAGAGCGTAAGGTCATTTACAACTTGTGCAAAAACCAGACAGCAGTTGTTAGAGTTGAAGGGCATGAAAGGGCTGCAGTGGTTGGGAAGAGAGTAAGACAGGGTTGTAGCCTTTCTCCAATGTTATTCGATTTGTACATTGAGCAAGCTATAAAGGAAAGCAAGGTGAAATTTGGAGAAGGAATTAAAGTTCAGGGTGAAGAATTAAAAACATTGCGTTTTGCCGAAGACATAGTAATTCTGTCAGAGGCAGAAAAGGATCTGGAAGAGCAGTTGATCGGAATGGACAGTGTGCTGAAAGGTGCATGTAAGATGAACATTAACAAGAGCAAAACTAGGGTAATGGAGTGCAGTGTAAGAAAATCAGGTGATGCTGAAGGAATTAGATTGGGAAACGAAGCAATAAAGGAGGTAGATGAGTTTTGTTACTTGGGCAGTAAAATAACAAATGATGGTCGCAGTACAGAGGATATAAAATGCAGACAGGCAAAGGGTAGAAAAGCGTTCTTGAAAAAGAGAAATTTGTTAACATCGAATATTGATTTAAGCCTAAGGAAGTCCTTTCTGAAGGCATTTGTGTGGCGTGTTGCCTTGTATGGGAGTGAGACATGGACGATAAACACTGCGGACAGGAAGAGGATAGAGGCTTTTGAAATGTGGTGCTACCGAAGAATGCTGAAGATTAGGTGGGTGGATCGCATAACTAATGAGGAGGTACTGAACAGAATTAGAGAGGAAAGGAATTTCTGGCATATCTTGACTAAAAGAAGGGATCGATTGGTAGGACACATTCTTACACATCAAGGAATCGTGAATTTCGCATTCGTGGGAAGAGTGTGGGGTAAAAACCGCAGAGGAAGACCAGTAGATGGATACAGTAAGCAGATTCAGACAGATGTAGGTTGCCGTTCTTATGTGGAGTTAAAGAGGCTTGTTCAGGATAGGGTATTGTGGAGAGCTGTATCAAACCAGTCTCCGGACTGAAGAACAAAACAACTGCAACACCACAAATTGTAGCCACAGGAAAATTTACAGACTACACACGCATATAGTTGAGCGTACCTCCTAAACTTTAACACTGTACGACACATAGTTTATGAGATGTGAGCACAAACAGTAACGTTCATGGAAAACCGCCACATCACGCTTCAAGTTTTATTCTATTATTTCTTTACTACTACTTGTATTCGCAAGGGATTTTGCAGACATATAGCCCTGATACAAATGAATATATACCTGAAAATGGCAGGAATAAATAAATAAATACCCGGGCAACGCCGGGTTTTCAGCTAGTTTTAATATAAATAGTAACGAATCTGACTCTTGGTGTGTAAGAAAGAGACCAACGGGAATCGATGCAGCGACCAGCGATGAACGACCAACAAATACAAGGCTCTGACGCCAACCACTCGACTCTCGCCGCTGCATGATAAAACCGGCCCTGCACAGGTACGTATGGTACATACTTGACGACCGACCAAAACTATCTTGCGATTTTCTCAATAACGCTTGAGGAGTACGCGCTACTGCTTTCACATTTTGTTATCCTTGTGGAGTACTACGAGTGGGCTAAGTTTGTCGTAAATCCGCGTTTTAAGCGTTTTGGGCCCCTTGTATTATCTATAAATTTATTTCTCATTTATAATCATGCTACATTTTAATACAAAGCAAGACGTACATTTGTAGTTTTACATGTTATACATTAGTTCATTAATGTTACATAATTTGAGTATTTAAGATAAATAGAAATGAGAAGGAAAAATAAAATAAAAACAAAGGAAAAATGTTTGTTAAGCCTAAGGGACTTAACTACGGGGTCATCAGTCCCTAAACTTACAAACTACTTATGAACTACCTACAACTAAGGACGGCACAAATATCCATGCCCGAGGGGGGATTCGAACCCCTGACCGTAGTGGCCGTGCAGACCGTGATTGAAGCGCCTCAGTCCCCTCGGCAACCGCGACCGGCAAAAGCAAATGGAATAATATATAAGTGCTCACAGTTGTTGCTACAATTATATTATAACAAATTAAAATTCGTGCATTTTACAATAATCAGATGTATTGGAGAACAAGAAAACATGATTGTTTACATGGTTATACATATGTCTAATTTCAATGTAGTCTGAAATTTGTTAATTTTAATTTTGGGTTAAACAATGTAATAGGATAGAAAGAAATAATATCTAAAAAAATATAGTGGTTTTATGTCCTCGTGGTTAGCTGCATTGTACTGTGCTGGGCGTTGAGTACCTTCGAATGTTTCGTTCAAGCCACTGATCACCCAGCACAGTTTCCATGGTTTTGGTGATATTAGTCTCTTTTCTTTATATTGTTTGTTCTTTCTTGTGTCTCAGGTGTTAGTATCCACATTAATATATTGAAATCTGGTTTGGGCTAATGACAGTGGGAGATTGCTCCCCTGTCAATCTTGAGTCTCATCGGTGTCACTTCATTTATGAACGTTTCATCGCCTTGTTCCTAGTCTGTTTGTTCCAAACTATACTTGTCCAATCTGCGGGGCATATGGACACGCCTCCTGTAGGGCCTTGTCCTTTTGTATTCTTCGTAGGTTGCTTTGGATATCTTGTCTGCTAGTGAGTTGAGTTGTGTCCATTTTTGTTCGTCTCTTATTATGTCATACATCGTATCGTGTGTTGTAAAGTCAAGCTGCTGTGTGTCTCTGACATGTGTGTATCGTCCGCAGAGTTAGACGATGTGTTAAGGGGAGCCTTCGGTGTTTCCTCAGGTGCAAGTGTTGGTGTCGCCCAGTCCCATTCGGTACAGGTGAGTGGGATATGGACCATGTCCTGTAAAGAAGTGGACCATACCGCGGCTGGGTAATGTCTGGTAGTAGTGTATATAGTCTACGTCCCTATTCGCAGGCTTCCCATTCCTGTTGCCTTGTGAGTAACAGAGGCTATAGCGCCTACATCAGCGTATAGGCAGTGATGCACGGCAGCCATCTTGGATGGGTGTAGAAACGGAGTTGGGCCGATAAATACATAAATCCTCAAAAGGCACTTGCCTTAATTGCCATTTGAACCACTTGAGCCGTCCTCACACGGGACGTGTTGTACTAACATGTCGCAGGCCAGACGTGCTGTCTACCTAGTTACAGCACGCTCTGAAACGACCCGCCACATCCCACGGAACACAACTTGCTGCTAATCGTGATTTCCGACCGCAGCGTTCTCCAGCGCCCGTTGCGGGCTGGCGCGTAGATCATTGTCTTTACAAAGATGGATGTGCGTAAAATTACACGGCATCTGTTAGCGAACGCCGGAAAAAACTGAATACTGTAGCTTTCTTATTCTTGCACGTTGCATACAATACTCTACCAGATATTGTGAGTTTTTTCTTCAAGAAACACAAAGACAGTACATTTTTCTGAAAGCGGTTGAGTATGATAACGAAATGTACAACAATAACTTTTGGCAAACATTTTTAAAACATAAATTGCCAACGATGGAATACATCATCTGAACCAGCTCCAATTGTCTTGGTCTCTTATATATCCCATTTTCCACATCGTACATATTCTGCATATTCGGAGATAATACAGGGCGTCCAGAAAAGGGCTCCCTGATTTCAAAATTAAATATCTCGAAAACAAAGATCGATAGAGGAATGCAGTAAACGGTATGTTTAATGTGAAAGCTGTAAGAAGTATATACAGCAGTTCGAAATGATAGTTAAAAAAGCTGGTCGATCCTCTTATGCTTGCTGTGAGGCGACAAATTGTTCCAAAATTGCAACGTAACGTGCACCAGTGACCGTTTCTCGAATGGAAAAAAAAGGGGGCCAATAATGCCTCTGCTGCGTACTGCAGCCCACACAGTAACCTTAGGATAATGCAGGGGATTCGCTTCACACCAATATGGCTTTTCGGAACCCCAAAATCACCAGTTCTGCTTATTCATGTATCCATTCAGGTGGAAGTGTGCTTCATCTGTAAACCAGATGCAGCCAACATCAAATCCTTCACTATCAATCATTGTGAGCATCTGATTAGCAAAGGCAACCCTTTGTTGCACAGCTTGTACCCCTGGCCTGGTGCGTTTGAATTTTGAATGGAAACATGTGTAGGCTCTTTCTTAGTATTTTCTGCGTGCTGGAACGCTTCAAACCAGTCTCAGAAGCTATTCTACGGACGGATGACATTGGATTTCGCTGAATAATTCCAGAAACAGTGGCGATATTTTCAGGTGTAACTGCGGTTTGCTTGCGGCCAACATGCCACACTAGATCATCAGTTACGCTGCCTGTTCGTTGAAATTTTGCAAAGATCGTACGAATGGTTTTCGCATCGGGTCCTTCTGTAACATTAAATCGTGCTTGAAAACTTCGCCTTGTTGCCTTAGGACTCTCTTCTAACCTGTGGTACTCTAGCACCAGAAAAACGCGTTGTTCAATGGAGTACATGGTTTCAATCTCTTCCCTCGGTACGCTAACCTCCTTTCAAGTTTCAATAGTGGAACCGATTGCTCTGGGCTTCGGATCGTTATTTATAGTAGGCATTACGTATGGCGATTACAGCGCCATCTGTTAGCATCTTTTTTAACTGTTATTTCAAACTGTTGTATAAACTTCTTACAGCTTTCACAATAAACATACCGTTTACTGCATAACGCCTCAGCTCAACAATGTTTGTTGTGAATTTTTGCAGTCAGTATTGTACGTAAACACTGTTCCTCCTTGAATGCATCAGCTTCCGTAAACAGGCGCTAGCCCTGTTCTATTTGCACTGTACAACTGAATTATTCCAACTTCCAACACTGTACTGAACTGCGACATAATCGAAACACCGTGGGGAAAACCGAATGACAGTACTGTCTTCAATTTTTTTTTGTTCCTGTCCCCAGCTCGAAATACTCAAATTCTCTCCTGAACAAAGTTCGTTTCTGTTTCTAATAAATACTGTGTAATACCGGATATTATAACTATACTAAATTAACAAGTAAGTTACATAAACCGTAATTAAACCAAATTGTTGAAAATATCTGGGAGAGTCTAGAGGCAAACCTGTTATTTACATCTCATTTCCTTCACAGATCGTGACGCTAACCACCTCGCTAATAAATCGCCTTAAAAAGAAATGAGGAATATCAGATATACTTAAGCCAGCTGGCGTTGCCCGCGATGTTAAATATCTGCCAGGCTGCATGTGAAACTGCAGTAGGTGTAGATGGAAAGCACATATTATAAAAATCAGGTTCCGGGCTTCCGATTCTGACTTTCCGGATATACACCAATTTCAAACCAAGGGTTTATTGATACCACTTACTCGATTTCTTTTTAAATTATAAACTAAATAATTTTATTTGTGTATAAGTTTAGGGACTGATGAGCCCGCAGTTAAGTTTCATAACCGTAACAAACATGGAAAATTCTGAAGTTAAAGAACTTTTAAAAACCCTTTCTTCCTAATGCAATAACCTATCCCCCTCTATAACACACACACACACACACACACACACACACACACACACACACACACACACACACACACACACACACGACATATGTATATCTTCCATGCTCTAATATGAATAAATTCTTTGGTGAGCTCGGCCCTGACATGAAGCTGCCAAATCCATTCCGAAGTATTTAATAGATTGCCCTGCAATTTATTAATCGTAATAGAAAATGCAAGCTCCAATGGAAACTGCAGTCTCTTAAAGGTAGATTTGTGGGATATAATGGGTATTCGTTGGGTGTACTGAAAAAAAATATTAAATAAAAGGGGGAAGGTGTTCGAAAACTACAATTTATCAGGCAGATCAAAATTATGCTTGTTTATTCACGTCGAACACCAGCAAAATCGGGAACCAATTTTGTTAATACAATAAAGGAGCATCTCCTTACGTAAGTTAATACTGACGATGCCCAGCATTGAATTTAACATAAATTTAACAAAACTTAACGCTACTGGGGGGGGGGGGGGGATTTACAAACAGCACTCACTCGCTCGCACACACGCAATGCAACAGCGAAACTCATCAATATCAGCGTACTGAAGCGAGGCAGAAGCAGGCGCCGCTGTCGTAGGCTAAATTCAGCAAACCCGGAGGTATCATACAACACAATATACAATAAAACTCCGAAGAAATCTCTTGTTCTCGTTCTTTATTGGAGATGGTGCGTGAGTATTGCAAAGTTGAGTTTCATTTAGATTAGACCATGGGCACACACGCTAACGGCGATACACGGATACATTACATGATAGCACTCCACTGAAGGTGAAAGCGTTATAAATCGGATTCATTGCACAAAAACACGGCGGACTAAGTTGCAATCTGAGAGTAAACTATCTAGGCACTGGTTTTATGAGAAGTGGCGTGAATTCAGGTGACTAGCTGCAAACCCCTGAATTCGGAGTTCGGACCCACTTGGTTCCGAAAACCAGTAAAAATGTATAAATTCAAATTCCGAAAAATAAAATTAACTACTACATGCAACCCCTAGAACTGCGTAGAATTTCATAAGGAAGCTAATGAAGGAAGTTGTACAAGGATCGGAGAGAAGTACTAAGACTGAGTGCATACTACAAGTTCGGAGAAGAAAAAGCAAAATTAAAATAGACGGAAGAGAAGATCGCGAAATGTTAGTGGATATCAGAAGGATGCACGCATAGTTACTGGCCGGACGGGCATGGAACGAACAATAGTGGAAGCTGAAGGCTTTGTTCTAAGAACCAACCACGTGGAACACATATCACTTACGGGAGGAAACGATAAGAAAGATTTTTACATGCACTGTAGAAAAATGAACATATCATCTGTTAGAAATCAGGCCCAACAAAGCTAAAAAGAATTTACACAAAAGTCGTACACCGCCACATAATCACAAAAGGTTTGAACATACCAGGCCGTTATCAAACTACAACTAGTAACACGTATACCACGTTATTTGTTGGGAATCACTGAATTGAAAAACTAGAACATTTCCGCGCACGAGCGGAAGGAATATTCCAAAAAAGGACTAAGTTTAATAGTTAAGTTAAACATGCTTCACAACGACTCGCTACCATCTCCGCGGACACAAGAGCAGAACCAACCTTATGATCGCAGCACAAAGTGAAGACCGAGCGGTCAGGAGACAGGAAAGGTACCAGAAACTAGGAAACCCAAGAAAACAGCGGTGGTGGGGAGAAAAGGTCGCGAGAGAGAACCAAGCAAAGTGAGCTATTACAAGCTTCCTAGGGTTTTTTTATTTGTGGATGGAGAAGTTAGTACTGCTTCCTCCCACAAGTCCCTTAAAAGCTCCACATCCTTGAGGATGCTGTTGCGTAGCAGTGTGCGCGTTTGTACCGCCCTACAATACGCAAGAGGTGCCGTGGTTGCTGTCCAAGTCTTTATGGAAAGCATAGAGTTCTGACTAACCTGTTATCTTCTATAGTTGTGTCCCCAGCGCAGAAGACAGCACAGGTCGTTGGTTCTTCTACAGCATACAAGTGAGGCTAAAATAAGTTCTGTAGGATGGAAGCATAAAAAGCGACTCGCGAGATTTTTAATTGTCAGGGATGCCATTTATTCAATAAATAAAAAAATATGAACAACTATTGTAATACGACACGGTCTATGCTGCCCTTAGTTCATGTTGAGACCTCGACTGTTATTACAATTATACAAATCTTTGCTCATGACCGGCGCGGTCCGGCGCGTATAGTGGTCAGCTCGAGACAGACTGCGGTGCGTTGCGAGACGGCACCTGACGGTCTATTTCGAGCCAAAACATGGCAGTCGCGCGCCTTCTGCAAAATCGCTCTTCTCTTGTTACAATAAGAGAAGACACCTTAAACTTTTTAAACTGTCTGAACCTAGCCTGTCCTTGAGAGATATTTATCACAAATTCTCAGCTCTGAATAATTAATATTTAGTATATAATAAACAAAATTTCAAAAGAAATCACGTGACGTGAAATGCAGCAGTAAATGCGAGGAGAGTACCAGTAACATAGGCGGGCTTTCCCATGGGAACCAGCACCTACCGCGCCATATGCTACTGCTCCCCACCCCACATTTCAACATATGCTGCATTTCTGTCTTTCTTCCGCGTTTAAGACACGTACAATGTTCGCAAAGAAACGACGAGCGGCCAGAAATATGAAGTGGCCATAAGCCAGGAGTATCACCACCCACATTCAGACAGCCATTAGATTCTCGCACATCCACTTAAAAATGAAACAAGTACACATTTTCACAGGGACAGTGGCGTAGCGGAGAAGCCGTGCTTATTGCCACATTCATAACCACAATAATCAGTTATTAAAATAACAAAATCCTAGCAATATTAACTAACATTTCAGAAATTAATATTTTAAAACAAGAAATAAAAATGCTATTCCTCATGCCTTTAAAAGTGTGGGGTTCTAATTTTAACAAAATTAGAATCTAGCGACATCAAATAAATTACAATTTTATAAAAATATATGGAAGACGACAGACGGTCGTCTTTCAAGATTCATTCGTCTGAATGGGCCTCCTAACAAGTTTTTCCAACAAAAAACCTTCAGTCGAAAGGATTTGGAAGCACGGAGTATTTTCAGTTTCCCCACTACGATTTATCACATCCACACAGGGCATGACAAGGAAGAATTATTACGCGAGCCAACTAATTTGAATACGCACGGCCGTTGCGAACCAGGGGCAGCAGAGTGGTGTGAACGGACATAAAATATTACTCGAGTGTGGCATTTGCATTACCGACTTGCTTATTACTACGAGAACATGTCAGGGGATCACAAAATAGTACAATGCCCGTCGAAGTGCTGAACATACGCGATCAGCGTGGCTCCAAACAAAAACCAAGTTACTGAAATTTAATTTGAAATAATTACCATTACGCTGAATCTACTCTTCTACAGAATTTGGGTATGATAACGTCGGGCAACACTATGTACTAACCCGTGGGGCTATTATCATACCACACAATCATTACAAAGCAAACCTAAAAAAATTCACGAAAATCTGCCAGTTAAAAGTATACCACTGTACGAAACAAGATCTTTGTTTTATCACTAAAATTAGCAAATAAGGTCCGTGTGAACTATCGGTTATTCCCTGCTACAAAACCTTATTCCCTGGCCCAAACTGAGAACCGACTCGTTTCAAAGTACTCCAATTACAGGAAGTTAATACTACAGTGATCAATATACATAGCAGCTCACACGTTATTACACACAGACATTAATACGCAAGCCACCAAATTGAAGTTACATTAGAAAGGTGGCTAAGAAATCATTTATGGTGCAACGGAATTTAGACATAAGAAAAATTGCATCTGCGGTTGTTCTCAGCACTTTTCAAGAACAATATTAAATAAAAGATGGAAGGTGCTCTAAAACTACAATTTATAGGCAACTTACGGATTATGCTGAAAATAAACTTGTTTATTCAGATAGAAAACAGGCAAAATGGGGAACCAATTTTGTTAATACAATAATAATGCATCTCAGATTGATTAATGCAGACGGTGCCCAGCCTAAATTATACATGATTTAACGCTACTGGTGGGGGGGGGGGGGGAGGAGGATTCACAAACAACACTTATTCTCTCACACACACGCAATGCCACAGCAAAAAAATCGCTAAAATAAGCGAGCTGAGACGAGGCGGAAGCGATCGCCGCTATCGTAAGCGAAACTCAGCAAGTTGGAGGTAGCACAAACACAATATACCAAACACTTTGAAGCTGGCTCTGGTCTGTCGTGCCTTTGAGATGGTGCGTGTGTATAGTCAAGTTAAATTACATCTGAATTGGACCGCGAGCAAACACGCTAACGGCGACACACGTTACGTTACATGAACGCACTCCACTGAAGGTGAAGTGGTTGAAAATAGGATTCATTATACAAAATCACGGTGGATTCTTAAGTTGCAGTCTGTTAGAAATCGATCTAGGTACTGGTTTTGTTGTGACTAATACAACACAAAACCTTGGAAACACGGTTTATTCAATACGATATACAAGTCTATTTGCACACCACAATAGTTCACATTAACTGAAAACACTCGGGTCCATTCCCGGTACAATGCAACAACGTCTGTTTCTTTACTGACAAAAGGTATAGGCCGTAGCCCGAAACACTAAGTCCTAATCGTTATACCATCGGTTGATCGTGGCCAAGTCGGAGTCCGTAGGTGGTGCAGTGGGCTGGCGTAGTCGGTCATCGGCGTAGTAGTGGTTCGTAACATTCCTCTAGGTGGAACTGCCGTCACGTCGCTGCGTCCTGCAGATATAGCTGGCGCTTGGCGGAAGGATCCACTGTTGCGAGTGACAGCGACCTCTGTATACGTCAGCGGACAGTGACGTAGGGTGTGAGCTGCGACCTCTATAAAAGATAGTCCCCTGTTTAGCTTTGGTGTTTATGTTGATGTTTTCCTGTCAGTGTTTACCAGGCGTGATGGTTGACTCTAGTCGTCGGTTTTCCGGCTTCGCCTGGTACTCCGCTACCTGCGTGCGTGGACGTCTGCTGGGTGGTCTGCTGTGTAGGGGCTATTCCTACTGGCGTAACACCGATTGTACAGCAGAAAAATCTTTAATCTATCTATGTATCCTTACCGTTCATCGGAAATCTTAGACTCGCCGAACTTCTTAAGAGCACCCGCTTTAGTCCCTAGTTATTCTACTTCAAATAGCCGTTACGTACTTTGTACGTTTACCTATTTGCAGGGTCATCTCCACGCAAGTAAGTTCTGACTTTTCAAAATTTACTCACCTTAGCCATATTAGATTCGCTGCCCGCCAGGTACACGGAGTGAAGTAAAACATTTGTCTGTTTCCAGTCTGATGATGCGCTAACAGCGCGAAACGCGTTATTGGAGTAATAAAAATATTGCAACAGAGACTGCGAATTATTTAATCATTTTGTTTGAGTTATATCTCTTCATCTGTATATGGAAGTTTGCAACTTCATTATCATTATATGATGCCATAGCCATTTTACATTTTTCGTGTTCCAACCCACTACATGCTGCCCAGCCCATAAAATAATTCCTCGCATTTCAAATCAAATGTTTGTAAAGCTTATGGGACTTAACTACGTGGTCATCAGTCCCTAAACTTACAAACTACTTATGAACTACTTACGAACTAGGACGGCACAAATATCCATGCCCGAGGGGGGATTCGAACCCCCGACCGTAGTGGCCGTGCAGACAGTGACTGAAGCGCCTTAGTCCCGTCGGCCACCGCCGCCGGCTCCTCGGATTTGTTTCGATGTGTTTACCGCGATTGTTACTGATATCAGCATACAGAGGTACATTAACACTGTATTCAGCAGACATTTCACTCACAGATGCATTGAATGTAAGTTTTCTCAATTCTTTTAATTTTACAAGGAATGCTACTGCATCTACTTCACAGTTACTGTCTTGAGAGGGAGATAGTAACCTTTGATCACTGCTGCTAGTGAAGGTGTTGTGCTGGTGTTTTACAGCATCGTCTACTCTTTACGTATTTAAAGGGATTAAAATAAAAATTGCGATTAAACTTTGTTGTTACATTACAATTAACACCTCATTTAAACACACGCAAATATCAAATTACAACACTTACCCCTTGGATAAACAAATTCTTATTTCTAAAAATCTTAGTCAACAAAATGGTCTGAACAAACTATGTTGCTTTTATTCAAATGCTCGGGACCGTTCTTTTTCAAAATTTCATCTAAGTCAGCTCTTTGAATAAGAATAACCCAGGGGCTGCATCTATAAACAAATTTTATATATATATACTAGATGACCCGAAGAACTTCGTATCACTTACCTCTTAATATAAACCATATTAATTTAAATAAAATGCATTTTAGACACAGTAGCTTTGTAAAGGCAAAATCAGATAGTCTACGTATCGGCTCGATAGTGGGCGGAAAGAGTGGACAAATCACGCACACATGTCCAGGATAATGTTCATGTCACGTTCTTGGAAGTTTAAATATGTATGTACTCTTACTTTGAACGTCAAATGTGCAAAACTTTGTCGTAATCGTACTAATAATATTGACATCCCAAAGAAATGAGCTTTTTCAGTTTTCCACAAATTTTCCTATTTTCTGGTAAAGTATTCCAAACTTTTACATCACTCAAACTTCCTCTGGCTTTGAACGTCGAATGTACAAAATTTTATCGCAATCACATGAATGGTATTAACATTTCATAGAAAGATCTCTTTGTATTTTTTCTGAATTTTCCCATTTTCCGGGAAACCTTTCCACATTTTCATTTCATGAGAATGTTATTCTTGCTTTGAACCTCAAACATGCAAAATTTTATCGGAATCAGACGAATGATATTGATATTCCATTGAAAAAAGCTCTTTCAGTTTCTCGCGAATTTTCAAATTTTCCGGATAATTTTCCCAAATGTTTAGTTCGTAAGAACATTCATCTTTCGTTGAAAGTCAAATGATCAAAAATTTATCGCAATCGGATGAATGGTTGTCAACTTCTAGTGTTGAGTAATTTAGAAACAGAATGAAAAAGAAAAGTGGTTCGAATTTTGCGACTTTCCTTTTTAACTGTCCCTATATTTTTACTGAAAACTTTTCCAAGACCATAATGAACAACACAAAAATAGAATTACTGCTTTCCATCTTGCGAATAGTCAATATAGTGCTGAATTCAATCAGAAACACCTTGAAAGACTCACTTTCATCTTGTCTCAAATTTTCCAATTTTTTCTGTAGATTTTCCCAAAAATTTATTTCATACAAACCTTGTCCTGTCAAGCCGTACTCAAGTGATGTTCTTACAACCATCTGGCAATTGATTTTTATACACAGAAAAAAATAGCTTTCGGTTTTTCCTAATTTTTCCTACTTTTCGGGTGACTTTTCCAAATTTTTATTTGATGCGTACCTTCCTCTTGCTTTCAACATGTAATGTACAAATGTTTATAGCAATTGGACGAACAGTATTGAAAGCGCACTGGAAAAAGCTGTTTCAGTTTTTCCCGATATTTCCTCTTTTCCGGACAACTTTTCCATAGTTTATTAGTGTTTAAACCTTCCCTGGGCTTACACGAATATTTCTAGACTAAAATTACCCAAATCTGTTCAGCTGTTCTCGAGTTTTAGCGAGACTAACGAACTGCATATATATATATATATATATATATATATATATATATATATATATATTGGAAACCTGAAGAATGAGGTTCGAGTGTTTTGCTGTTTATAGTTATTACAGTCGTATACAGGACATATACTTCTCCTAGTTCTATGAACTAAGACGATCAAGAAAGTCTTTCGTGTGTAACAATGTAAAGCAGCTATTATCTTTATAAGCTATTTGCTTAAACTTTCTTTCATCTTCCACTTTATTATCCAGCTCAATAATTCTAAGGCCGTCAATTCAAAAACGTTCACTTTTGGATGATCTCCTTTAAATAAAGAAATGTGGCGCCTAATACGATGTACTTCTGCAATCATAGCTGACACATTCAGTTCGTAATATTTTCCGCAGAAATGTTGAATGTTTCAGAGAATGGATCCATCTTTTTCAGCATCCAACAGTATTTGAATTTGGAGAAAGACAAAAAACTCATAAAGTACCTTAATTTGTAACTGCGTTTCTTTATTTTTTTATTTATTTTTTATTATTTACTTATTTATTTTTTAATTTCTGATGTTAATCCATTGTTTCCAGCTGTTCTAGACGAGTTTCTTGTATTAAATTCAAGCCAGAGTGACACATTTCTCACCAGACATTTTCTTTCGTCTTCCGATCCTTCCTTCTGTAGATATGTCATATGCATTGGATATATCTTCTTCTCCCTCTCAGCTGCTTTTGTGACTACCGACTCACGCTTTTCCTCACAAAATAGGATCGGTTATTTTAGCTTTTGAACACACTGATCAAGTCCTTATTGCTGTAGGTATATGTGAGAATCATTGACTTCAGTAAGTAACGGATTCCAAAAATAAAGAAAAGCGAGGAAAGGATAGGTCATAATGCAAACCAAAAAGCTGCCTGCTTGTCCTTTGATTTCTGGACTATCTTCTGCTCCGTTCCTCAAGATTTCCAGAGCTTCTATTATGCTTCCAATGTGTTCAGCAAGTACATGTGCAGCTTCGTGCTGTGAGCTCCATCTTTTGTCACAGGATCGCTTCACTTTAATTGGAACATGTTGCTTAAGTACATCCCATCTATGTGTGGAGCTTGAGAAAAATGTGTACACATTTTGCACAGTGCCAAAAAAAGTCACAGATTTTGTTCCAACAGTAGCTGCATGCACCACAGAAAGATTTAGCGAATGACTGTTGCATGGTACGAACACGGCTTTGGGGTTTAAATCCGAAATACGTCTCTGAACACCACTAATATGTCCAGCCATGGTCGCAACATTGTCGTATCCTTGTCCATAGCAGCACTCAAATTTTAGACCATCTGTTTGCAAATTGTTACAAATTTCAATTAATAGAAATAAAGAATCCCTGAGACGGATTTACGTCTCAAATATGTCAAAGACATTATTGATAGATCTGAAGCATTTAATTAAAATTTGTGGTGCGGCCGGGAATCGAACCCGGACCTCCATGCTTACTAGCCGCACCACAAATTTTAATTCAATGCTTCAGATCTATCAATAATGTCTTTGACATATTTGAGACGTAAATCCGTCTCAGGGATTCTTTATTTCTATTAATTGATATTTATATCACCATAAAAGGATTGTTCCACCATGTCCATAGCTGAGGTGCTATTCCGCTGCATGGAGAGCCTTGGCAGTAGTGGCAATTATCTTTGGAACGAAGAAGCTGAATTAAAGTTTGTGTTGTGGAGGGAAATCGTACATAGACTATTCCGAGGCGCCTTAATCGTTAGTGGTGTGGTAGTCTAACGGTTAAGACGTCTGCCTAGTAAGCATGGAGGTCCGGGTTCGATTCCCGGCCGCACTACAAATTTTAATTCAATGCTTCAGATCTATCAATAATGTCTTTGTTACAAATTTGTTTTGTAATTTCATTAGCTATTTGTTTCGATGTATCCTGGACATGTGTGCGTGATTTGTCCACTCTTTCCGCCCACTATCGAGCCGATACGTAGACTATCTGATTTTGCCTTTACAAAGCTACTGTGTCTAAAGTGCATTTGATTTAAATTAATATGGTTTATATTAATAGGTAAGTGATACGAAGTTCTCCGGGTCTTCTAGTATATATATATATATATATATATATATATATATATATATATATATATATATATATATAAAATTTGTTTATAGATGCAGCCCCTAACAGAATGAAGTCAATAGGCTAAATGATTCATTTCATCTACTGTGACTTCAGGACATTCAATGTGTACATAGCGAATTACTTGAAACATTTGGTCAGTATGCGATATATCTGGTGTACTTTCAAGCAAGATAGAAAAAATACTTAGCCGTAGATATTCTTTAAATATTTCTATTCTGACATGATCGCCAAGTAGTTTGATAAATTCATTCAGCCTTTGTGGAGAAAGATAAGAGACAGCACAGCCTTGTGATTGCTGAACTTTGTTCAGATGATGACTGGCAACTTGATCATATTTGGCAAGTATCTTGAAAGTTTCAATGAAATTATCGCAGTTATCACCCCCACTAAGATCTAAGTGCCCACGCAACGCTAAGGATAGCCTGGCTAAATACAATACACAATCAAGAATTCTTTTCAATAAAGCTTTCCATTTCTCAAATGAGTTGTTTTGTTCTAACTGAACAGCATCGCAGATTGTTTTAAATTTCTGTAGTCGCCTTTCAAGCTCTTTTTCCAGTTTTCAAATGCTTCAATATGATACGGACTTTTTTCATTATCTAATACTCTGGGCTTAAGCTTTTTCCAAAATCCTTAGAATATGATCTGCCAGAAACATCTAATGAAAAATATGCATCTTTATTTGTAGTTCACACGTCCCTCTTTTAACAAGTTCGTTTCTCAAAGTGTCGTTTACATTTTCTGGCCAGAACTAATATCACTGAAAACTTTTAAATTAATCTGAGACTAACGCTCTCCTCGGACAATGAAGCATGTTCAGATAAATTTGTATCTGCTTCTTCCGTAGAACCATGGATGACCAAGGAAATACTAGACCTGATTGAAGAACGAAACAGGCTAAGGAAAGAAGATAAGTACAAAAGAGTAAAAAATGCAATAACACAGAAATGTAGATTGGAAAAAGAAAAGTGGATGCACGACAAACATAAGGAAATTCAACAAGATCTAAGTGGAGGTCAAACTGATAAAACCTACTCAAAAATTAAAACAATGCAGACAAAGACAAGAACAATAACAAATATGGTCAAGAATAAAAACGGTGACCTACTTTTGAATTAGAGGATGTATGTGAAAGATGGAAAGAGTATAATGAAGAGCTATGTGAAGGAGAAGATATTGCTAATGAGGAGGAAATTCTGGAAGAAGAGAACAGTGTGGATATCGACATGATAGGGCCACCGATAACCAAAGAGGAATTCATCAGTGCCTTGAATTATCTAAGTAATGGCAAAGCGACAGGTACAGATAACATCCCAGCAGAAATATTGAAGGCAATTTGATAATCAACAACAGAGTACTTATATAAACTCTAAAATGGGTACTATGAAGATTGAAAAGAGCAACCGACAGATTTGCTTAACAGCAAAACAGTAATAATCCCAAAAAACAATAGAACTATCTACTTACTGTCTCACACTCCCAAAATAATGTTAAACATAATAAAAAATAGAATAAAAAAGAAAATTGAGGCAAACCTAGGAGAAGACCAATTTGGTTTCAGATCTGGAAAGGGAACTACAGAAGCAATACTAGCTCTGAGGATGGTATTAGAAAGACGAATTGGAGTTTATAGAAAAACATACTTGACCTTTATAGATTTACAAAAAGCATTTGACATGGTTAATTGGAAATTGTTATTCCGGACAATTAAGGAAATAAATCTTGATTGGAGGGACAGAAGATTAGTCTGGAATCTGTATAAAAGACAGGAAGCGAGGACGTATGTGAAAGTTGGAAAGAGTCTATTGAAGAACTATATGAAGTGAAGAAGTGAATGGTGTGAAGAAGAAAGCAAAAGTAAGGAGGGGAGTAAGGCAAGAGTGCCCATTGTCACCATATTTGTTCAACTTATTTATTGAAAAAGCCATTGAAAAGTTGAAAAGAGCAACCAAAGGAATTAGAATTAACGGGGAACCAATACACTGTGTCCGTTTTGCAGATGATATAGTAGTACTTGCCTACTCAGTAAAGGAAATGGAGTTTATGTTGCTAAAATTTGCCAAAATCCTAAGAGAATTTAATCTAAAAATTAATAAGAAGAAAACAAAAACTATGGTAGTTAGTAAGACAAAATAAAAGGGTAAAGTTAATATTAAACTAGAAGATGATGTTCTAGAGCAGGTTGAGAACTTCTGTTATTTGTGGAGCACAATCACTGACGATAATAAAAGTATCACAGATATAAAGAGAAGAATAGCCATGGCAAAGCAAGCTTTCCAAAATAAAAGAAATTTACTAACAGACAATCATATAGGCCTAGAAAGTAGTAAAAAGTTTGCCAAAACTTTTGTTTCGAGTGTCTTAACATACGGATGTGAAGCGTGGACTCTGGGAAAGGCAGAGAAAAAGAGACTGGAAGCAATGGAAATGTGGATATGGAGAAGAATGACGAAAACAAGCTGGGTAGATAAGAAAAGTAATGAACAGGTCTGAAGAGAAGTGAATGAGAACAGAACTCTGCTAAATTATATAGGAAGAAGAAAATCAAAAATGATAGGGCACATAATAAGTCACAACCAGTTCCTAAAGAATTATTTGAAGGAATAGTTTTAGGCAAAAAACCAAGAGGCAGGCCAAGAGCAACATATTTTAATAACATCAAAGAAGATATGGGGATAATATCGTATGAAGACTTAAAGAGGGTGACAATGGAGAAAGGGACGTGGCCAAATCGACAAGGCATAGCCTTTATTTATGATGATCTTCCGTAGAAAGAGAACAGCTTGTGGACTCAGGATTAGGTGAACACATAAGTTCTGGTGTACTCACAGAGCTGGTGCAACTAGCAGTTTTCACAATAAATCTGTCAAGACTTCCAGCTTTTTTTAGCAAGCCGTTCCTGTACTGTTTTCCGATCCTTGAGCAACACATTCCTTTCTTGGACGACACAAATTCTGAAAAAAAATCACATAATTGTAGGAAACGCATAATAATACCTAATACGTAACTAGTGTGTAAATTTTTGTCTATATAGTGCCACAACTGACGGCAAGAAGGCAAATTTGGCTACAATAGTTGATGGTACAAGTCAGAGGAGTGACGGCAAAGAGTACAGTACGTGCACACTGGGTCCCGTAAGTAGCAGAAATGACTGTCACAAGAAACACAAAATGGCGCTTTCCCACACAAGGTAAAGTAGTTATCAACCCTAAGTTCCTTGTTTTTTATTACTTATTTATTTATTATTTTTAACTTATTTTTTATTTTTATTTATTCATTTATTTATTTATTGACATTACAGTGCTTAACTACTACAGGCTTACATTTAATAACTATTGTCGCACGATCTTGAAAAGTGATTACTCCTTGTCGGTATTGTCGAATCATCTACATTTATGTGGTGTATGAATGTTATTAATGGAAAAGGGGCATTTTTGGCGAGTGCCACATTACATTATTTATTTATTATTTTTAACTTATTTTTTATTTTTATTTATTCATTTATTTATTTATTGACATTACAGTGCTTAACTACTACAGGCTTACATTTAATAACTATTGTCGCACGATCTTGAAAAGTGATTACTCCTTGTCGGTATTGTCGAATCATCTACATTTATGTGGTGTATGAATGTTATTAATGGAAAAGGGGCATTTTTGGCGAGTGCCACATTACATTATTTATTTATTATTTTTAACTTATTTTTTATTTTTATTTATTCATTTATTTATTTATTGACATTACAGTGCTTAACTACTACAGGCTTACATTTAATAACTATTGTCGCACGATCTTGAAAAGTGATTACTCCTTGTCGGTATTGTCGAATCATCTACATTTATGTGGTGTATGAATGTTATTAATGGAAAAGGGGCATTTTTGGCGAGTGCCACATTACATTATTTATTTATTATTTTTAACTTATTTTTTATTTTTATTTATTCATTTATTTATTTATTGACATTACAGTGCTTAACTACTACAGGCTTACATTTAATAACTATTGTCGCACGATCTTGAAAAGTGATTACTCCTTGTCGGTATTGTCGAATCATCTACATTTATGTGGTGTATGAATGTTATTAATGGAAAAGGGGCATTTTTGGCGAGTGCCACATTACATTATTTATTTATTATTTTTAACTTATTTTTTATTTTTATTTATTCATTTATTTATTTATTGACATTACAGTGCTTAACTACTACAGGCTTACATTTAATAACTATTGTCGCACGATCTTGAAAAGTGATTACTCCTTGTCGGTATTGTCGAATCATCTACATTTATGTGGTGTATGAATGTTATTAATGGAAAAGGGGCATTTTTGGCGAGTGCCACATTACATTATTTATTTATTATTTTTAACTTATTTTTTATTTTTATTTATTCATTTATTTATTTATTGACATTACAGTGCTTAACTACTACAGGCTTACATTTAATAACTATTGTCGCACGATCTTGAAAAGTGATTACTCCTTGTCGGTATTGTCGAATCATCTACATTTATGTGGTGTATGAATGTTATTAATGGAAAAGGGGCATTTTTGGCGAGTGCCACATTACATTATTTATTTATTATTTTTAACTTATTTTTTATTTTTATTTATTCATTTATTTATTTATTGACATTACAGTGCTTAACTACTACAGGCTTACATTTAATAACTATTGTCGCACGATCTTGAAAAGTGATTACTCCTTGTCGGTATTGTCGAATCATCTACATTTATGTGGTGTATGAATGTTATTAATGGAAAAGGGGCATTTTTGGCGAGTGCCACATTACATTATTTATTTATTATTTTTAACTTATTTTTTATTTTTATTTATTCATTTATTTATTTATTGACATTACAGTGCTTAACTACTACAGGCTTACATTTAATAACTATTGTCGCACGATCTTGAAAAGTGATTACTCCTTGTCGGTATTGTCGAATCATCTACATTTATGTGGTGTATGAATGTTATTAATGGAAAAGGGGCATTTTTGGCGAGTGCCACATTACATTATTTATTTATTATTTTTAACTTATTTTTTATTTTTATTTATTCATTTATTTATTTATTGACATTACAGTGCTTAACTACTACAGGCTTACATTTAATAACTATTGTCGCACGATCTTGAAAAGTGATTACTCCTTGTCGGTATTGTCGAATCATCTACATTTATGTGGTGTATGAATGTTATTAATGGAAAAGGGGCATTTTTGGCGAGTGCCACATTACATTATTTATTTATTATTTTTAACTTATTTTTTATTTTTATTTATTCATTTATTTATTTATTGACATTACAGTGCTTAACTACTACAGGCTTACATTTAATAACTATTGTCGCACGATCTTGAAAAGTGATTACTCCTTGTCGGTATTGTCGAATCATCTACATTTATGTGGTGTATGAATGTTATTAATGGAAAAGGGGCATTTTTGGCGAGTGCCACATTACATTATTTATTTATTATTTTTAACTTATTTTTTATTTTTATTTATTCATTTATTTATTTATTGACATTACAGTGCTTAACTACTACAGGCTTACATTTAATAACTATTGTCGCACGATCTTGAAAAGTGATTACTCCTTGTCGGTATTGTCGAATCATCTACATTTATGTGGTGTATGAATGTTATTAATGGAAAAGGGGCATTTTTGGCGAGTGCCACATTACATTATTTATTTATTATTTTTAACTTATTTTTTATTTTTATTTATTCATTTATTTATTTATTGACATTACAGTGCTTAACTACTACAGGCTTACATTTAATAACTATTGTCGCACGATCTTGAAAAGTGATTACTCCTTGTCGGTATTGTCGAATCATCTACATTTATGTGGTGTATGAATGTTATTAATGGAAAAGGGGCATTTTTGGCGAGTGCCACATTACATTATTTATTTATTATTTTTAACTTATTTTTTATTTTTATTTATTCATTTATTTATTTATTGACATTACAGTGCTTAACTACTACAGGCTTACATTTAATAACTATTGTCGCACGATCTTGAAAAGTGATTACTCCTTGTCGGTATTGTCGAATCATCTACATTTATGTGGTGTATGAATGTTATTAATGGAAAAGGGGCATTTTTGGCGAGTGCCACATTACATTATTTATTTATTATTTTTAACTTATTTTTTATTTTTATTTATTCATTTATTTATTTATTGACATTACAGTGCTTAACTACTACAGGCTTACATTTAATAACTATTGTCGCACGATCTTGAAAAGTGATTACTCCTTGTCGGTATTGTCGAATCATCTACATTTATGTGGTGTATGAATGTTATTAATGGAAAAGGGGCATTTTTGGCGAGTGCCACATTACAGTTCGAAAAAATTAAATATTTAATTGTTTTCCTAACAAAAGCTGATGGAAAAAAGAATAACTACGAAGGAGCTCACGTAACAAGAAATTACACAAAATGCAATATTGCTCCTGATCTCATTTAAAGGCTAGTAACAATCATCGAGATAATCGCCCAAATCTGGGAATGACTAAATAAACTCAGATTTTTCAATCCCGTTTCTTCTATGAACAGTTAGCGTGTAAATTTCGCACGATCGTTTTTAGCTCATTGTAGCGTAGTCACTGTTTTATTGTTCGTAGAGCGCTGTAGGGTCGTTCAAATGCTTGAAGTTATAGACAATGCCACATGTCGATGTTAGATACATATAGAACACTGCTGAATGAACTTAATCAATATTATGGTTTGAGAAAAACCGTAAATTTCAACTTAGATTACTGGTACTATTGAATACTATGGGATAGCCTTATTTACTTAGAAGGATATCACTTATCTTCTATATCTATAAATGTGAATGTCTGTTCGGTGTACGTTTATCACGTGTGAATCACAAGACATAAAGAGCTAAAAATTTCTATAGTTACTAATGTCTACCCGGGGAAGGCTTTAGGCACGGTTTTATGGCGATCGGGTAGCTATATATATATATATATATATATATATATATATATATATATATATATATATATATTCGGTGTACACTTATCACGTCCGAATGACAAGACGCAGAGACTTAAATATTTGAACAGTTACTAATTTATACCTGAGGGAGGATTTAGGAACGGTTTTATAGCGATCTGATAGATATTTAGTAATTTGAAGAATACAACGCGAAATGCGGAACAATAATTACTCTTTGAAAATTATATTTACTCTTTGAAAATGGTTTTATTGGTTGCATTGTTGTTTGAGGGTTGATAATGATAAAAGGGTGGATTATATTGGGATGGAAAGTTATCTGTGTATACAAAATTCTACGTGTGTGTCTGTTAATATTTCGCTCTGCAGCCTAAACTACAGAACGCAAACGAATGGTCTGTGTGTAATTGTTGTCCGAAGTCTCCCGTTGTACACCATATCAGTTCCATGCCGATAGCTATAAGGGGGTGGAAGATATGGTGGTTGAAAGTCGTCAAATCATAAATTCGGACTGAAGACCAGCGATGACATTTGCGACTCTATAGCAAGGAGGTTACATGCAGCGAAACGTGATGCCACAGACGGTGTCTTTGGTCTATGCATGCTTCAATGTCTTCAGCTCTTTCTCTGTAAGGATAAGCATACGAATAAGGAAATATAAGAATAAATAAATAAAGCAGTAAAAAAGATTTTTTTTAAATACATCTCTTTAAAAAAAATAGATTTGACGTTTCTCGCATTACATCAAGTGATCGATCTATGATATTATTACAATAATTATTGTAGAAATTCGTGATTGGATTCTTTGAAACGAGTGCATTTTACGTGTGATTTGATATACACTACTTACTTTCCTGATAATGTTGATTAAAAATGTTTGTTTCTGAAGAAGGTTGTATTTCATTTCATCCTTCAAAAGCAAATCGTCATAGCACACTACTGAAAGATAGCTTATCTATCATAATCAACCAACATGCAGCGGAGCCGCGGGTTTAAGCTAGTTAATAAATAAAATAAATACAGTAAACAACTCACCAGGTTTCCTTCATGGTTACACTTCTTCAGCACTGTGATGTGGCGATGAATACTTCCGAACACTAGACTTGCGCATAATAGTTCGTTCTTTTAGTTAGTCCAGTTCCAGTGACGGCTGAGCGGCGTGGTCTGCGCATGCAGGTGGAGGGAGAAGTTCCCCCACCTAGCTGCTTCGTGGGCTTGCTGCTTGAGTCGCTAACGATACCACGCAAACCAAAAGAAACAGTTTGGGGATAATTCCTCGCGTTTAAGTTTAGAGTTATCTCAATATCTTGGCATTATGGAATTTATTAGTCAGATACTGCAGAAATTTTGTAGCTCTGAACTATGTAATCTAGCAGGCAGACGCTAATCCCGAAATGGCTCTCATGAGCAGAAGGCAAACACGTAACTTTTAATTCTGTTCGCGACCTATCAAGCATATGTTACTTCGCGAGCTGTCGCGCATATTTTAGTTCGCGACCGGTAGCTCTCCTTTTAGTTCGCAGCACGGCCGCTTAGTAGGTCGCTCTTTTCAGTTCGTCCGCTCGTTTTGGCTTTTGCTACCGCTACTAAAACTACAGCTGAGCTGCATCTCAGCTCGAAATGACGGCAACTGGCAGAAGGGAATCACGCGATTCTGCGCGCTCTCTCTTCCTCTCGCTATTACCCGTCAGTTTTCGGAAAAGGAGCGGACGAACTAAGAGGCGAGGGATCTGCGAACTAGTTCTCGTAATTCACCTTTGGGAGTGCTCTTCCGAACTAGTTCGTTTGCGAACTACACAAGACTACCGCACACTACTTGCTGCTTGAGCCGCTAACAATATCACGCAAACCAAAAGAAACAGTTTGTGGATAATTTCTCGCGTTTAAGTTTAGAGTTATCTCTATATCTTGACATTATGGAATTTATTAGTCAGATATTGCACAGTGCACAATACATCAAAGCAGAAATTTTGTAGCATTGAACTATGTAATCTAGCAGGCAGACGCTAACCTCGAAATGGCTCTCATCTGCAGAAGGCAAACACGTGATTTTTAATTCTGTTCGCGACCTATGGAGCATATTTTATTTCGCAACCGGTAGTTCGCAGCTCGGCCGCGAAGTAGGTCGCTCTTTTTAGTTTGTCCGCTCGTTTTGGCTTTTGCTACTGCTACTAAAACTACAGCTGAGCTGCATCTCAGCTCGAAATGAAAATAACTGGCAGAAGGGAATCGCGCGATTCTGCGCGCTCTCTCTTCCTCTCGCTATTACCCGTCAGTTTTCGGAAAAGGAGCGGACGAACTAAGAGGCGAGGGATCTGCGAACTAGTTCTCGTAATTCACCTTTGGGAGTGCTCTTCCGAACTAGTTCGTTTGCGAACTACACAAGACTACCGCACACTACTCGCGATGAAGACAAAGCGGCTGTGAAGGCGCTCATACGGAATAGTGCATTGCCGTAGTCTACTGGAAATAACCCTGCTACAAAGACGGGGAGTCCCTGTGACGTCACGAATGAGTATTGAGACTCCGGCTAAGTCGCCTAGGCTTTCGGTGCACCAGTTTTCACAGTGTTTCCAGATTGTTTTTTTTTTTTTTTTTTTTTTTTTTCCCTACGTTGGGGAAAAAACAGTTGTGGGGAACTTTTGGGGATACAAAACAACGTGGGGAAATTGTTGGGGACAAGAATTCTGTACTGGGGTAATTTGGGGTTACATTTTTATTTTCCGCAGTGGCAGTGTTGGCAACGAAATATTCCATTTACGAGAGTAATTGATTTACTGAGCAAAAAAGGGTAGATACAAGAACCTATCAACCACAGAGCAGGGAAAACATTAATTATTTACTTCAAGGTCAACTCGAACGATTATTTCCCACATTCTATTGCGTTTTGAAAGAGCATTCAATGGTCGTTTTGTGCCTGCCATTCTCGAACGGTAGTGTGGAGAGAGCATTCTCCGTAATGAATGTAATTTTAAAAAACTGAGAAATAGAATGCTCACATCCACATCGGATCATATACTCAGAGTGCGGTACATTTGAAAAACGAAGGGTATAATAAATTCGAGCCAGGACTAAAATGCTTATGAAATATAACCAGCCGGCCGCGGTTGTCGAGAGGACTGAGGCGCTCCAGTCACGGTCTACACGGCCACTACGGTCGGGGATTCGAATCCCCCCTCGGGCATGGATATTTGTGCCGTCCTAGTTCGTAAGTAGTTCATAAGTAGTTTGTAAGTTTAGGGACTGATGGTCCATAACCTATACAAACATTTGAACATTTGAAATATAACCAGAGGATGTGTATAAAAATCAAAACGATGTTGATATGTCGTTTCTGGTATAATAAATAGGTTATACTGATGTTACTTAAATTTCATTTCAATATAAATGACAAGAAACAGTGTCGGCTTTTGTGCAGTAATTGCAGCAGGTGACACAATTTCATTCACTGTAGCATGTAACTTAATCTTTTTGTGATAATATATCAATATATTGTGACTGTTACGACAATTTATATTTTGTATTGTTAGAAAATTAACCCATAAAAAAATTAAACCTGCTGCCATAATTACACTATTTATCACTCACTAATAGCTCTCTTATCTATATCTAAAGTTGTTATACCATCTAATGGTAAATCAGCAGAACCATAAAGAAAGTAAATGTAGCACCGTTAAACCAGGTTTTATATTTTTCTTGCCAGGCTGTATGTTTTTATCGATAAATTAATAATTTAGTTTTACGTACTATGATATCTGATACATACGATAATTTTATGACCCTGAAAAAGTAGTTACACCCCTTCAAGTTGCCATTACTGACAATAAATGTTAATTTGAAGAAAAAAGGAATTTCAATCTATTTGAGGAAAAGTTGCCAAAAAAGTGTCATTTTGGGGAATTTTTTTGTCTGGTATGGGGAAAATTCGAAAACTGAATCTGGAGACATTGAGTTTGGATCAAATACCCTTCAGCGACTGTGGAACAACCACTGCCCGCTTCTGAGATTTTCTAAAGTTCAATTTAGCTTCTCGTCTTCACATTACGAAACAGTTCCACAAACATAGTGTTGCTTTTAGTAAAAACTATAAACGTGGACAAGGAGCTCGTAAACCCCAGGCCTGTCTTTCCTACCCGACAAATAAAGTTATTATAAAAAGTTAACACTAAAAAAAAATACAGATGCCTTCTTCACTGATTATTAAAGAACAGGAAGGCTTAAAAGTCTTTCAAAAAAACCGAATTAGAAAACTAGAATCACAAACACAAAAAATGTTCAAATGTTTGTACATCTATCTGACCAAACTGCGTGGTCATCAGTCCGTATCTTACAAACTACTTAAACCTAGGTAAACTAAACTAAGGACAAACACACACACCCATGCGCCACGGAGGACTCGCACTTCCACGGCAAGCAACCACGCGCTCCGCAGCGAGACGCTGTAGACCGCTCGGCTACCACACCGCGGCCACAAACACAAAATTAAACTAAAACCTACATGGGTAAACTAGAGTTTCATTTGCCGTTAAATATTTGTCTTGCTGGCTTAGACGGCAAAATGGCAATTTTATCTGGCAATTGTTCCTTGCATATCGTCAGTCCTTCGCGTCCTTGATCCGTAACGCGCTGAGGACCTGGCTGTATTAGCTACGCTACAGATGAAGAAAGAAAAATCATTATTTTGAAGTGGATAACGACACACGGACGAATGAGCCCCTACCTCCGAAATCAAGTGCCTTGTTTTACACTTTCTAAGGAAAACATGGTGACTGCGATTGGCCACATAACGCCATAACTGGCTAGAGGACAAGTTTGACACAATCCCTACTGTAAGAATGTATTCCATAACCAATAAACGTACTGCACTCTAGGTTCAAAAGATGTTGGAGGGCAGCATGAGCCCCGCTTTCCCCTCCCCCCAAGCCCTGCAATAAAGAAATATTACATACTTGGGCGTTTTATATAAAGGCAACTTCCCTTTTTGTTTCTTTTCAGCCCTTATATAGGCTGCCGCTGCCGGCAATAGTCATTATTCCCAAACAGAAACGAAACTGGCGTCTTGAAGCAAGCGGAGAAATTGTTTTGCACATTGTCTACTGGAAAAACCGTGCCATTCTAGACAATTGGAGATCTGAAAACTCGACATGCAATGGGAAAAATAATCTCCACTCCTTCTACATAAGATAATAACTGTAAAGACACTAATGTATAACATCAGGAATGGCGTGGGCTATAAACAATCTCTGAAATATTTCATTTTATTGTATGAGAAATATTTTTCATACAATTTATTTATTTGTTTATTTTATTTTTTATTATTATTATTATTATTATTTTTGCGCCTTTGAAAATTTTGCGCTCGAGGCAACCGCCCCACTCGCTTGCCCCCCCCCCCCCCCCCCCCGCAATATCCACACCCACCCACGCTACGCCACTGGTTGTCACGGCAAGCTACATAAAACAATTCTTACAGTGATATCGATAAAGATATTCTAAATGTTTAAACAAAATATCATAACGTTTTAGTATTTTAAGCACTCTCTCTCCAGCTCCTTATTTAGACTACGTACATAACAGCCGAGTTTAAAAAAGAATATCATGCGTTAGATAATAAACGAGATGTAACAGCAACGAACGTCGCAAATCAAACAAACGAACGTTTTGTCCATCTTACATATCTGGACACTGAAAGAAAGTTTAACACAACAACAACTGCAGAAGACATTGTTTATAAAAAATTCAATTTAATGATGGAAATAGCGAAAATTGGAAAGGACATTATGATTGAAACATAGAAACTATAGACTGCAGCTTACACAGAGTATTTTACCGACCATCCGCAACAGACGGCGAGAAGCCATTCTGTAAGTCAACCGCCGTTATACTTGCAGCATGCAGTTGTGTCAAATCTGTCAGGAACGCGTGCAAATGTAGATCTGGAAGCGCTACTAAGTCTTCCTCGACTCAGACAGGAAGACATAACACTCATCCTGCTCTTATAGGCCAAACGTGAGATAACGGTGCCCCCGTGTTCAAGAATGACGACTTTTAGGACGAAAACAACCCACTTTTTACTAACTACTGACCAGCTGAAGCAACGGTGTCAGTTGTGAAAACAATTGAAAAAATCGATCTCTACGTAACAGTACTTACAAAATACGCAACAATACTTGAAATGGAAGCATTAACGCAATTTAAGGAAAGGATTATTAATGAAAATACAGAGAAAAACTACCACTTTGCAGGATGTACACGGATGGTACCTGTCACTAGACCGATGGATGGATGGATGAGATACACAGATGGGTATCGACATTTACAAAGAAGGAAAGGAAGAGAGAGGCTAAAGTTATTAGAGCGAGGCGCAGAGTGTGTTGGACTGACCGAGCCCGAATTACTGCCGGTTCCTCATCACGTATTTGAAGGGGGCAGAATACCCAGACCTCCAGCCATCCTGTTGTTCCGACTTTATGAACATGGCTCCAGGCTGTGCCGCTCTGTCGTACAGGCACGCAACATTCCTTTTTTTAAATAGCTTTCCTTACTACGGGAAACAAACCGACGCTTTCCCTCGACACAACGTTTCAATAAAGAGGTGACAGGAAGCATCATCTTCCACTGACTGCAGCTACATGCAGCAAGAACCGAATTTCCGTCATCTGAGAAACGTTCAATCACATGCGATGACGATCCACGAAAGTGCTTTAGTAGTCAAAAAAATAGCTTACGCTTCATGTAGGGGAGAGTAGTACACAGTGAAACACGGTACACAGTGAAACATTCCATCTCAATTGTTTTTAGTAATTTTTTTCTACTTGTTGGTTTCCTTCTATGTTTATTTTAATAAGATACATCTTATTATACAGTTTGGTTGATTATTCTTGTTTCTATGCGTTATTATTGCTTTTTGGTGGTCAGAAGTTACAGTTAACGTCTCTTTGTAAGTTTAATATTTTCTATATAACATACAGCTAAAAGAAATATTAAGTTTTGTGATAAGATACACATCTTTAGCTATATACTGACTAAGTTTAAAAATTTGGTAAATACGTAGTTTAAGAGCTGTGACTAACTTTTTAGTTTATGGTGACTTTGGAACACAGTGAAACACTTGTATGTGGTACACAGTGAAACAGTGGCCTCAGATGCATGTATGACTCCTCTTAACACCAGAGCGAGCAGTTATTGAACAAAAGACTTTGAGAAAAATGACAGAGTTGGAAGAAAAGGAGAAAAGAAGTATGAAGAAAGTCAACAATCAAAAAAAAATAGTTTCAAGTGAAAGTGATGAAGAACGTCACAAAGATCGAGTGAAACAGAGATAAGTGTATCTTTAAATCGTTTTAACTTGAAGCGGGACGTTATGATTGGAGACTACATTCCGGTGAAATTCAAAAAAAAAAAAAAAAAAAAGTATATTTTGAAGTTAAAGTCTTGAAGTCATTAGTGTGTGGTACTGAGTATGAAGCTTCATACCTTCGGAAAAAAATTTAATGGTTTTTTATTCCCAGTTGCAGCAGACATAATATGTGTTTCACATGATATTGCAATGATTTTGCCACCTGTGTTAGTTATGGTTACTAAGAGACTCTCCAACAATCAGTATATTCGTTTTCCAATCAATTTTGGTTGACTTAATATTCACTGAACAAAATTTAGTATATTTTAATGTTTGTACCTGTATTTAACAAAGATATTTATGTTGAATAAGTCACTCAGCAAGTAATAAATATAATAAAAAGCAGCTGTTTCACTGTGTACTCTACATGGGGCACAGTGAAACATTTACCGTTGTTTAAATTTTTTATTTCACTTACTAATTAGTAGCAAAATTATTATTTTTTGTTCCAAATTATTGAGAAAGTATTGTTCTTTCAAGTTAAAAAAGATAATTTGTTTTATAACTAGTACTTTATACGAAACAATCTAAAGGGTAATTTTTGTTTCACTGTGTACTACTCTCCCCTACACGATAAATTAGTGAAATGTAGGGGCCGAAGTACAGCTAATTACCTAGAAATTACAAAAAAGAACAATTTCAAAGAAGAAACCACACATCGTTGGGAAGGCCAAAGACTACGTTTCATCGGCGGAAAACGTAGAAGATGCAAAAGTAATACAGTACTGTTTTGAAGTATCACGTGCACATAGTAGGATCCTCTCTGGGTGTAACATACGGAGCATGTAGACAAAGCTGAGAGAATAACATCTTGTTTTGTATTATCGCGGAACAGGGTAGAGTCACGAAAATCGGGCGTAGGATTCGGAATTATTGAATGAAAGTTGTTCGTTGTCAGAGCTACTGGCGAAATTTATTTCACAAAAATTCTCTGAATGCAGAGACTTTGTTAGCACCCACGTACAAAAGGAAACATGATCATAGGAGAGAAATTAGATCGCTATGGGGAAGTTAGAGGTGATTTTGCCCGCGGGTTGTGAAAGATTGGAACGGTAGAGAAATAATATGAAAGCTGTTCGATGAACTCAGTGCCAAGCACTCAAATGTGATTTGCAGAGAAAATACGTAGATATGGAAGTGGTTAGGTATAGAGGTGAACAGTATCACATTTAGTTATCACTGCCGATGACAATGGCTACGATTGACTGAAGAATTGGGGTTTTGAGATGTCACAGTGCCCAGCTTTAGTTAATGGGACGGTTACGGCAAAGTTACGTTCATATATATATACTCGTATATCACCACGTCTGAATTTGGAACGAGCCATTAGGCTCAAATGAAATTGGAAAAAGAATAGCAACAAAGGAACTTATACGAATGAAAAGGAGGCAAGCCTCGATTTGAACAGCCAATGTAACTCAGGATTTTTGTCTACGAGTTCGACCGAAAGAGACGGAGCCGTGAGGAAGCGCCAGTTTGAACTTAAAAATGCGTGGATTAATGCCAGTATTTTTGAACTCGTGTGGTAGCTAATTAAAAATACTTGCATCAAAGCTCTGTGCGCAAGCCTTCAAATTTAAATTGGGCCGGCCGCGGTGGCCGAGGTGACTGAGGCGCTCCAGTCACAGTCAGCACGGCCACTACGGTCGGGGGTTCGAATCCCCCCTCGGGCATGGATATTTGTGCCGTCCTAGTTCGTAAGTAGTTCATAAGTAGTTTGTAAGTTTAGGGACTGATGACCCCGTAGTTAAGTCCCATAAGCTTAACAAACATTTTTTATTTAAATTGGGGTCCTCTGCGGAACTCAAGGGGCCTCGAACGTGGTCAGGTGACTGGGTGTCACTTATGGCAGAAGTCTGTACGCGAGATTTCCACACTCCTAAACATCCCTAGGACAACTGTTTCAGATGTGATTGTGAAGTGGAAACGTGATGGGACACGAACAGCTCGAAAGCGAACAGTTCGATCTT
Source organism: Locusta migratoria (assembly GCA_026315105.1). NCBI lineage: Eukaryota > Metazoa > Arthropoda > Insecta > Orthoptera > Acrididae > Locusta > Locusta migratoria. The sequence goes on along the minus strand of CM048746.1, from coordinate 638,086,006 downwards.
GTCTGACTGACAGAGACGGACGGCCGACAGTTGAAGAGGGTCATCAGTGTAATAGGCAAGCAACTATCAAGACCATCACACAGAAAATCCAAACTCCTTCAGGATTCACTCCAAATACTACGACAGTTAGTTTTTTTCAGGCTAAGTAGTAGAATTCCACCTCGCGTTAATGCATGGTGGTACAAAAAACATACCACTTAACTATGAAGCCCTGACTCATCAGCATGAAGATTCATTTCCTGAACCACCATTTGTATGTAGGGTGGTAGTTTCCAGAGTGACCGAGAGATGCCAGTAGTAACATTGCTCATCTGCGGCGATTCTTATTTCCCAGTGAGTTGCTGATTTTCTCCCTCTGTGGTCAATTGCGCATTGTTTCCGTCTATATGTAATGTATTGTTGACTCATTTCTTTAGTAGATGCAAAATAACTTTTATACTTTTCGAGTCACTGTAGACTTCACAATTATTGGCATAATCTACAGACATGAATAATTAATGAGTAACTCAGTTCAAAATTTGTACCACGATGTATCAATTCGAGGCTATATCTTTAAAAGTAGGCCACTGTACGTAATAAAAGCTTAATTCTGGTAGGAGGTACCGAGATAAGAGTATACTGTTGAAAAAAGCTTAATTTTAGCAGTAAAATTAGCAAAAGGTCCATGTGAACTACCGGCTAGTCCCTGCTGAAAAACCTTGTTCCCTGGCCCAAATTGAGAACTGACTTGGCTCAAATTACAGTAATAACAGGAACTTAACGATACAGTGGCTAATATACGTAGCAGCTCACACGAAATTTCACACAGGCATTAATAAACAAGCCACCACAATTAAAGTTATCTTAGAAAGGTGCCTATGAAAAAATTTATGGCGCAACGGAACTTAATATAAAAAATTGCATCCGAGATTGTTCTCAGCACTCGTGAACAACAATATTACATAAAAGGGGGAAGGTGCTCGAAAACTACAATTTATAGGCAAGTCAAAATTATACTGAATTTAACTTGTTTATTCAGGTCGAATGCAAGCAAGCTGGGGAAAGAATGTTGTAAATACAGTAAAAAAGCATCTCACTTACATCAGCTAATACTGATGATGCCCAGCATTGAATTTAACATGAATTACACAGAATTAACAACACTCACTCACTCACACACACGCTATGCGTCCGCGAAACTCACCAAAATCAGCGTGCTGAAACGAGGCAAAAACAGACGCCACTATCGTGCGCAAAATTCAGAAAACCCACACAACACAATATACAATGAAACTGAGAAGATGGTTCTGGTCTGTCGTGCCTGATTTGAGATGGTGCGAGTGTATAACAAAGTTAAGTTGCATTTAGATTAGGCCGCGAGCAAACACGCTGACGGCGACATACGGCTATGTCCCACGATCACACTCCACTGAAGATGAAGTGGTTAAAAAATCGGATTCATTACACGAAATCACGGCGGACTCTTAAGTTGTAATCTGAGAGTAAACTATCTAGGCACTGGTTTTATGAGAAGTGGCGTGAATTCAGGTGACTAGCTGCAAACTCCTGAAGTCGGAGTTCCGACCCACGTGATTCCGAAAACCGATAAAAATGTGTAAATTCAATTTCCGAAAAATAAAGAAAATTAACTACGGCATGCAACCCTTAGAATTGTATAGAATTACAAAAGGAAACGAATGAAATGCAGCTACACGCGATAGGAAGCGATTACAGAGGTGGATGATGTCCAGTCTCAAAACCAGAAAAGTGAAATAATTACAAAGACTGAAAAGCGAGAATAAAAACTACGACATGCAACCTAAAGAGCAAGCTATGTAAGGAGGTCGTACAAGGCTTGGAGCGAATTACTGACAAAGACTGGGTGCATACTACAAGTTCGGAGAAGAAACAGCAAAATTAAGGTAGGTGAGGAGAGAAGATCGCGAAATGTTAGTAGAAACCAGATGGATACACGCATAGTTACTTGCCTGATGGGTATGGGACAAACAATAGTGGAATCTGAAGGCTTTGTTCTAAGAACCAACCACGTGGAACACATATCACTCACGAAAGGAAATGATAAGAAAGCTTTTACATGCACTGTACAATAATGAACATATCGTCTGTTAGAAATCAGGCCCCACAAAGCTAGAAAGAATTTACACAGAGTTCGTACACCGCCACATAATCACAAAAGGTTTGAATATCCCAGGCCGTTATCAAACTGCAACTAGTACCACTTACACTGGGTTTATCTGTTGGAAATCTGCGCACGATCAGGGAAAAAATATCCCGAAAAAATGAATCTAAGTTCAAGAGATTAAGTTGAAGATGCTATACAACGAATCGCTACCATCTCTGCAGACACAAGAGCAGAACCAACCTTACCTCACTGCGGTCTGAGCACAAAGTGAAGATAGAGCGGCCAGGAGGCACGAAAGCTACCGGAAACTGACAAAACTCTGCGTTTGTGGGGAGAGAAGATCGCGAGACTCGCCCTGGAGAGGGCTCGTCGACTGGCTTGTAACCAAAGGGTGTAGAAACCTCTTTGGTCGCTTCAGCAGAAGGGGTTGGTAACGACTAACTATCGACTGAGCCAGAGAGACCCATGCAAAGCGAGCTATTACCACCCACATTCAGACAGCCATTAGATCCTCGTACGTCCACTTAAAAGTAAAACAAGTACACATTCTCACAGGGACAGTGGCGTAGCGGAGAAGCCGTACTTATTGCCACATTCATAACCACAATAATAAGTTATTAAAATAACAAAATCCTAGCAATATTAGATAATATTTTACAACATGAAATAAACATGCTAATACTCATGCCTTGAAAAGAGTGGGGTTCTAGTTTTAAAAAAATGCTAATCTAACGACATCAAATAAATTACAGTTTTATAAAAAATATATGGAAGTCGTTTTCATCTTCTATTTAAGTTTATAATGTTACGCTGTAGGCAAATACTAAAATATGATTAGATCATGACAATAATCCATGCAGGACCGGCCTTAATCGTCCAGGCGCCCCGGGCGACTCGCTATTTGATGCCCTTCACTACATAGACATCGAACGTTGCAGTGCTTTGCCACAGGGTATGCAACTGTTTTCTCGAGATCGTATAAAATAGTTAATTACGTCATTTTGTGCTCATAGCACGGTGTTTCCCTCTAGAAATTAAGTATTTAAAAACTAATCGCAAATGAAATTCAAATGATTTGAAATCCCGCTGAATCCATTTGAATATTGTGTCGCCTGTGTCGTCACTGTACAGCATAGAGCTCCTAAAAACACAGGCTGGCGCATCCGCCATTTTCATTCCTGCGAATGTTAAACACAGCACGCAGCTTATACGAACAGTGTTGTTTTGTTCAAGTTTAGTGAATTATTTTACAAGTGCCCGCCATGGAGCCTTAGATCGTGCTACTTTGAGCTTGCTTTCCGTTCTTGTTTACATCGATAAGTGGATTAGACACAAAAATCTCGCGTTTCCTTTACTTACTGCTGCTTCTGTCAAAATACAGAGAAAAGGGAAGAAATACATATTTCTGTGATAAAAATCACGTACTACGTTTAATGCTGCCGAAACTGGCCATCTAGATAAAATTTTTAAGCGATCTTGGCTTCTATTTGAATAATGACTGTCAATATGCGAGGGCATATTTGCCGTCTTCCAGTAAGTGTTTGTTGTCTGCTGTGACAAAATCATCACATCAGATTTTTGGGCTCAAATTGCTGAAAGTTCTTTTATTATGTTACTGAGAAAGTTTCAGAATATATTATAAACACTAAAACTGAAAAGAATATTAGTGTACAGGATCTAAAGTTTACTGTCGTAGAGGCACAGGGTGCCGATGTTGGCAACAACCTTTGAATGCTATTTGAAAACCTAATCGTATGTCGACCATGTTCCTTCTCTAAGGTTGACAGGTTTTCGTGTGTAACAGTACCCTTGTCTTGTCAGTAATTTAATAATCCTTATAAAGCAAACATTTCGTTGTCAACATTAGCACACTACGCCGCCGCAGCCGTAAGTAAAATTTACCCAGTAGTCTTTGCCAGTTATGTTACAGCCTCTTATAGATAAGTGTCAATATTGGCAGTTACTAATAAGAAATTGAATTGAGGATTTATTTTGTGATAAAACGTCAGGTACCGTACTATTCTGTCAAATTGCATACTACAAGTTATGACGCTAAAACTTCGAAATACCAGAAATAACATTCAACGGTAGTTGCCTGTATCAGCGCAGTACGCTGCCACAGACGTAACGACACGTTTTGCCCAGTGTATTTACATTTTCCGTTTTAGCGTTTGTAATACTTTCTCGCAATATCGTAAGAGATGTATCTTCAACAATTTGTGCAATGTCAGTGTAAAACTTTTTGATGGGTTGTATTTCTCAATACACTATATAAGACATACATATTGTACTCTAAAAACAGTATGTTCTGGGATGCTTTGCTGTAATATGATATTTGCGGCTGCTAATTTCCTACAAGCAGCTTTTCTGTTAAGAGAGAGTACTTTCAGAAGAGCTAAACAAAACCGTAAGTTCAAATATCACAAACGACTTTGACTCTTAAATATTGCTTCAAGTCATAATAATAACTATTTACTTAGAATACATAACTGTGGGCTCGGTCTAGTTCCCAGTTTTTGCGGCGACATTTAATGATCCATTTTCTCTTCTCTTAGAATCTCTCGGGAAACTAAACGTTCTGTAGCCACCTCTGGAATGCTTTGAGCAGTTTATGGCAACACAACCACCCCTAATGTCGTGCTAGAGTCCCGTGACGCAAATCCTATAGCACCGCAGTATGTTTAACTTACGAGCCACGAGAATGAAAATAGCGGATGCGTCAGCTCCTACTTATAGGAGCCTTACTACAGCATGCTGCTACCGCTAACGCAACACTCAGTAGGAATACAGCAATGATACATTGTTTTGGCATTAACATTTTGGACAATTATCCAAAAATATTGCGATCTAGCGCACTGCACAAATACGTCTTCAACAACTCCAGGGAAAAATGTTTTTGGGTGTTCCAAAGACTGAGGAGAGGCGTAAACTATGGTCGAAACATGGTCGTAAATCCCAAATAAGATAGCGATCACTTAGTTCGTTTATTTATGTGAGGATTATTATGATATTTTATTAGTTTACTGTTAATTATCATGCTCTGCGTCTGCAATCATTTAAAGTTTTATTACGTATATATTAGTAGGATTGTGTTTAAAGTTGTAAAACAGTTATTCACGATTTGGAAATCACCTGTCATTAGAGATAACTAGAAAATAAACGTAAACTTAAAAATAAAAATGCCTTTCGGACTTACCAGAAAATTAAAATGTAGTTGACAGACACGGCACTCGTTTCAGATACTATTATTCAGCCACGAAAACATTACTCTTGCTTGACATGTGAGTGTAAATCGTTGTGCTACCAACATATTCAGTGTAACAAACATTTTATGGCGCTGTAATATTCCAGTGCCTTAAGGGAGTATTCTCCATGAATGCAGTACATGCATTGCATGATCTGTTAATTGCTACAGATGAGTCATTAAGTCAAAACATTATATATAAATCCATTCGTACTAATGAAACCATAACGTACTGCCAGTATTTTCTCTCATTTGGACCGACAGTTAGTTTCTGCGGTGAATGAAAGAATTTGCAGTTGCGTGGGCGCTTTCTTGTCGCTGCTCTTGAAATGAATAATACATGGGCTGCGGTAGGTAGAGTGTGAAACAATGATGGATGCAGGCAGTAGGAAGATTGCATTCAGCATGTTTTCTCTTCAGCTACCCTGAATTCAGTGCGAATTGGTAAGATCAGCGACGTATGTTGAATGAGAGGGAATAATATTTTAGTTGCGGAAAATGAGTGATTGTAATACTGACGCTACATTACAGTTTTTTTATTTAATTTTTTTACGTGCGTTGGCTCTCCTGGGTCGGCCCACTTTAAAGCCGGCTCTGACTCCCAGCTGAAATACCCTTAGGTGAGAATTGGTCGGTTGAAGAGGCAGGTTTTAGTGATAACACAGTGTGGTTGTACACCTAACGTATCACACTGTTTTCGAAAAAACTTATTTGAACAACTAGATGACCCGGTGAACTGCGTATCACTTACCTCTTAATATGAACCATATTAAATTAAATCATATGTATTTTAGACCCAGTAACTTTATAAAGGCATCATCAGATAGTCTAAGTATCGGCTCGATAGTGGGCGAAAATAGTGGGCAAATCATGCACATATGTCCAGGATAATGTTCATGTCACATTCATGGAAGTTCAGGGAAGGCTTAAACGGTGATAAAATATGGAAAATTTAGATTTACAACTTGTAAAATAATGACTTGGTTTTTGTTCTGGTTGCGTTCAGAAATATACTTTGAAAGACTAAAGTTCGCTTTACACAATCTGAACCCGTATATGAACTGTCAAAGATAAAAATGTATTGCTGTTCGTTAGTCTCGCTAATACGCGAGAACGGCTGAACTGATTTGGCTATATATAATTACATAAACCACTGAATCTGTTGTGATGAAATCTGGTATGGGGATAGCTTTAGCGCTAAAGTACCGGATAAGATATTTTAGAAAGTGTGTAATTCAAGATATTTTTTTATTTGAAGTATATAAAGCGAAATATCGAAGAATAATTACTCTGGAAAAGCTATGTACTCTTTAACTATTTTTCATAAGTTATAATTAACTTTTAAAAATGCATTGTCCCTTTTGTAAAAATTGGATAGAACGGCAGAACAACAGAAGTATGTATGTTTCTTTGAACGTCAAATGTGCAAAATTTTATCGCAATCATACGAATGATATTGATATCCCAAGTAAAAGAGCTATTTCAGTTTTCCATACTTTTTCTATTTTCTGGCCACGTATTGCATACATTTACTTCACACAAACCTTCCTCTCGCTTTGAATGGCGAATGTGCAAAATTTTATCCCAATCAGACGAATGTTATTGATATCCCACTGAAAAATGCTCTTTCAGTTTCTCGTGAATTTTCAAAATTTCCGGGTAACTTTCCCAAATTTTTAGTTCATAAGAACGTTAATGTTTTGTTGAACGTCAAATGATCGAAATTTTATCGCAATCGGATGAACGGTTCTCAACTTATAGTGTTGAGCACATTTAGAAACAAATTGAAAAAGGAACTAGTTTCGAATTTTGCGACTTTCCTTTCTGACAATTCCATTTTTTTCTGAAAACTTGTCAAAGACCATACTGAACAAAACACAAACAGAATTACCCATCTCCTTCGTGCGAATGCCGTACTCAAGTGATGCTCTTACAACCGTGTGGCAATTGACTTTTATTCATTGAAAAAATCGCTTTCGGTTTTTTCTAAACTTTCCTACTTTCCGGGCGATTTTTCCAAATTTTTATTTGATGCAAACCTTCCTCTCGCTTTCAACATGAAATGTACAAAATTGTATCGCAATTGGACGAACGATATTGATAGCTCACTGCAAAATCCTGTTTCAGTTTATCCCGATTCTCCTGTTTTCCCGGACAACTTTTCCATATTTTATCACCGTTTAAACCTTTCCTGGACTCACATGACTATTTCAAGACTAAAATTAGCCTCAGCCGTTCTCAAGTTTTAGCTAGACTAACGAACAGCAATTCATTTATATATATAGAAGATATTATAATACCTATTAAAATTCTTTGTGTACTGCATCTCTATAACATTCCACCATTTTTTTATAAAATTTTTCAACAAATAGTACCTGAGTGATAGTACCTGCTCCCTGTTCCTATTCGTTTAGGCCGACCTCAGTGGCCGAGCAATCTATGCGCGCCAGTCACAGTCTGCACGGCCGCTACGGTCGGGGGTTCGATTCCCCCCTCGGGCATGGATCTTTGTCCCGTCTTCGGCCTACCAGTCTGTGTATAAAAAACCTGTTTTCTTAGCTCGCAAATATTCCTACAAGTTAATCACCAAGGAATATAAGTATGATGGCTAACTATAAATAAAAATCATAATTTTCGACAGAACGTAAGAAACAACTTACCGCACTTTTGACATTTTCTGTAGAAAGCAGTTCTGAATTATTCTCGTACGATGGTAATTTTAGTGAATACTAGCTGAAAACCCGGCGTTTCACGGGTATTTATTTATTATATGTACAAAATTGTAAGTGCAGTATCCAAACAAAGAAAGATAGTATCAAAATACAAATTACATATAAACTTCGTACAGTCTCATATTTATTGAGTTCTATGTTGTACAATTGTATAATTTCTCAGGTACATATTGATTTGTATATGTGCTGTGTGTTTGTAAAACCTGTTGCGAATACAATTAGTAGTAAAGAAGTAATAGTTTAAAACTTGGTGCGTGATGGAGCCATTTTCCATGAACGTTACTGTTTACGTGCTCATACCCGCCGGCTGCGGTGGCCGAGGGGACTGAGGCGCTCCAGTCACGGTCTGCACGGCCACTACGGTCGGGGGTTCGAATCCCCCCTCGGGCATGGATATTTGTGCCGTCCTAGTTCGTAAGTAGTTCATAAGTAGTTTGTAAGTTTAGGGGCTGATAACCCCGTAGTTAAGTCACATAGACTATACAAACATTTGAACATTTTGTGCTCATATCTCATGAACTACGTGTCGGAATGTGATAGAATTTAGAAGCTACATGGCCTATATATGTGTATACTGTCTGTAAAATTTCCTGTCGCTACAATTTGTAGTGTTCAAATTATAAATTGTAACGTCATACCGAGAGCCGTAGTTTTACTCCATAAACAGCGGAAAAGTAGTAGGCGAGAAACTTTTTTTCCTTTCATCATTTTACTATGGTTGCCAGCGAGAAAAAGTTAAATAAAGGTTTGAAATTATGTTTAAAGTTTGTTGCAAGCCGCTAAGTACTGTCATTATCATACAGTGTATTTCTTAAGTCTCGCCGCATTATATGGCATTTTTTGCGATTTCAATTGGTTATGACCTAATATCTTTTGAACCATGTGGCGTATGTGATTCTTAACCATGCAGCAATTGTTACCTCACGGTAAGGAATGTGTGTACCAAATTTGGTTGAAATCGGTCCAATTGTTTAGGAGAAAATGAGCAGCATTGTCGCAAAATGCAGCAGTTTTCCGCGCATCTCATTGTTTATGACGTCATATCTCGTGAACTATATATCGTATGTGATTCTTACACTTACGGCGACAGTCCTCATGCATTGAAGCTTACGTGTACAAAATTTCATAAAGATTGGAACAAAACTGTAGATTTGCATGCAACAAGTACAAACATTCGGACACTCTGCTTTATATATTAGAAGAATTCTAAAAAAATTCGCTCAGTATCAACAGTTAATAAAAGACCAGCTATTGTCCTCGAGCTTATCAACAAAAGTACGTACGTAGTAAGTATCATTTGGAATTTCCTATTTTATTCGAGAGCCATGGAAAGATCAATGCTGGGCTATACAAGAAAGGATAGGAAAAGGGTAGATGACATCTGATCTGTGACGAAGTTTAACGACATCTTTGAGATCGTTGGATCCTTGAAATGGCAGTGGGCCAGCCACCTCACGAGAAGAAATAACAGCAGATGGACGAACCTAGTGCTGGAATGGAGTCCGAGGGAGCATCGGAGGCCTAGAGGAAGACCACCGGACAGGTGGGACAAACACCCACTTGGAGAGGACTGCTGAAAGCCTACCTGTATCAACAACTCGAAGAGGCCATATCATTTCATGGCTGAGATCGCTGATGATGATGGTATCATCTTTAAACTGGAAGCGAAATCGTTTACACCGCGGAGGCCTTACAACCATAATATAACCTTTACACTGACGGTAAATTACAATACAAACAACTCTGATCTTTAAATCACAAACTTTTTCTGTAGCTAAATTACGGTTCTGTTCCCGGTATTCTGCAATATACGACAAACAAAAATAGTATGCAATAGGGTGAAAATTACAGAACTATCAGTTTAATAAGTCATGGGTGCAAAATACTAACACGAATTATATACAGACGAATGGAAAAACTTTTTGGATCCAATCTCGGGGAAGATCAGTTTGGATTTAGGAGAAATGTAGGAACACGAGAGGCAACACTCACATTACGACTTATCTTAGAAGATAGGCTAAGGAAAGAAAAACCTACGTCTTTAGCGTTTGTCGATTTGGAGAAAGCTTTTGACAGTGTCGACTGGAATACACTCTTCCAAATTCTGAAGGTAGCAGCGGTAAAATATAGGGAGCGAAGAGTTATATGCAACTTATACAAAAACCAGACAGCGGTTATTAGAGTCGAAGGGCAAGAAAGGAAAGCAGAGGTTGGGAAGGGCGTAATACAGGGTTGTAGCCTTTCCCCAATGTTGTTCAATCTGTACATTGAGCAGTGAAGGACTGGAAGGAGAAATTTGGAGAGGGCATTAAAGTGCAGGGAGAAGAAATAAAAACATTGCGGTTCGCCGATGACATAGTAATTCTGTGAGAGACCGCAAAAGATCTGGAAGAGCAATTGAATGGGATGAACAGTATCTTGAAAGGAAGACATAAGATGAATATTAACAAGAATAAAACGAAGGTAATGGAATGGAATGTCAGAAAATCAGGCGATGCGGAAGGAATTAGATTAGGTAATGAGGCAATAAAAGTAGTAGATAAATTTTGTTATTTGGGTAGCAAGATTACTTCTGATGGCCGAAGTAAAAAAGATATAAAATGCAGAATGGCTATGGGAAGAAAAGCGTTTCTAAAGGAAACTTGTTGACATCCAATATTAATTTAAATGTTAGGAAGTCCTTTCTGAAAGCATTTGTCTGGAGTATAACATGGACGATAAGGAGTTCAGATAAAAAGATGATAGCAGCTTTTGAAATGTGGTGCTACAGACGAATGATGAAAATTAGATGGGTAGATCACGTAACTAATGAGGAGGTGCTTAACCGAATCGGGGAGAAAAGGAGTTTCTGGCATATCCTGACTAAGAGAAGGGATAGATTGGTTGGACACATTCTGAGACATCAAGGAATTGTCAACTTAGCATTAAAAGGAAGCGGGTGGGGTAAAAATCGTAGAGAGAGACCGAGGAACGAATATAGTAAGCAGATTCAAAAGGGTGTAGGTTGCCGAACGTATTCTCACATGAAGAGACTTCCACAGGACAGGGTAGCGTGGAGAGCTGCATCAAACCAGTCTGCGGACTGAATACCACAACAACAACATGCAATATCCACTTCTGAAAATGTGGAGAGATAGACTCAATAACAAGATGTTAGAACCTGGCTAATTTTTTGCCGTACAACATCGCAGTTAGTTTAATTATCAGCTTTCATCCACATCTGTTACTTGATTGGAGTTAAACGTTTGAAAATAAAAATTTTGAAGGAGCGCCATCAGTGTTCAAATTATTGTATAACTGCCATATCATTTGAGTTTAATGAGTTACATATTCAACATGAATGCCGGACACTTGCCACGCCGGACACTTGCCACACCTGACCCTTCGCCAGGTAGTCGGATTAGCGACCCCTCAGGCAAGGGACGCCCTTCCCCGTATTCCTGCTGTTTGTTCCAAATCTCTGTTTCCGTATCTTACTCGATACAGCCAATACGAAAGAGATCTTTTTCTTCCACATCTCGCCGAAATGTACAGCTTTTTTCAATATCCTGAAATCGAAATATTTATAACTTTTGGAAACGAAAGCAATGCCTTCGTCTATTTCTGTAATTAGTTCTTCCAACCACAAATATGGTTCCATTCTCCCTCCGTCTGTATGGTAGCTTTCTTCACACTTCCTGATAGCGATAGAAACAGTCCACCGCCATGGAAGGAACACGAAAGGAACGATATAAAGACAATTCGAATGTTCTTTGATCATTCAAGTGTCATCACCGCATTTGTTCATATATTAATTGCTACAACTGCATGACAAAAAAAAAAAAGGATAGAAGAACAATACACTCTCGTGCGGCAAAACATTAGTTAATAAAGTGTAAAGTCGACAAACAATTTTAAAATATTTGAAATTGGGAAATGAAGGAATGTAGAATGCTATGCTTGTAACGTACACTGTTGTCCTACACAGATTAGCTTTAGTATCTACTGAGTCGCAGAGGAAGCATCCTAGTTTTTTAAGGGAAAACCCATAATTCCTATGATCTGTACTACAAAATAAACAAACAGCACAACTTAAGGAAATCGTAATGTAATATGTGTACTAGCTCTCAAGCTAAACTGTGAATTAGTTACTGTGAATTAATATGAGCAGATGTTATACTCGAGAACCGAAATAAATTAATAACTGACTGCACTCTCATGGTGCAGCCTCTGAAGAGTTCATAGAAAACTTGAGTCTCATGACAAATAGGAACACTATTCATACAATTATAGTTGGCAGTTACTTAAATCCACCATCCGTATGTTGACAAAAATGCACCTTCAGACAGGGTGGCAGATACAGTTTCCAAAATTGTTCTAAATGCTTTTTTTTTTAAATTATTTTGAACAATTGGTTCACGAGCCCATTCAAATGGTAAATGGTTTCGAAAACACACTTGAGCTCTTAGTTTAAGTGAACACAAAGTTGTAGCGAGCTCAAATCCGTAAAAAAGATATTTACCAGAACATCGAAAAAAAAAATAAGAATTTGGTTGACATCTTCCTAGGAAAGAGTCTTCATTTTTTATAAATTAACTAGTAAGTGACGACCATATGTGGTTTACATTCAAATAAATAGTATTAACAGCACTGGAGGGATTCCTACCAAATAAATTAATAAGGACTGAACTGATCCTACATGGTACACAAAACAGAACAGAAAGCTTTTGCAGAAAATTTTGACGAATGCAAAATCCCCAAATGGCGAAGTTTTACTGAAGCTCGAAATTTAGCGCGGCCTTCAATGCGACATTCATTTAATAGTTTTCATAAAGAAACTCTTCGTAGAAATTTGGCGGAAAATCCAAAGAGATTTTGGTCGTATGTTATCTACACCGGTGGAATGACTAAATGAATGCCTTTACTGCGTGATAGCTACGGTAATGTTACTGATGACAATGCCACTAAAGCAGAGTTATTAAATGCAGTTTTCCAAAATTCTTTCACCAAAGGAGACGAAGTAAATACTCCACAGTTTGAAATGCGAACTACTGCAAACATAACATAGAAGTAGATACCCTTGGTGATGCAAAGCAAATCACCCAATCAAATAAGTGATGTTGCAAACGAAATGATCAAATAGGTTTTCAAAAAGTTTCTAATGCACAAGAAAAATATGTCTAATACATTTATGATATTATTTTGGTACAATTATTTTTGAATAGTAAGCTCCTTGGCTTGTTTCAATAGCTTTTACTGGCCTGATTAAAGATAATTTTAATTTTTAAGGACTACAGCTAAATGTACGTCATGAGATCTTCATCTACTGTAAAGTTATTTCTATCCTTGTCTAATTTTGGACATATCGGAATTATTTCAACCCTATAGCTGCCGAACGTGTCAACCTTAGGAGCAGATTGTTTTAGTGTGTCTATTTTACGTGCAACTCAAAAGTTCCGATTCTTTTTAAAACCTAAAGTGTACCTTATCAATTTAACAAAAATGAGATTTTTAGGGGCTAGTTGCGGCTCTGTAGTTACAGGAAGTAATTTTAGAACTCACAATCTTTGACGGTAGCCATAATATTATAAAGTAGAAAAAAATTATCTTCACGTGTGAACTATAGGAGCTTTTACCTAAATAGGAAATTGCAACTTGAAAAGCGGTAGATATAACCATAAATTCTAGTTGCAGGATAATCATTTGAGTTATATTTGATGTATTTGCTTCATTGAGTCAAATTTCACTGCGTATTGATTAAACGCTAGTGAACTGAACAGGGATAAGCTAGTTTCATCATTATTTCTACATGGGATACTCTCCAAATAACAATTAAGTGCTTTGCAGAAGGTTCATTGAACCACCTTTATACTATTTATCTCCCATTCCATTCTCGAATAGGGCGCGGGAAGAAAGAACACTTAGTTCGAGCTCTGATTTCTCGTATTTTATTCTGATGATCTTTTCTACCTATGAAAGTGTGAGTCAACAATATATTTTCGCATTCGGAGGAGAATGTTGGCGATTGAAATTTGATAAGTAGCTCACGCCGCAGCGATAAACTCCGTTGTTGTAATGATTCCCATCCCAGATCGTGTATCATTTCCGTGAAAATAAAAAACGAGCTGCCCTTCTTTGGCCTGTTTAGATGTCCTCCATGAAACGCAGAAATACTAAAAAAACATCTTGTAAGGGTTCTGCCAATAAAACGCAGTCTCTGGTTCGCCTTACCCACGACATTATCTACGTGTTCTTTCCAGTTTAAGTCTGATGTAATAGTAATTCCTAGGTATTTAGTGGGGTTTACGAGCTCCACTTTTGATTGATTAATCTTGTAAACAAAGTTTAACTGATTTCTTTTCGTACTCATTGCCAATTTATACACCATACTGATATATTATTTAGAGTACTGCAGATGGTTTTGATCTGACTTTACTAGACGATGAATGACGGCATCATCTGGTCATATTTTCCCCCAAATCATTTATGTAGATAAGGAACAGCAGGGGACCAGTAACACTACCCTTTGGAATGCCGTGTATCACCTCTGTTTTAGTCGATGCCTTACCATCGGTTACTACAAACTGTGTCCTCTCCGACAGGAAATCCCCTATCCAGTCAAAAATATGGGGCGATATTCCATAACCACGCAATTTGATGAAACGCCATTTGTGAGGTACGGTGTCAAAAGCCTTCTGGAAATTAAGAAATACGGAATCAATTTGAGATCCCTTGTCGATAGCACTCATCACTTCGTGTGAGTGCAGCGCTAGTTGTGTTTCGCATAAACGATATTTTCTAAATCCGTATTGACCCTAGGCCAATATATCATTGTGTTCGCGATAATTCATAATATTTGGATACAGGATATGTTCCAAAATCCTGCTACAAATTGACGTCAATGAAATAGGCCTGTAATTTAGTGGATTACTCCTACTGCTTTCTTGAATATATGTGTGACCTGTACATCTTTCCAGTCTTTTGGTACAGATCCTTCTTGGACCGAGCGGTTGTATATGGCTGTTAAGTAAGGAGCTATCGCTTCAGCATAATCAGATAGAAATCTAATGGGTGTACAGTCCGGACCAGAACACTTGTTCTTGTTAAGTGATTTTAGTTGATTCATTACTACTTCAACGTCACTCATTCTGGCCTCTGTTTGTAATTCGAAATCTGGAATATTGGTTTCGTCTTCTTTAGTTAATGAGTTTCGAAAAGCTGTGTTTGGTAACTCTGCTTTAGTAGCGCTATCATCGGCAGGATCGCCATTAATATCACATAGTGAGGGCATTGTTTGTATTTTACCCCTAGTATATTTAACATATGGCAAATTCTCACTGCGTGTTCAGGAAAATTATGAGAAAGAGTTTCGCTGTGAAAAATATTGTATTTATCTCGCATTGACGTCCACGCTAAATTTCGAGCTTCTGTGTAGGATCGCCAGTCCTGGGGATTTTGTGTTCGTTTAAATTTATTATGTCTTTTTTGTTGCTCTTGCAACAGTGTCCTGATCTGTTTAATTTATTTGGTATAAAACTTTCAGCTGCTGTCGATACCACTTCTTTGAATAGGAGGCACATATGGTCTACAATTACGTTTAGTGTTTGGAATGAGTGGAAACTGGCTTTCAAGAAGCATTGTATTGTATTTCTATTTGCTTTCCTGACCAAACATACTTTTCGTCGTCTTTTTTGGTAACTTTGGGACTTTCGATATTCAATCATGCTATTACAGCTCTGTGTTCACTAATACCTGTATCCGTTTTGATGCTCGTTATGAGCTCAGGAGTATTTGTTGCTGAGAAATCACGTGAGCTTTGAGATCCATTTACAATTCTAATCGGCTCATGATCTAATTGTTTGAAGTAACTCAGAGAATACGTTGAGTACAATTTCGCACAATGTTTTATGCGTACCTCCTGATTTGAAAATATAATTTCGCCAACAGATGGAGGGTAAATGAATGTCACCGCCTATTATTATTGTGTGAGTCGGGTACGTGTTTCCAATTAGACTTTCTGCTACTGTATCGTCAGAGTCGGGAGGCCGGTAAAAGAACCAATTATTAACTTTTTACGATTTTCGAGTGCAATCTCTATCCATAATAACTCACAGTAACTATCAACTTCAACTTCGCTACACGAAAGACTACTTTTGACGGTGACAAACAGGTCTCCACCTATTTTGTTTAACCTATATTTTCTGAACACAGTTATATCTTTTGCAAAAAAACTTCTGCTGAACTTATTGCCGGCTTAAGACAACTTTCGATACCTATAATGATGTGTGTTTTGGTGCTTTCTATTAACGCTTGGAGTTCTGGTACTTTCCCGACATAATTACGACAATATACAACTGTTATACCGATAGTTCCTAGATCTACGAGGCGCGTTCAGGAAGTAAGTTCCGTTTGGTAATAAAATGAAATTGTACACAGATACAGAAAAAATGTTATTGCACAAAATTCTACAACTGTTAAACTAATTTTCCACATAACTGCCGAAATTTTTTAGGCACTTGTCATAGCGTGCCACAAGTTTTTGCATGCATCCTTCACAGAAGGTTGTCGTCTGTGTATTCAACCATGTGGTAACAGCTCTTTGTCATCGTTGAAATGTTAACCACCAAGGACAGATTTTCGGTGTAAGAAGAGATGAAAGTCGCTAGGAGAGAGGTCCGAGGTGTAAGGAGGGTGATCAAAAAGGTCCCATTGAAATTTCCGTAAGAATTGTTTGGTCACATTCGGTGTGTGAGGTCAGGCATTATCGTGAAAAAAATCTGTCCTTGGTGGACAACACTTCAACGATGATGACGAGCTGAAAGAACGTGTTACCACATGGTTGAATACACAGGCGGCAACATTCTATGAAAAAGGCACACAAAACCTTTTGCCATGCTATGACAATTGCCTACAAAATTTCGGAAGCTATGTAGAAAAGTAGTGTAACAGTTGTAGATTTTTGTAGAATCAATATTTTTTCTGTACCTGTACCCGTTCGATTTATATAAACAAACGGAACTTTCTTTCTGGTATTTCTCCTGTGATCGACTTGCACCCTTTGAGACAGCCCATTTAGTGTGTCCCTAAAGCCCTCTATTCTTAAAATCCGCCTAGTCCACGCCACACATGCCCCGCTATCCATGTAGCCGCTTCGTCCGTATAGTGGACTCCTGACCTATTCAACGGTACCTGGAACCCCACCACCCAATTTATGGATACTGGGGTTTGATGCACTCTTTTTATTTTTGTAAATAATAAAGGTCACATCGTTAGGTCGTCCTCACAGATGTTCTCTACGTTCAATAGTCTCCGTTTTTCGAAAGCGGCTTTCCCTTGCAATGAACCTGTTTTCGGCGTAAGCACATCCACACCTATTATCGCGTAACCATTGTAATGAGCAAAAGGCCATCCCGGCCGTTGTAATAACTTCCATACTGACAATCACACCACGAAATGCGGAAGGGTGGCAGGAGGGAGGAGGAGGGGGTGACAGGGGCACCCGACCCTTCGGAGCAGGTAGAAGTGCGGCAAATGTCCAGACACCATTCAACACTGTTCTTACACTTAGCGAAGAAAATTGCCTGCGGGCGCGAAGCTTGGGGAAAACCTTTCCCATTAGACGGCTGAACCTGCCCTTCGGGTTGTCCCAACCATTAACGCCATACCACTTTACTTTTAACAAATACATTTGGACGGTGTTATGCATCATTAGTCATAACTGACATAATGGAAGCTATATTTTACATATTTCTTAAAATATATATATTTGTGAATGTTTCTCAAATTTTTGTACCAAAAATGGGTTAGTGTACTTTCACTTAGTAGTGGAATCTCACTGTACATAACTACTAAACAGTACTAATTGCTCTCACATTAAAAATATCAAGTAACGGCGCTTGGTCTTGTGATGCATAATACGGTCCAATTTTATTGGACCACTCACCCCTTTTATAAAACAACACGACTTGTTACGTTACCAAGGTAAAGCAATTACTTTACACTTGTCTTTTAGCAACAAAACAATTAGCACAAAATACGGCAACTCATAGATGGAATCTACGGAAATAACGAAACATGCAATTCAGGTTTAATTCACTGTACAATATTATAAACTAGGACCAGATCCAATTACAGGGTGTTCAGAAAAGGACTCCCAGATTTCAAAATTAAATATCTCGAAAACAAAGATCGATAGAGGAATGAAGGAAACAGCATGTTTATTGTGAAAGCTGTAATGCCTAGTATAAATAGTGATCCGAAGCCCAGAGCGATCAGTTCCACTATTGAAACGTGAAAGGAGATTAGCGTACCGAAGGAAGAGATTAAAACCATGTACTCCATTGAACAACGCGTTTTTCTGGTGCTAGAGTACTACAGGTTAGAAGAGAGTCCTACGGCAACAAGGCGAAGTTTTCAAGCACGTTTTAATGTTCCAAAAGGACCCGATGCGAAAACCATTCCAACGCTCTTCGCAAAATTTCAACAAACAGGCAGCGTAACTGATGATCTAGTGGGGCATGTTGGCCGCAAGCAAATCGCAGTTACGCCTAAAAATATCGCCACAGGTCCTGGAATTATTCAGCGAAATCCAATGTCATCCGTCCGTAGAATTGTATTCAAACGCACCCGTACGAGCTGTGCAACAAACGGTTGCCTTTGATAATCAGATGCTCATAATGATTGATAGTGAAGGATTTGATGTTGGCTGCATCTGGTTTGCAGATGAAGCACACTTCAACCTGAATGGATACGTGAATAAGTAGAACTGGCGATTTTATGGGGTTCCGAAAAGCCATATTGGTGTGAAGCGAAACCCCTGTATTCTCCTAAAGATACTGTGTGGGCTGCAGTATGCAGGAGAGGCATTATTGGCCCTTTTTTCATTCGAGAAACAGTCACTGGTGCACGTTACGTTGCAATTTTGGAACAATTTGTCGCCACACAGCAAGCGTTAGAGGATCGACCATGTACTGAATGGTTTATGCAAGATGAAGCCCGACCATATGAATTGGCCTCCATATTCGCTGGATACAATTCCCTGTGCCTTTTTTTTTTTTTTTTTTTTTTTTTTTTTTTTTTTTTTTTTTTTTTTTGTGGGGCACAAGTAAAGACATGGTCTACGAGAAGCATCCCGTCACGCTGAACGAGCTTGAATCGGCGATCTCTGTGGCATGTGTATCCATTTCTGTTGAGACACTACGAAATGTGATGGCGAATTTCATTCTTCGTTTGCGCCACCTCTGTAGTGCCAAAGGTGAAAATTTTGAAAACATTGTGATGTGATAGTTTGCAAAGAGTGTTTTCGTACGGTTGTTTCACTTATGTATGCTGATATGAGCTGTACAGTGTACAGCGCCATCTTGCAGCAGCTTTTGTAACTATTATTTCAAACTGCTCTATAAACTTCTTACAGCTTTCACAATAAACATACCGTTTACTGCATTCCTGTATCGATCTTTGTTTTCGAGATATTTAATTTTTAAATCAGGGAGCCTTTTTCTGGACACCCTGTAGCAGCTGATTAGCAATAAAACCACATCTCATAAAGAAAACGGCCCATATAAGGAGATAAAGTTGCGCCTATATCAGCGATAAGTTGAGGTAACGCGATTCAATTCCTCTACTCAATCACAGCGACTTTTTCGTCGTCGAGTCGGGGCTTGTAGCTGGCGCGAGTGCTTCACCACGGTGAACAGAGAAGCTTTGAAAACGCGGCGATTTCGGGTAAACAAAGTTTACTTCTTCCACGACAACCTACTGAAGCTAAAACTCACGGAATGATATTCAGTTTGCCTCAGTCTATTTTGAAATACTACTTGAGTTACCAGCAATATGAAACTTATTATGAAACCCTCCAATTATATATCCGGCCAACGCTTCATTTATAAATAGTCTTTTGTTTTCAACACAGAATGGGGAAATGCATTATAGACTGTAATTAACACGTCAAAATAACAAGAGTTTGCTTGTAGGTGTTCCAAAACAAGAAAAATAACTTCGATGCTCCTTCCGTATTGAATATGACATGCATCGCGGATTTTATTTTCTTCCAAACGTCAATTTAGACAACTAATAATTAATACCTAGCTGAAAACCCGGCGTTGCCCGGGAATTTACTTATTTATTTGACATATATGCATATTTATTTGGCATATATTCATTTGTATAAGGGCTATATGTAAAACCTCTTGGGAATGCAATTAATAGTAAAGAAGTAAGAGATTAAAACTTGGTGCGTTACTATTTATATGCTCATATCTCATGAACTACGTGTCGTACTATGATACAATTTAGAAAGTACACTCAAATATATGCGTGTATACTGTGTGTCAAATTTCCTGCGGCTACAATTTGTAGTGTAAAAATTAGAAATTATAACGTCATATCGAATGCCGTAGTTTTAGCCTATGAACAGCGGAACGTTACTGTTTATGTGCTCATATCTCATGAACTACGTTTCGTACTATGACACAATTTAGAAGTTACACTCAACTACATATGTGTATACTGTCTGTAAAATTTCCTGTCGTTGCAATTTGTAGTGTTCAAATTATAAATTGTAACGTCATACCGAGAGCCGTAATTTTACTCCATAAACAGCGGGAAAATAATAAGCGAGAAACTTTTTTCCTTTCATCATATTACTATGGTTGCCAGCGAGAAAAAACTTTAATAAAGGTTTGAAATTATGTTTAAAGTTTGTTGCAAGTCGCTATGTACTGTCATTCTCATACAGTGTATTTCGAAAGTCTCGCCACATTATATGGCATTTTTTGCGATTTCTACTACTTTATGACGTAATATCTTTTGAATCATGTGCCGTATGTTATTCTGAACCATGCAGCAAGTGTTACCTCACGGTAAGGAATATGTGCACCAAATTTGGTTGAAATCGGTGCAATGGTTTAGGAGAAAATGAGCAGCATTATTGCAAAATGCAGCAGTTTTTCGCGCATCTCATGGTTTATGAACTATGTATCGTATGTGATTCTTACACTTACGGCGACCGTCCTCATGGATTCTAGCTTACGTGTACAAAATTTCATAAAGATTACAACAATACTGTAGATTCGTATGCAACACGTACACACATACGAACACTCTGCTTTATATATTAGATTATTCAGAGTTAATAATTGTTCAATTTATTTTTTTAAATCCAAGGGACTGAACGGTTGTGGTTCTCATTCCCTATGCTTACAAACTACTTAAACTAACTGGACAACATACACACCCATGCCCGTAGGACGGCGAGCAACAGGGCTCCCATAAGCTCTACAAACATTTGAGCAACAGGGCACTCCGCAGCAAGGAGCCTTAGAGCGCTCGGCCATTCTACACCTTAACTTTGACAACATTGTCAGAGGAGAAAAACAGCGATCTATTTGGTATGATTAACATTGCAAAAAGAAGTCTTGATCGCAAAAATTAACAGTTTCTATTTACCGGTTTCGACCTGATGTAGGTCATCTTCGGAATAACAAGTAGCCCAGGCAGAAGAACAGCCCAGGACAGCCCATCCCAGCCGAGTCCAGCACTAGCCACATGGGCTACTTGTAATTCCGAAGATGACCTACATCAGGTCGAAACTGTTAATTTTTGCGATCAAGACTATTTTTTGTAATATTAATCACTCTACACCGGCAGTTAATAGTTTAAAAGATACATAGAGCCAGATATTGCTACTGGGAAAAAAACCTCCAAGTCGATTTCCTAAGAAGTATATGAACAAATGTAGTTTCCTAAATGCTCCAAATATTCCCTACAAATTGTTCTTAACATCATGCGCCAACAGTTTAAAGTTCATTAAAATACGGTTTATCTAAATGTGGAGGAAGAACGAATTATGTAATACATAGCGATGACATTCATTTAGAAATGGACTAGGGTAAGAAACATTAACAGTCATGAAGCCTCATCCACCCCATGAAACAATTAAACGAAGTGGAGGGATTTAAATATTGCCAAAGGACAAAAATGTCCCATCGGCGTTTCTAATGTTAAGCGGCCGCAGCGTAGCGGGCCGAGTGAGGAACAACCCCAAATTTTATTAATTTGTGATCAAAAATATTTCTTTGCATATTTCTGTACATAATGATCGGAATAATGTATATCTGACAGAATTTTTGATTATTTTTAGTTTTTGGAGGGAAATTTGGGAAGACTGAATATTGCATCAATGAGCAGGTATGTTTCCTTTAACGTGAATAATAACATTTTCAAACTTTTTACTACTAATTTAGACATTTGACTATTATTTAGTATGGTATGGGGGTTTTAGGGGGACTAGACTACTATGGCCATCAGTCCCTATTATTTAGTAATGAAATTTTCAAATTACTTTGTTCCCTTTACCTTGATATAATTATTTTAATGTTTTGCTGCATGTATTCCAAATTAGACATTAAGCAACGATGCATATTTTGATAATGGATTGTAGCCTAATGCTCTCTGTTTCCTCAAGGTAATGGTAGACAACCCAGTCAGAATGAATTGTTGGAGATCCTGCAGTGTTGTTTACAATTTCTGGACAAATGTTTGTGGCTAGAGGAAGAGATAAATATGACGTTGCCATATGGCAACACTAGGAGGGCAAGGGTTAAAAGATGTACTTTGAGGCTGCAGTAACGGCGCAGTATCTGAATAATAGGCCAAATTTCCACGTGCTCGATATCTAGCTCACGTATTTATTTCCTCAACATAATATGAGGTCGAGTTGATGATGTTCCTTTGTTAGTAAGGTTATTAAAGAGCCTATTTTAGCCGCATTAAATGTTTTTTACGACCTAAAAAATCCTCGGACTGCTGATAAGCAAGAAACTCTGCATCACAAACTTTTCAGTTTTGTTCAACTATTGCCACCCCCTGAAACCTATATCTACATCTACACGGGATACTCAGCATATCACATTTAAGTGCCTAGCAGAGGGTTCATCGAACCACCATTATACTATTTATCTCCCATTCCATTCTCGAATAGCACGCGGGAAGAAAGCACACCTGAATCTCTCCGTTCCAGCTCTGATTTCTCGTATTTTATTCTGATGATCATTTCTACCTATGTACGTGGGAGTCAACAGTATATTTTTGCATTCGGAGGAGAATGTTGGAGATTTGAGTTTCGTAAGTAGCTCACGTCGCAGCGATAAGCGCCGTTGTTGTAATGATTCCTATTCCAGATCCTGTATCATTCCGTAACGCTGTCTCGCCTGTATCGTGACAATACGAAAGATCTGCCCTTCTTTGGACTCTTTCGATGACCTCCGTCAAAGCCATCTGATAAGGATCCCACACTGGGCAACAATACTCCAAAAATGGACGGATAAGCGTAGTGCATGCAGTTTATTTTGTAGTTCTGTTGCATGTTTTAAGGGTTCTGCCAATAAAACGCAGTCTCTGGTTCGTCTTTCCCACGACATTATCTGCGTGTTCTTTCCAGTTTAACTATGAAGTAATAGTAATTCCTAAGTATTTTGTGGAGTTTACGACCTTCACTTTTGATTATCTTGTAAACAAAGTTTAACGGATTTGTTTTCGTACTCATATGGACGACTTCACACTTATCATGATTTAGGGTCAATTGCCAATTTTTACACCGTAGTGATATCTTATTCAGATCGTTCTGCAGATGGTTTTGATCTTCAGATGATTTTACTAGACAGTAAATGACGGCGTCATCTGCAAACAACCCAAGAGAGCTACTTATATTTTCCCTTAAATCGTTTATGTAAATAAGGAACAGCAGAGGACCAATAAGACTACCGTGTGGTACGCCCAATATCACCTCTGTTTTAGTCGATGCCTTACCATCGATTGCTACGAACTGTGTTCTCTCTGACAGGAAATCCCCTATCCAACCACAAATTTGGGGCGATATACCATAAGCACGAAATCTGATTAAAAGCCGTTTGTGAGGTACGGTGTCAAAAGCCTTCTGGAAATCAAGAAATACGGAATCGATTTGCGAACCCTTGTCGATAGCGCCCGTCACTTCGCCTGAATAAAGGGCTAGTTGTGTTTCGCATGAACGATATTTTCTAAATCCGTGTTGACCTTGGGTCAATAGATGTTTGAAGTGTTGCACGACAACCTGTGGCTTAACTGACACCGAAAACACGAACATCTTAAGACTGCTCACAGCAGTAGACGTTAGATCATTAAGCGGCCGGAGTGAAGCGGGCCGAGTGAGGAACAATCCGAGCGCGCGAATGTTTGAAAGATGTACTTTGAGGAGGCCATAACTGCGCAGTACCTGAATAATGGGCCAAATTTTTACGTGCTCGATATCTAGCTCACGTACTTTTGTTTTCTCGACATAATATGAGGTCGAATTGATGATGTTCCTGTGTTAGTAAGATTATGAAAGATCCTATTTTAGCCGTCTTAAATGTTTTTTACGACCTAAAAATCCGCAGTCTGCTGAGAAGCAATAAACTGTCCATCACAAACTTTTCCGTTTTCCTCAGCTTTGCCGCCCCCTGAAATCTTGCAGCCACTTTGCCACCCCCTGAATACAACTCTGGTAGTGGGTGTTGGGTTTGTCTCGCGACAGTACGAACTTGGCTGTTCGGACGTTTAGCTGCTGGAAGTTTACGTCACGTGACTGTCCCATATGTAAACGCAAGGGCTGCAATCATGGTGGTTAGAATACTTGCCTGCAGTCCTGCTCCTAACGGGATTTGTTGTTTAAACTATTGAAGAATTTTGTTTAACGTGAGCTGTGTAATTCTCACCTCATATTGTAGTCGTTCATGTACAATAAATAAAACGGGGTAAAAGTTTAGCAATAAGCCGCCATTGCAATATTCTTTGTTTATATTACATGAGGATGCCAAAAGTACTCAACGGAAACGTGTTTGTCTTCTTTTTCCCTGTGATTATCTGGAACTTTTAATTCTTATAATGAAATGTGATTAACGTTTCAAAAGAAATGTGGCGAAAACGTTGTCACTGTACTACACTGCAGATCAGGTTACCACACGACTTATTTCGCATGCACATTTGTTGGCTTTGCCAACTCAAAATAGCTGTCACTGTTCAACATAACATGCACTATGGATGACTGTCAATACATTCACGATTTCATGTGTAAGCTGTGCACTTGTCACATTTGGCCAAACAGGCAATATCCTTAAATGATAAAAAATTATTCGATTAACATTTTTCAGTTATGCCCAAGATGGGTAAATTCGTACATGTAGTTATTGAACTTAATGAAGTGTAGCAATTTATCTACCGAATACGCAATCGGGCATAACTGAAGACTGGGGTACCATCCGTCAGCTTCGAACCATGACGTCATCAACATCTCGGAAAATCGTAATACAGGATATCTTAATACTGAAACTTCCTGGCAGATTAAAATTGCGTGCTGGAACCGGGACTCGAACCTGGGACCTTTGCCTTTCGCGGGCAAGCGCTCTAGCGAATGAGCTATCCCGACACGACTCACGATGCCGCCTCACAACTTTACTCCGCCAGTACCTCGCCTCCTACTTTCCAAACTTCACAGATGCTCTCCTGCGAACCATGCAAGACTAGCACTCCTGGAAGAAAGGATATGATGGAGACATGGCTTAGCCACAGCCTAAGGGATGTTTCCAGAATGAAACTTTCACTCTGTAGCGGAGTGTGCGCTGATATGAAACTTCCTGACAGATTAAAATACTTCTGCATTGTAGGCTAGATATAAATAATCTGTAGTTATCCTTGTAAATTACAGACGTTTGTAAATAATTTTCCTGTATGTGTGTGTGAGCGCACGCGCGCACATTACGTATTTTAACATAATAAATATGACAGTTAAACACTGAAAATATCAGACTACATTCCTTTTTAACAGAAATTCCGTAGCATGACATAATTATCCAATTTTTCGTATTTAGTTCACGATACACTGCAGTTGAAACATGACAAATTCAATTACTTAATTTATAATCCCTTATTCATTCATACCAAATTTATCTACAATAATATCATCATTTCGTTGTCCGGTACAGTTTCATGTCAAGTAAATACGAGGCGCGTCAATTAAGTAATTTCCGTTTGGTTATATAAAACGGATGGGTACAGATACAGAAAAAATATTGGTTGTACAAAAATCTACAACTGTTAAACCACTTTTCTACATAGCTTCCAAAATTTTGTAGGCAATTGTCATAGCATGGCACAAGGTTTTATGTGCCTTTTTCATAGAATGTTGCCGCCTGTTTATTCAACCATGTGGTAACATGTTCTTTCAGCTCGTCATTATCGTTGAAGTGTTGTCTACCAAGGACAGATTTTAGGTGTAAGAAGGTGTTCTTTTTTTTTTTTTTTTTTTTTTTTTTTTTTTTTTTTTTTTTTTTTTTCACGATAATGCTTGACTTCACACACCGAATGTGACCAAACAATTCTTAAGGAAATTTCAATGAGACGTGTTTGATCATCCTCCATACAGCTCAGACCTCTCTCCTAGCGACTTTCATCTCTTCTTACATCTAAAATCTGTCCTTGGTGGTCAACACGTCAACGATGATAAAGAGCTGTTACCACATGGTTGAATACACAGGCAGCAACCTTCTGTGAAGGATGCATGCAAAAACTTGTGGCACGCTATGACAAGTACCTACAAAATTTCGGCAGCTATGTAGAAAAGTAGTTTAACAGTAGTAGATTTCTGTACAATAAATATTTTTTTGTATCGGTACACGTTTGTTTTATATAACCAAACGGAACTCGTACCTCGTATTTTAACGTAATAAATGTGACAGTTAAACACTGAAAATATCAAGACTACGTCGTTTTTTACCAGAAATTCCGTAGCATGACATAATCATCAAATTTTTCGTATTTAGTTCACGATGCACTCTAGTAGCAACATGACAAATTCAATTACTTAATTTATAATCCTTTATTCATTCCTACCAAAGATGTTGTTGTTGTTGTTGTTGTTGTTGTTGTTGTGGTGGTCTTCAGTCCGGAGACTGGTTTGATGCAACTCTCCACAATACCCTATCCTGAGCAAGCCTCTTTAACTCCACATAAGAACGGCAACCTACATCTGTCTGAATCTGCTTACTGTTTCCATCTCTTGGTCTTCCTCTGCGGTTTTTACCCCACACACTTCCCTCCAATGCTAAATTCACGATTCCTTGATGTCTAAGAATATATCCTACCAATCGAACCCTTCTTTTAGTCAAGATTCTGTTCAGTACCTCCTCATTAGTTATGCCTTCCACCCACCTAATCTTCAGCATTCTTCGGTAGCACCATATTTCAAAAGCCTCTATCCTCGTCCTGTCCGCAGTGTTCATCGTCCATGTTTTATTCCCATACAAGGCAACACTCCACACAAATGCCTTCAAAAAGGACTTCCTTAGGCTTAAATCAATATTCGAGGTTAACAAATTTCTCTTTTTCAAGAACGCTTTTCTACCCATTGACATTCTGCATTTTATATCCTCTGTACTGTATCATTCTGTTATTTTACTGCCCAAGTAACAATACTCATCTACCTCCTTTATTGTTTCGTTACCTAAACTAATTCCTTCAGCATCACCTGCTTTTCTTAGACTGCACTCCATTACCCTTGTTTTACTCTTGTTAATTTTCATCTTATGTGCACCTTCAGCACACTGTCCATTCCGTTCAACTGCTCTTCCAGGTCCTTTGCTGTCTCTGACAGAATTACTATATCGTCGGCAAAACGCAATGTTTTTAATTCTTCAGCCTGAACTTTAATTCCTTCTCCAAATTTCTCCTTGCTTTCCTTTATACTAAAGCTATCTACAATAATATCAGCATTTCGTTGTCCGGTACAGTTTCATGTCAAGTAAATAGATGTCAGAGAATTACAGGGTAGGACGTTACTGTCATGGAGCGGGAAGAGCCAAGTGCGTAGTGACGCGAGACAGACGCAGTAGATGTTGCGATAGGAGAGTCAACAAACCGTGCTGATGCAGAGACGGAGAAAGCGATAAAGCGATAAGAGGAAACGGTAGGCAAATGGCAACGCGTCGTGGTCGCCACCTAGGAGGTACCGTTAGCTGCGGCCGGCGCGGGTTGACGACCTTTGGACCGGGGGCGGGGGCTGCAGATTAGGGTGGTGGAGGCCAGTCGTCGACAGGGTCCAGCGTAGCCCAGTCCGGAGCAGCGCCATGTCCGAGGCGACCGAGGTGAAGAAGAGCGAGCCCATCCCCATCCCGGCCAGGCGGGCGGAGGACTACTTCGTGCCCTGGAGAGTCTTCTCAAAGGTAGGCCGCGCGTAGCCAGACAGCAAGCCTGACTAAATCTATCACCGAGTGGTTATTTGCTTTCATTAGCCCACATATTCACCAGGTGAGAAGCGAACGCTTTCCAGTTAAGGTGAGATTAACGTGTTTATAAAACCTGACATTTCTTCTTCTAAAATCCAACCATATTCAGTGGTAGTTACAACGAGCAATTTGAAGTGCTGGGGTCAATTGAAGTCCTGGATATGACCCTTCGGCTTTGACCAATGGCGTCATGAGTTAAATTCGATAGTTTTGTCTTTTTTTTTTTTTTTTTTATCTGGTTCTCTCTTATAGTGAGGTATAGACATGGACGTAGCCAGAGAAGGGTTTTGGGGGGTTAAAACCGCTCCAGAAATTGTAAATTATTGATACCAAAGACGCTGCTTTTTATTAAATTATTTAATACGACAGGCCTGTTTCGGCGTGAATGCCATCGTCAGGTGTACTGTAAAATACAAAGGTTGGTATACTATTTAATTTAAGAAGATAATTGTACTTTATACATCAATTGGTAGCTCTTCTTATCCTTGTAAGATCGCTTCTCTTATATGTATACGTTCTTATTTACATATGTAAAAGAACTGTTGTTGCTATAGTTCTATGTTGTCGATGTTTTACAGCTATTTGACAGATATGCAAAATCTGTCAAATAGCTGTCAAACATCGACAACATAAGAAATATTTTTAAAAATTATATACAACAGTTCTTTTACATATGTAAATAAGAACGTGTACATATAAGAGAAGGAGCGATCTTACAAGGTACACCTGACGATGGCATTCACGCCGAAACAGGCCTGTCGTATAAAAAATTTAATAAAAAGCAGCGTCTTTGGTGTTAATAATTTACAATATCTCTAAATGACATATATGACGCAGCGGGCCAAGAAGATTATAAACGCTTGCCGGCCGCGGTGGCCGAGGGGACTGCGGCGCGTCAGTCACGGTCTGCACGACCACTACGGTCGGGGGTTCGAATCCCCCTTCGGGCATGGATATTTGTGCCGTCCTTAGTGTTAGCTAGTTCACAAGTAGTTTGTAAGTTTAGGGACTGATGACACAGTAGTTAAGTCCCATAAGCTATACAAACATTTGAACATTTTATAAACGCTCCAGAAATGTTTACAAATGTAAGAAAACACGGAATCATTCTGTATCAGGAGAAAGCCCCCACAGTTTCCGATTTCTACCCTTGACATTTCTATGTTGCCAAGGACGTTGTTACTACGCTGCAGAAGTTTTGTTGGGAAGCCCTTACACACCTTCTATACCCATCTCTACCCACGCCATTCCCAATTTTGCTTCGCACAAAGGGGTGCTTACCAGGGCACAATGACGGTTCTTCAGGCACTGAAAATATTTTTGCGTGAAATCATCGATAGTATTATTTCGCTGTGTGTTTAATGTATTACAGTTATAGAGAATACTATTGAAATAATAAGCATTTCTTTTCATTTCTTTCCAGTTGATTGCTCCTTATAGATTGCTTGACTTACACCCTTTCCCAATCACCCTTTCTTCTTCTAAAAACAACGTTGTTCAGTGGCAGTTCCAATGAGCTTTTTAACAATAAGTGCTGCGAGGAAAGAGAAATTTGTTGTTAAGGTTTGGGGTTAATTGAAGTTCTGGTTATGACACTTCGTCTTTGACCAATGACGTCATATGAGTTAAAGACGATAGTTTTGTCTTTAAAATTTATCTGTAGATTCTCTCTTATAGTGAGGTATAGACATGGGCGTAGCCAGAGGAGGGTTTTTGGGGGTTAAAACCGCTCCAGAAATGTTTACAAACGTAAGAAAAGACGGAATCATTTTGTATCAGGAGAAAGCCCACAGCTCCGATTTCTACCCTTGACATTTCTATTTTGCGAAGGACATTGTTACTACGCTGCAGAAGTTTCGTTGGGAAACCCTTACACACCTTCTATAAAACTCTGATCTCTACCCACGCCATTCAGGTGCTTACCAGGGAAGAATGACGGTTCTTTAGGCAACTGCAAATATTTTTACATGATTATGAAGAGCAGTGTTTGTCCGTCTTTGCAACTACAATAAAAATGCGATTTTTCTCACCAGGCGCGTTTCGTTTTAATGACAATAAAACATCTTCAGTGATCTGTAATAATAGAAATTTACAGTTTGTTTTGTTTTTAGATCGAAAACAGTTCGTTAACGGAACATGAAAAGTAGGCCTAACGTTTTGTTACTTACGGAAATTTTGTATTGTTTTCGCTTCACATCATGGAATGCCGGTCTGTTTCATGCAGTACCGCCGGTTCTTCGTGCTGTGTCGTTTTTTCCACTACTTCCACTGTCACTTTTGCACTGCCCATAATTGTTTTCACAGATCAGACGTGTTTGTTTTTGTTTTGACTGAATATGCACAGTGTGTTATTGGAGTGTTGCCAACATCACGAATGTACTTCTTCTTTAATCAACTTCAACTTCACTATACGATAAATTACTTTTGACGGTGACAAACACGCCTATTTCATTTAATCTATCCTTTCTGAACACAGTTAGATCTTTTGCAAATACTTCTGTTGAACTTATTTCCGGCTTAAGACAACTTTCGTTTGTTTTAATGAAAAAGAGTAAAGTATTTTTTCATTAATCAGAAATATTTATTTCATTGCTTATTGTCCAACTACTCCGTTTTCAAAAATGTTATAGGAGTTACACTTCCTTCAATGTAACGCCTAGCAGTAACAAACGAAAGTTACTAGATCTAATGAGGATGTCATGTGAGAGTACTAGACAATGACACCTGATGAAGTGACATTGATGAAAATTCCATGTTCATACTGTGGGTAGTTTGTGAGAATGAGCGAGTTAATGAAACGCGAAGTGACGTGTGAGCTTCGTCCGGAACGAGGCAACTAGTACAGCTTGGGGAAAAATGGCGGACAGTTCAGTTGGGGTTTATAGGAGTCTTAGTTAACAGAGAGGTTTTTTTTTTTCGTAAGTGAGCGCTCAAGGTGTGAATTTTTGGGACGAGTCCTGTGATCGGTGGTACATTCTCTTGTGGTAATCTGTAATTTACGAGGATAATGACAGATTATTTACTATCTAGCACATAAGTATTACGATATTATCCCTGATTGGTTGATAGTGTTTGTTTTGGTTGTTGGTGTATCTACGTTGCGTATCTGTAAGACTCAGCTATGACGCCATTGGTCAAATCCGACGGGTGGTATCCCCGTCTTCAATTATGACAAGGTTTTTATTCTTTATTTTTACGGGAGGTGTTCAAATAAAAAAGTGCATCGCACCTTAACACACAAACCGGTTGAAATTTGAATATGCCGCTTTAACAGTGGCGTGTATTGTGAAACACTCCTTAGCCTACGCCAGTCTAAGAGCAAACGGACTGGACTGCCCACAGAAGGAGTGATTCTGTTCCGTGATAACGCGCGTCCACACGTCTCCAGGGTCACACAAAGTGTACTGGCCAAGCTCAAGTGGGAACAGATTGAGCATCCGCCCTAAAGCTCGTACATGTATGTCGCCCCTGTGACTTATATCCGCTAAAAAATAAAAAAATAAAAATCTGAAGGGGAAGCGCTTCAACTTAGAAAGGTAACAAGGAATCCTTCGGCTCACTCGTTAAACAGTGTGATAGTTGTGCTAAGGCTCTGATGATTACTTTTGAATAAATCCTAAAATTATACCCACAGCATTCAAGCGTACATTTTGGTGCAGTTTATTTAGTAGTTCTGTTGCATCTTCTAAGGGTTCTGCCAATAAAACGCAGTTTCTGGTTCGTCTTTCCCGTGACATTATCTACATGTTCTTTCCTGTTTAAGTCTGAAGTAATAGTAATTCCTAGGTAATCTGTGGAGTTTACGGCCTTCATTTTTGATTGATTTATTTGTAAACAAAGTTTAACGGATTTCTTTTCGTACACATGTGAACGACTTCACACTTCTCATTATTTAGAGTCAATTGCAAATTTTTACACCATACTGCTATCTTATTTAGATCGATCTGCAGGGTTTTGATCTTCAGATAATGTTACTGGACAATAAATGACGGCGTCATTTTTTTAAATTGTGCAAGTAATATTTTAAACATTAATTCGCTACGAATTGTGCAACTATAGCCTTTTCTTCATTCCACATTCTTAAACATATTCCATTTCGTAATAGCCTACTCTTCCGACAACGAGACGAATGACAGCCACAGTAAAAATGTTGAAAATGGATGCATGCCATTTGTAATTACTTCGACTGCCACATGGCGAATCTATAGTGTTAAGCTAAGACAGATGTATCAGCAGATACGCATAATTTTCTAAGTGCTAACTCATTGTTTAGACTAGTGAGTGGCTGTGCCTTCCATTTTCTGTTGTTGTTGCCAGTTTAATATTCGTCCTTAAACTCCGGTAGGACTACTCGACTGTTACGCTAACGAGAAAGGACAGGTAGCTCATTGACAGTGTCGGCTTTCCTGGTTAAGTGGTGTGCAACGGATCGAAGCCTTCAGTTTTTTTATTTTATTTCTTTACAAACAAAATACATCCATTTTGAATATTATTACTATGAACACGTGTCTGCCTGATTAAAGATAAGAATATTATAGAATCTTCTAAAAACCTATAACTGCACATATTTAGTGAATTGATATTTAAAAAATTACTTGCAGGAGTTCTAAAAGATAACAAGAAATCGACTCCAATGGGAATCGACGTCCGTTGTGTTCATTAACCGTCAGCCTAGGCTCTCCCCCAGTGAAAACGTAATAAATGTACGCACGCGGAAATCTTATACCCCAACCGTTGCTACGTGCTCAAATCATTTTCCATAATAAATAATACGTTCATGGATCATATGTTGAAAACAATAGACTGGCAGGGCGGGATTAAAATAGGTGCAAACAAAATAAGCAGTCTCGCGTATGCGGATGACTTAGTTGTAATGGCCGATTCGATTGAAAGGTTGCAAACTAATATTTCAGAGCTCGATCAGAGATGCAAGGATTATAATATGAAGATCAGCATCTCCAAAACGAAAGTAATGTCTGTGGGGAAAGAGATTTAAACAGATTGAGTGCCAAATAGGAAGAACAAAGAACAGGTAGACAGTTTCAAGTACCTGGGATCAGTATGGCAACATAGTGAAAGAATTGGAATCAAGGTGCAGCAAAGTTAATGCAGTGAGTGCTCAACTAAAATCTACTCTCTTCTGCAAGAAGAAAGTAAATACCAAGACTAAGTTAGCAGTGCACCGCTCTATCTTTCGACTAACTTTGTTGTATGGGAGTGAAAGTTGGGTGGATACAGGTTAACGTAGAGGTTACAGATATGAAAGTAGCAAGAATGATTGCAGGTACTAATAGATGGGATCAATGGCATGAGGGTGTCCATAATGAGGAAATCAAATAAAAACTGGGAATGAACACCATAGATGAAGCAGTTAGAGCGAACAGGCTGAGATAGTGGGGTCATGTTACACGCATGGGAGAAGCTAGGTTACCTAAGAGACTCATGAGCTCGGCAGCGGAGGGTAAGAGGAGTCGAGGTAGACCAAGAAGAAAGTACTTAGATTCTGTGCAGAATGATTTTGAAGTAAAAGGCATAACATCAGACGAGGCATCAATGTTAGCATTGAGGAAGTTTATTAGAGGTACTATGCTCCAGTCTGAACGCTGAAAGGCATAATCAGTCTCTAATGATGATGATGATCATGAAATAATACGTGAGTTAAAGTGCAATGAATCTCCAGATACATTGTATCTTAACTGTTGTATTGGTTTTATTTGACGATATAAACAGCAAGCTCAAGGTACAAAGACCGCAGGACTTGACAACAATCGCGCTTATGAGCTCCAGCATGAGCAATACTTTGTTCTTGCCATTGTGTTCAGACCAGGTAATCTTTTTGTTACCCATTGCACATGATACGAAAATTGGCAACTGTCCATAAATAATGAAAAGTGTGAAGTCATTCACTGTAATCACCAAACGAAAGATGTTTAACTTGATTTGCATCATAAATGTCAAATCTAAAGGCCGTAACGTGAATTTAATTCGTTGGAGTTATAATCAGGAACACGTTTAGTTGGAAGGATCTCACAGAAAGTACCATGGGAAAAGTTAATCATAGGCTAAATTTCATTGGCAGAACTCTTAGAAGATGCAACAGTTCTACTAAAGTAACTGCGTGGACTACACTTGTGCGTCCTATTTTGGAATATTGCTGCGTAAGTGGGATCTACATCTACATGGGATACTCTGCAAACCACATTTAAGTGCTTGGTAGAGGGTTCATCTAACCACCATTATACTATTTATCTCCCATTCCATTCTCGAATAGCGCGCAGGAAGAAAGAACACCTGAATCTCTCCGTTCGAGCTCTTATTTTTTGTGTTTTATTCTGTTGATCTTGTTTACGTATGTAAGTAGAACAATATATTTTCGCATTCGGAGGAGAATGTTGGCGATTGGAGTTTCTTAAGTAGCCCACGTCGCAGCGATAACCGCCGCTGTTGTAGTGATTCCCGTCCCAGATCCTGTATCATTTCCGTAACTCTGTCTCCCCTGTATCGTGACAATACGAAACGAGCTGCCCTTCTCCGGACTCTTTCGATGTCCTCAGTCAAACTCACCTGATAAGGAGTTGCTTGTTTCAAGGCTTCTGCCAATAAAACGTAGTCTCTGGTTCGCCTTTCGCACGACATT
The DNA here is from genome assembly GCA_026315105.1 of Locusta migratoria. Taxonomy (NCBI): domain Eukaryota; kingdom Metazoa; phylum Arthropoda; class Insecta; order Orthoptera; family Acrididae; genus Locusta; species Locusta migratoria. Next base: position 638,050,995 of record CM048746.1, on the reverse strand, counting down.
ATCTACGTGTTCATTTCAATTTAAGTTTGAAGTAATAGTAATTCCTATGTGTTTTGTGTAGTTTACGACCTTCACTTTTGATAGATTTATCTTGTAAACAAAGTTATCATTTGCCAAAATATCATTTTGACACCTCTAACCGTGTATGAGACGTTATATTTCATTGTGGCCTTATCGCCATCGTAAATGTGTTCGGTACTTAAAATAAATTTGAGCAATATGAGTGAAAGCTAAAGATCTCCTTCAAAGTCGAAAATAAAATTCAGTACGTTAAGTAAACTTCATCCGCAGCAACATATGGTGTAACATGCACCAAACAGAAATCATAGCAGCCCCTATTTTGTACTGCAAACTTTTCCTAACCTAGTGCAGTCTCTTATTTCGAAGCCAATATCTCACTATGACTATTAACAAGATAATGCGCTCTTCGTCACAATGTTGGCATATGAAGATTTAAGTGGCGGAAAAATTAATTTTTTCTATTAGTTTTGACGAAATCGTTTGTGAAAGATGGCAGGACGTTTGCCTCTATGCTGTTAGTGCAGCGCAATTCCATCCATGTTGGGGAAAACATGGCGGACGATTCAGCCTGGGTATGTAGGAGCTCTAATGTTGACCGCTGGCCGGTCATGCGTGGGGTGAGTCATAATGGCAAGCTATCGCTATGCGTCAATGTGTACACATCTAATACGCGTCCTCCAAGTGCGGCAACAAGCAGTCTGTTGTCTTGGTCGACATAAGCCGTGTTGATACAAGCAACTAAATGAGGAAACAGCGCGTGTCTTTCTGCAGTCGCACTGTGAGCCGTCCTTCACATGGACCTTCACAAATACTACGTAGTCGTGCAGTTTGCAATATGGCGTCCGCTGCCTCCGCTGATCACAATTTGCACGGCACATTTCTTTCGCGGCCAAACGACGTGTTTTCTTAATTTATTCGACATCTTAGCCCCTAACAAAGACGCCAAAACTTAAACCTTGAACGCAAACACACTGATACGAAGTAAAATGGTTAGACATACCCCGCGATGAGACAGTCGAAAGTCGATATTTGGTGGTGGAGGAAGAAAGTGGCGAAACAAAGTACAACCAATGTCAACATTTTGTTGCGTGGTACAAGCAGCGTGCTATTAGGGTTACCATATGTCCTCTTTCACCCGGACATGTCCTCTTGTTTTGGATCCTAAAAGTGGTCCGGCCGGGGTTTTTACAAAATGGGGAAATGTCCTATTTTTTTGCGTTGTGCAACTTCTTCAACTTGAAAGTGCGTAAATAGAACTCTCTGAACTGTCACAATCACTAACTCTAGATAATTTAATCTTTCTTGAAACAATGTAAATTTTGAATTTTCTCGTTTCTGTGCCGCCGCTGCTCTGAAGTCAAGCTACTTCGGAACAACTGAAATAATATTGGGTGACGACTGTCGCCGGAATACGAGCTTCGAGGTGGCCAATTAAAAACATACGTTTCCAACAATTCAAGACAGTGCAATACACATAATATAATATGAAACTCGCCCCCCCCCCTTTCTCTGGTCTAAGTGTTGTGCGACACACAAAAATGAGCCGTTCAGTCTTCGTGATGGGATTCTGCAGTTCCGTGTGTTGTCTGGCAACCACACTTATGACTTTAACATCAAAAGCTAGTGCAATGTTCGTTATACATAAGTTAAAACCTTGTTCAAAACTTCATACAAATAAGGTCAGGTGCCACAGTCACCAGTGGCGTAACTATGGGGGGGGGGGGAGGGGGGATGAGAAGGATAGAACCCCCCCCCCCCCCCCGACCCCCAGAACCCGAAAATAAAGAAAAGAAATCGTATAACAGCAATCTGGTAAAGGTAAAGATTGAAAACTTGGGGTGTTTTACCATAATCTTCCATTGGATGGGAGTGAATTAGTTTCTCCAACGGGAGTGGTAGATGGTGATCTGTCTGGAAACTGACTAAAATTTTACTCGCCAAGCAGATCTATCCCCCCACCCCCCAAAGCCAAGTCCTAGTTACACCACTGACAATCAACATTGCCGTTTCACCATTCGTCTGTATATGACCAAAGAGACGTAACTACTTAGTGTTTTTAAATCATCGAATTAAAGCTTTTGTCCTAAAAACTGAGTAGTTTTTAATAATTAATTACGAACCTTTGTACGGTAAATTAAAAGTTTATTTTATTCTTGCTTTTTCACCTAGGCCTTCCATTCACTCCTAGATTCTAGATGCTAATCATGTTTGAAGTCACGTCGATCTGATCCGAAATGGGAGCATAGCTATATCAAGGAACGCTTAGATAATTTTTACAATTACTTTATTCGTAACGATTTTACAGTCAACAGTATTATGGCTTCCGTAAATGATGCATCACAAAAAAATTTCAGGTGAAAACAGGGGTGATCGGCAAGGTATCTTATAAGTATGGAAAAATTGATCAGCACTCAAGACGATGATTACAAGTGGTGAAGTGATGAAATATTGCCGGCCGCGGTAGCCGAGGGGACTGAGGCGCTCCAGTCATGGTCTGCACGGCCACTACGGTCGGGGGTTCGAATCCCCCCTCGGGCATGGATATTTGTTCCGTCTTTAGTATAAGGTAGTTTATAAGCAGTTTGTAAGTTTAGGGACTGATGACCCCGTAGTTAAGTCCCATAAGCTTAACAAACATTTGAACATTTGATGAAATATTAGGGCTCCACTGCTATGTAGTAATGAAATTCGTTCTACAGGTCTCAACATTTCATGCTTCTTAATTTGTAAGAAGATGAACAAATTTCGTAAGATGTATTACAAACGAGACTGAGAGACATCACTAGTACTTGAGTTGTCAATGCGAGAGAGAGAGAGAGAGAAAGTTCTTTCATGGATCTAGAAACGTACTCTTTTCTGAAGACGGACATCTGGTAGTCCTACGCGCTACTAAAACCAGGAAGTTCACACTTGCTACCGAACGCAGTGTTGTTAGTCGTAGGGAATTTGCCCTACACGTAGGTACTTTTAATCAATAAAATCTTGTAGGCAATTTTCATCCAAAAGTCCCCAACGCGTAGGTATTTTGGTAAAATTTTACAATCGCCGACACATGCCTAGAGGATATTGTTGTCAACAGAACAGTTGTCAGCACGCGTGAATGAATCCGACCAATTGTGGCTACGTTTGAAGTATCCAATGATATTTTAGACGGCATAGTTGATTTCTGTTGATAGTAAACAATATTAATTTGAAAACTTAGTTTCGGACACATTAAAACTGATGCGAAATGTGATGATTTCAATGTGTATCAGTGGATTGGAGAGTCGGTTTAAAGTGTTAGAAAATGTCAGCACAAAGAAAATTTATTGTTTCCATGAACGAAATACGTTTTATTACCGTGACTAGACTGTTATTTACGTCAGAACGATATACTAGTTAGTACTTGTAAATGAGAAGCTGCTGACAAGAAAACGCTAAAACTTTTGCGAGAGCCAACGTTGTAATGAACAAAGCGCTAGATATTCGTTGTCAAAGTAGCACTACTCTGAAAATATAAACCATACAGACTGGTGGACTTCCTTTCTTGTGCTGACTGTCAACTAAATAATTACTGCTGTTCCTTCACTATGGTTGATATTGTCTCGATGTATCCTTATGCGGTCAATAAATCAGTTATCCTCGTGTAACAGTGCACTCGGAATTAGCGGCATGTTTGGGGAAACTAATTAACGCTGTCCCTGTCTATGGTTGACAGGTTCTTGATGTACACTTGTCCGATCAATAAATCAGTAATCCTCTTGTAACAGAGCACTTGGAATTCGCGGCATAATCTACACTTCACTCCATCAATCAGTAACGATTGAAAAACGATTGGAAAATCACATCTAGCAAGTGAAGCATGATGCCAAATATTTATTTTAAAGGTTTTCATAATAATAACGTTCACGTGGCCGGACTCCTGGATTCAGCCCCTCCTAGACGCAAATCTTGGCTATCGATTTTACTTGAATATTCCATCTCATTTCAAAGCTAATGAACTGACCATCTAGAAATGCATTCTTTCATATCTCGTGATTCAATTAATCTGTGACTAGACAATAAAATTTCAACAATAGCTTGTTAGTTGTGGCATTATTTGAAGTGGTGGGCAGTGTTAGATTTAGTCTTAACGTAACAATTACTTCTCCTTCCGTGGAAAACCGCCTTGCTTCACTTTTAGTCTGTTTCTTGTACTTGTAACATGCGACTGTGTTTGTTTGTTTTCTCCTGAAACTGTTCAGCAGATGTTACGTCTTTTATGAGCAAAGTAGATATTGTTATTGAGTTTTACGAATTGAATGAAGCAATTGTTTATACTGAGTACATGACATTCTCTGTCGGATATGGAAGTATATAAAACAGAAAAACAGTGTAAGGGGCCAGCGGTTTCTTCTTGAAACACAATATTCTGATTTCGAACGGCCGACAACATCTACACCTCTTTTTTTTTTTTTTTTTTTGAGATTGTGCCGTGTAATTTCTTCACGTTTGTTCGCTTCGCCACTGTCAGCGTCTACAGAATCGTCGCTGTGCCTGGTGGATAACATTAGAACGTTCTTTTTCTGTTTATTTATTTTCTTTTTAGACGTATGAGCAAATGAAGCAGTTGTTGCTTGGTTTTCCTCCAAATGCTGGTGTTTAGTTGCCTACATTTTGCGTCCAGAAATTCCGGTGGAATTTATCTTTTATTCTTCCGCAGAGTATCTACTAATGTGAATCTATGGTTGGCATACATTTTGTTATGTGAAATAATTGTCCATCGTCACGTTTCTGCCACTTTTGTCAATCGGTCTAATCAATCGTAACACCAGATGCTCAGCATCATTTGCTACTTGATTTGGCCCAGTAGGCTTGTTTGCCTGCATGTACTTCCATATGTAGCGTATAAAGGGTTCTGGCATCACAAAGCGCATGTAGTTTGATGCCATATTTTGCAGGCTTGTTTGCTATATACTGCCTGAATTTGAAACTTCCGCGGAATGTTTCTAACATCTCGTCTATCGTTGTCAGTGCGTCGGTACTATAGCTCTTCTTGCAAACATACAAAAATTCGTCAAATGACATCTACATCTACATACATACTCCGCAATTCACCGTAAGGTGCGTGGCGGAGGGTACACTGTACCACTACTAGGCATTTCCTTTCCTATTCCACTCCCAAATAGAACGAGGGAAAAAGGAATGCCTATATGCCTCCGCGCGAGTCCTAATTTCTCTTATCTTGTCTTTGTGATCTTTACGCGAAATGTAAGTAGGCGGCAGTAAGATCGTACTACACTCAGCTTCAAATTCAGGCCCTCTAAATTTACTTAACAGTAATTCACGAGAAGAACGTCGTCTTTCTTCCAGCGATCCCCAAATGAGTTGCCGGAGCATTTCCGTGACACTCGCGCGTTGGTCGAACCTACCAGTAACAAATCTAGCTGCTCGCCTCTGAACCGCCTCTATGTCTTCCTCTAAACCGATCTGCTGTGGGCCCCAAACACTTGAGCAATACTCAAGTCGTGGTCGTACAAGCGTTTTATACGCCGTCTCCTTTACAGGTGAAGTACATCTTCCCAAAATTCTCCCAATAAACCGAAGTCGGCTGTTCGCCTTACTCACAACTGTCCTTACATGTTCGTTCCATTTCATATCGCTCTGCAATGTTACGCCTAGATATTTGAACGACGCCGCAGCATCAAGAAGCGCACTACTAATGCTGTATTCGAACATTATAGGATTGTTTTTTTCTACTCATGCGCATCACCTTACATTTTTCTACATTGAGAGCTAGCTGCCATTCTTCGCACCAACTAGAAATTTTGTCTAAGTCATCCTGTATGCTATTACAGTCAGTTACAGACGACACCCTTCCATACACCACAGCATCATCAGCAAACAGCCGCAAATTACAACTTACTCTGTTCCATACCATGTTTATACTAATTTATAATGCTTTGGTAGTAACAAAGAAATGATTGATTGTATATACGTGTCTTTTTCTGGTACAAAGAGATGTAAAGGTGCAAGATCTCATTGTTAGAAAAAAATCTAACACGGGAGTTATCGCGTGACAACAACATACGCGAGCGACTGCGGGTTAATGAGGTGGTAGGGAGAAAGTAGGGAAAACGTAGGTACATTTTTGTGAGACTGTAGGGATTTTCTCTCTCTCTGCCATCTGGCAACACGGACCGAACTACAACTTCACTATGCAACTAGCTGTTGCGAGCCATTAGTTGTTTCTCTGAACCAGGCTTTAGTGTTGAGCTATTCATAGACGCACGGTTAACTGTATCCGCATGCAGACAAAAGCCTCCCTCCCTCCGCGGTTTTCCCTAGAGGCATCCCCGGAAGAAGGCGCAGGGTCATTAGCGAGACGGCGCGAAACCATTTGGGTTCAGCCCGCACCGTGACAAGTGTACGGTATTTAGATCAGGCGTCTGTGTGGCATTGTTATGACCAAGCCTAATCCCCCTCCCCCCCCCCCCCAACCCCGTAAGCGGCCGACTGCGAACAGCGGGCAAATTGAAGAGCGCCTCTGCTGCCATTATGGCGGCAAATTTCCGCGTGAACTTTAAGGGCCGGTTCGTCCATCTCTCGTTAATCTTCTCGTTAGTAAACGAGAAGATGTCTTTAACGGCCAGTTAAATGGACTCGTTAAGTGCATTGCGTTTGTCATTGCTAGATACACCTCTCGTTTGCTAACCTGGAGAAAACGAGAAGGTGCGATATATTTCGACTATGTTGGCAATAGAAACAAATGAAAGTGCCGTCTAAATAAACAGCTGTTCGCCACATTTGACTATCAAGAAGGAGGTTATCAGACAGTTGTTTTCTGGCACTAAGGCAAACGATCGTGAAAGAAGCTCGAATTTTACAAGAAGTTAGTGCGAGAGTCTTGTGTCCTTAATAGAGGAAATATAAGGACACATTGGAATTTAAAAAAAAAAAATAAATAAAAATATAAATAAAATAAAATAAAAAAAGACGGAAGGAAAACGAAGCGACATGTGGTCTTCAGTCCGCAGATTGGTTCGATGCAGCTCTCCACGCTACCCTGTCCTGTGCAAGTCTCTTCATATGAGAATACGTTCGGCAACCAACATCCTTTTGAATCTGCTTACTATATTCGTCCCTCGGTCTCCCTCTACGATTTTCGACCCACGCGCTTCCTTCTGATGCTAAGTTGACAATTCCTTGATGTCTCAGAATGTATCCAACCAATCTATCCCTTCTCTTAGTCAGAAACTCATTTTCTCCCCGATTCGGTTAAGCACCTCCTCATTAGTTACGTGATCTACCCACCTACTTTTCATCATTCGTCTGTAGCACCACGTTTCAAAAGCTTCTATCATCTTTTTATCTGAACTGCTTATCGTCCACGTTTCACTCCCATACAATGCTACACTCCAGACAAATGCTTTCAGAAAGGACTTCCTAACATTTAAATTAATATTTTCGCTTCTTTAGAAACGCTTTTATTCCCATAGCCATTCTGCATTTTATATATTCTTTACTTCGGCCATCAGAATTTATCTTGCTACCCAAATAACAAAATTCATCTACTAATTTTATTGTCTCATTACCCAATCTAATTCCTTCAGCATCGCCTGATTTTCTGACATTGCATTCCATTACCTTCGTTTTACTCTTGTTAATGTTCATCTTATATCTTTCTTTCAAGACACTGTCCATTCCATTCAATTGCTCGTCCAGATCCTTTGCAGTCTCTGACAAACTTACTACGTCACCGGCAAACCGCAAACTTTTTATTTCTTGTCCCTGAACTTAAATTCCCTCTCCGAATTTTTCCTCCCATTCCTTCTGTGCTAGATCAATGAACAAACTGAACAACTTTGGGGAAAGGCTACAACCCTGTCTTACTCCCTTCCCAACCTCTGCGTCCCTTTCTTGCCCTTCGACTCTTAATAACCGCTGTCTGGTTTTTTTTTATAGGTTGAAATAACTCTTCGCTTCCTATATTTTACCTCTGATACCTTCAGAATTTGGAAGAGCGTATTGCAGTTGACATTGTCAAAAGCTTTCTCCAAATCGACAAACGCTAAAAACGTTGGTTTCCCTTTCCTTAGCCTATCTTCTAAGATAAGTCGTAATGTGAGTTTTGCCTCCCGTGTTCCTACATTTTTCCTAAATCCAAACTGATCTTTCCCGAGGTCATATTCCATTCGTCTGTAAATAATTCGTGTTAGTATTTTGCAACCATGACTTATTAAACTGATAGTTATGTAATTTTCACACTTCTCTGCACTTGCTTTCTTTGGATTTGGAATTACAAGCTTCTTCTTGAAGTCGGAGAGTATTTCCCCTGACTGGATCTCTTAACGACAGCAACAGTTCAGGCGAAATATCATCTACTAGGGCCTTGTTTCGAAACCATTTCCTTTAGCGCTCTGTCAAATTCTTCTCGCAGTATCATATCTCCTATCTCATCTTCCTCCACTTCGTATTCCATTTCTAGAACACTGCATTCAAGTTTATTTCCTTTGTATAGGCCCTCTATATATTGCTTCCACAGTTCAGCTTTCCCCTCTTTGCTTAATACTGGTTTTCCGTCTGATTTCTTGATATTTATACAGCTGTTTTTGTTGTCTCCAAATATCTCTTTTATTTTCCTGTCTTTCCCCTAGTTATGCATTCTTCTACGGTTCTGCATTTGTCCTCTAGCCAATCCTACTTAGTCAGTCTGCACTTCCTGTATATCTCATATTTCAGGGGTTTGTACTCTCTTTTTCCTGTTTCACTTGCTGAATTTTTATATTTTCTCCTCTGATAAATTAAGTTCAGTATATCCTGTGTTGTCCAGGGATTTCTATTAGGCCTTGCCCTTCTGCCTATATGCTCCTCTGCAGCCTTTACTACCCTATCTCTCAGAGCTACCCATTCTTCTTCTACTGTATTACTTTCCCCCGTTTCATCCAGTCCTTGCCTAATGCTCCCTCTGAAACTCTCAACCACCTTTGGTTCCTTCAATTTGTCCAGGTTCCATCTCCTAACCTTTCTACCTTTCTGCAGTCTCTTAAGTTTTAATATGCAGTTCATAACCAATACGTTATGGTCATAGTCTATATCTGCCCCTGGATATATCTTACAGTTTAGAATCTGGTTTCTAAATCTACTCCTTACCATTATAAAGTGCAGAATATGAATCGAATTTATCGTTAGTATATTCTGCGATGTTGAAACCTTCGTACAAACATTAATTTCGGAAGAGTTTCACAATAGTACATCTTTGCTTGAGTGCTAGCTGTCTTCTCCAATATTTAGATGTTTTATCGCATCAAAAATGCAACAGGGCTGACAGAAACAGCGAATGGTAAAAATCGACGGTGAAAATGAAATATTCCATCCGATACAGAACTGTATAATAGCTTCTTACGTTGTGAACACAGCAACCTGCCACTACCAAATTCTTTTAAGAACACGAAGTATGCCATAACATTTTCTTCAGTGAACCAACATAAGCATGATAGCATCTAGCACGAATATTAGCATTTTTGATGCTGTAAGTAAAATACCTTACCGTAGCGTGAACTGCTCAAAGGTCAGCAACTATCGTTATAGTGTTCGACATCAAAATGTGCATCCAGTGTAGCTATGTGTCCTTCAAATATGGAACTATACATAGTTTTGCAAACCCCTTTCAGTTGTTACAGCTATTGTGTAAAGCAGGTGACCATTAAATTCTAAGTTAAAAGTTGCTAATATTAATTTCATAAACTGCAGTGAGGCAAAAGATCTCGTGCCCCCAATAATCATTTTAAACAATCATATAAAATGAAACTTTTTGAACTTCCTGTCCGCCAGTACTGCCTAAAGTAGCTCGTTTTTAAGAGCTACCAGTATTGTAAAAGCCTGTTATTTATTTCATTGAATCCTATATTGTCTTGACTAACAGCCTGTTAAGCAAGAGTAACTGCCTCTGAACACAAGTACTAGGGCTACTTGTAATTCTATGAAATTTAAATGGGAAGACAGTCTTCGTTCTTTTTATTCGTTTCTTAAATTGATTTATGCAGTCAAACGGTGAGCAGCTCTTTATCATCGTGCTTCATGTACACTGCAATATTTAAACAATACAGATCTGATTATCAACTGAATATATATACCGCAGTAACTATATAATACACGATACCACTCCTATTGACTCTTGCCACTATCATACCGACCGGCCGAAGGTTCAAATTATCCCGCGACAGCAGTGCCATTAGGAGGCCCAGTAATATTTTACAAGGTCTTTGGTTATGACCAAAGAGTAAACTGTAAACGAGAAATGCCGAGCAGGTAGTCTTTGCGGGTCGGTTTATTCCTGAACGAAGTTTTCACTCTGCAGCAGAGCAGCAGAGTGTGCGCTGATACCAAACATCTTCGCAGATTAAAACTTGGTGGCGAACCGGGATTCGAACCCGGGACTCTTACAAAACGAATGAATAAAAACTCCCTGCCCGATAAATGCAAAAGACGTCATTTGTACCGAAATTACTGTCGTGATCAACTAACGCCATCGTCGACAAGTGCACCATGCCGATTCCAAACTCGAAGGATTTGTAAGCGCGTTCCTTCTACACTTCGAAGTTTTGCGAATTGATTCGAAATTTGGAATTCTATCACAGACAGAAAGAGATCTGGTAGAGCAATTATACACAATGGGTATAAGATGAGCACCAACAAGAGTAAAACGTGGGTAATGGAATGTAGTGTCAGAAAATCAGGCGATGCTGAAGGAATTAGGTTAGGTAATAAGACAATGAAAGTAGTAGCTGAGTTTTGTTATTTGTTTAGCAAAATAAATTCCGATGGCCGAAGTAAAGATGATATAAAAATCAGAATGTCTATGGGAAGGAAAGCGTTTCTGAAGAGGCAAAATTTGTTTAAATCCAATATTACTTTAATTGTTAGGAAATGCTTTCTGAAAGCATTTGTTTGGGGTGAAGCATTGTATGGGAGTGAAACGCGAACAATGAGTTCAGACAAAGAAATGTGGTGCTACAGACGATTTATGAAGATTAGATCGCGTAACTAATGAGGAGGTAGCAACAGAATTTGGGAGCAAAAGGAGCTGCCATATCTTGACTAAAAGAAGGGATAGGTTGGTGGGTCACATTCTGAGACATCAAGGAATCGTTAACTTAGCATTAGAAGGAAATGTGTGGTAGAAAGCGTAGAGGGAGGCCGATGGACGAATATAGGTTTTTTTATATATATAGATCTATCGGAGCAAACTGCGTGGTCACCAGTCCGTAGCTTACAAACTACTTAAACCTAGATAAACTAACCTAAGGACAACACACACACCCATGCCCCAGGGAGGACTCCAACCTCCACGGCGAGCAACCGCGCGCTCCGCAGCGAGACGCTTTAGACCGCTCTGCTACTCTACCGCGACGACGAATATAGTAAGCAGGTTCAAAAGGATGCAGGTTGCCGAACGTGTTCTCAGATGAAGAGACTTGCACAGGACAGAATAGCGTCGAGAAGCTGCAGCAAACCAGTCTGTGGGCTGAGGACAACAATAACAACAACTACAACAGGTAAATGGATAAAGTCCAAACGATTTTTCAAATCCAGTATCACTATAATGATTGGTGCCGAAATATGACCCCTTAAATTCAAGGTAAACTTAAAACGTGCCGAGAGTCGACAGACGTCCAGACAGACGTCCAGACAGACGCGAAACTTCGTCTGTGGACGATCGTCTCCTTGTTTATTCGACGATTTCTGTAAGTACAGCGAAACAGCCGTAAATGACAGCGTTTTATTTCAATTTTCGTCAACTTATGAATACCTTCTAATCCACCTCTTTCGGCAAGCACAGGTACTTAGCTATGATAGAAAAAAGAAATACCACCACCTTCCGAACCAAAAAAAAATTGCCCCCAATCAACACAGCGCAACAAAACGTCAATAGTACATCAAACACTGTCTCTGAGGATTCCAACGGAATAAAGACATTTAAACAATGTACTTATGTGCACAGTCGCTATATTTTAACATTTCTTTATTTTGTACAACTAGTTTCAGTGAAGCTATGTCACCATTTTCAAATACTTCTGCATCATCAAAGACATTTTTTTAATCCTTTACGAAAAAACCTCTACTGACTTGGAACTAATACAAATTACTATGAAAATAATAAAAATAAAACATACAGTCTGATGTAGGAATCCATTATTTTATAGAGGATGTTTTATTTTTATAATCATTTGTATTAGTACAGAGTCAGTACTTTAATTTTGTGAAGAGGTTTTTTCTTTCTTTTAAAGGACCTGTTCTCTAATTACAGAAATGATGTAACAACCTGATGTAGGAATCCATTATTTTATACAGGATGTTCCGCTTGTATTATTTTTATTTTTATAGTCATATGATGGGACACATCATCGATGCCGAAAAACAGTAACGCCCAACGGCATCTAGCTAGGAGTTTAAGTATTAATTACAACATCCTGATTGTTTTATTTCCATATGATATGTATCAAACGACTTTGTACAACCATTAATTGACAAATAAGCCAGAAATGTTTTTAGTTTTCGTAAACGGCTATCATGGCTTTGAAACTATTTTCTAAAAACAAGTAACAATGTATAGAACGATTTCTTTTAATTGTTTTATTTTATGACAACCTTTCATTTTAATTTTATTACGATGTTTTCCATCCCCACGAACCACAGACATTGCCGAGGTGGGGTGGCTTGCGTGCCTCAACGATGCAGATAGCCGTACCGTAGGTGCAACCACAGCGGAGGGGTATCTGTGGAGAAGCCAGACAAACGTGTGGTTCCTGAAGAGGGGCAGCAGCCTTTTCAGTAGTTACAGGGGCAACAGTATGGATGATTGACTGAGCTGGCCTTGTAACATCAGCTAATGTGGCTTTGCCACACAGCTACTACGAACGGCTGAAAGCAAGGGGAAACTACAGCCGTTACTTTTCCCGAGGACATGCAGCTCTACTGTATGGAAATATGATGTCATCCTCTCGGGTAAAATATTCCGGAGGTAAAATAGTCCCCCATTCGGATCTCCGGGGGGGGGGGGGGGGGGCTACTCAGGAGGATGTTGTCATCAGGAAAGACAATACTGGAATTCTACGGATCGGAGCGTGGAATGTTAGATCCCTTAATCGGGTAGGAAAATTAGAAAATTTAAAAAGGGAAATGGGTAGGTTGAAGTTAGATATAGTGGGGATTAGTGAAGTTCGATGTCAGGATGAACGGGATTTCTGGTCCGGTAGTACAGGATAATAAACACAAAATCAGTTGGGGTATCACAGGAGTAGGACTGATAATGAATAAGAAAATAGGAATGCGGGTAAACTACTATGAGCAGCACAGTTATCGCATTATCATTGTCAAGATAGATACGAAGCCAACACCGACAACAGTAGTACAGGTTTATATGCCAACTAGCTCTGCCGATGAAGAGGAGATCGAGGAAATATATGAGGAGCTAAAGGAAATTATTCAGACAGTTAAGGGAAAGGAAAACTTAATTGTGATGGGAGACTGGAATTAGGTAGTAGGAAAAGGAAGAGAAGGAAAAATAGTAGGTGAATATGGACTGGGCAGAAGGAATGAAAGAGGAAGTCGCCTGGTAGAATTTTATAATGGTAAAACATAGATTCCGGAACCAGGTGATAAACTGTAAAACATACCCAGGGGCAGGTATAGACTCTGACCATAACTTGTTAGACATGAACTGTAGGCTGAAACTGAAAAAACTGCAGAAAGGTAGGAAAATAAGGAGATGGGACTTAGATAAATTGAAGGAACGTGAAGTTCTGGAGAAATTCAGAGGGAGATTTAGGCATCAATTGACAGAAACAGGGGGAAATGAAACAGTAGAAGAGGAATGGGTAGCATTGAGAGATGAAATAGTGAAGGCAGCAGAGGACAAAGTAGGTAGGAAGGCAAGACCTACAAAAAATCCTTGGATATCACAGGAGATACTAAATTTAATTGATGAAAGGAGAAAATATAAAAATGCAGTAAATGAAACATTCAAAATGGAGTACAGACGACTAAGAAATGAGATTGACAGGAGGTGCAAAGTGGCTAAGCAGGAGTGGCTAGAATGCAAATGCAAGGATGTAGAAGAATGTATAAATAGGGGAAAAATAGATACAGCCTACAGGAAAATAAAAGAAACATTTGGAGATAAGAAAAACAGCTCTATGAATATCAAGGACTCTGGTGGAAAACAAGTTCTCAGCAAAGAAGGGAAAGCTGAAAGGTGGAAAGAGTACATAGAGCAGCTCTACAAAGGAAATGAACTTAGAGACGATGATGTAGGAAGGGAAGAGGAAGTAGATCAAGATGACATAGGAGATACTATACTGAGAGATGATTTTGACAGAGCCCTGAAAGACCTAGGTCGCAACAAGGCCCCAGGAGTAGATGATATACCCTCAGAGCTACTAAAGCCTCTGGGAGAGCCAGCCATGAGAAAACTATTTGAAATGGTGTGTAGGATGTATGAGACAGGCGAAATACCCTCAGACTTTAAGAAAAATGTAATAATCCACATTCCAAAGAAATCAGGTGCAGACAGGTGTGAAAATTACAGAACCATCAGTTTGATAAGTCATGGCTGCAAAATTTTAACACGAATTATCTACAGGAGAATGGAAAAGGTGGTAGAAGCTGACCTCGGGGAAGATCAGGTTGGATTCAGGAGGAACATAGGAACCCGGGAGGCAATACTCACTTTACGTCTTATCTTAGAAGATAGATTAAGGAAAGGCAAACCTACATTTTTAGCTTTTGTAGATTTAGAGAAAGCTTTTGACAATGTTGACTGGAATACACTCTTTCAAATTCTGAAGTCAGCAGGGGTAAAATACAGGGAAAGGAGAGTTATTTACAACTTGTACAAAGGCCAGACCGCAGTTATTAGACTCGAAGGGCATGAAAGGGAAGCATTAGTTGGGAAGGGAGTAAGACAGGGTTGTAGCCTTTCTCCGATGCTATTCAATTTGTACATAGAGCACGCAAGGAAAGCAAGGAAAAATTTGGAATAGAGATTAAAGTTCAGGGGGAAGAAATAAAAACATTGCGTTTTGCTGATGACATTGTAATTCTGTCAGAGACAGCAAAGGACCTGGAAGAGCAGTTGAATGGAATGGACAGTGTGTTGAAGAGAGCGTATAAAATGAACATTAACAAGAGCAAAACAAAAATAATGGAATGCGGTCTTAGAAAATCAGGTAACGCTGAAGGAATTAGATTAGGTAACGAAACAATGAAGGTGGTAGATGAGTTTTGTTACTTGGGTAGTAAAATAACATGCGATGGTCCCAGTACAGAGGATATAAAGTGCAGAATGGCAATGGGAAGAAAAGCATTTTTGAAAAAGAGAAATTTGCTAACATCGAATATTAATTCAAGTGTAAGGAAGTCTTTTCTGAAGGCATTTGTGTGGAGTGTTGCCTTGTATGGGAGTGAAACATGGAAAGCAGTGTAGACAGGAAGAGGATAGAGGCTTTTGAAATGTGGTGCTACAGGAGAATGCTGAAGATTAGGTGGGTAGATCGCATAACTAATGAAGAGGTACTGAACAGAATTGGTGAGAAAAGGAATTTTTGGCATACCCTCACTAAAAGAAGGGATCGCTTGATAGGACACATTCTTAGACATCGAGGAATCGTAAATTTAGCATTGGAAGGAAGTGTGTGGGGTAAAAATCGCAGAGGGAGACCAAGAGACGCGTATAGTAAGCAGATTCAAGTGGATGTGGGTTGTCGTTCTTATGAGGAGATGAAAAGGCTTGCTCAGGATAGAGTAGGGTGGAGAGCTGCATCAAACCAGTATCCGGACTGAAGACCATAACAACAACAACATACGATGTTTTTCGTAAACTTCTCATAATTGAAAACCATGTTGTTTTATTACTTTGACTTCTCTATTTCATTTATTCTGTTGATAAAAAAACTGTTATATTCGTTATACTGTAGAGGGCAGCATATGCCCAAATGATGTTCCATGACGTCACCCACTTTCGTTTTTGAAATAGTGAGTATGTAGATTTGAAACGGCAAAAATGTCCAGTTGTCATACTTGGGGTGGTGAGAGTTTTCCACATTAATAACATGTATAGTTAAACACATGGTATGTATAATTAATTAGAACATTGTTATATCTGTTATAATATCACAAGTGGTACTTATGTAACATTCTCATGTAGTAACAATGTGTTTCTCTTGTACTTTTTAGCATTGATAACGGCCATTTACTGGCCGAAATCATAATTTGCCAACAAAGAATTTATAAAAAGATCGACTGATAGCTGAAAATTCGGAGAGTATACACCATTTTTGTTGTTGTCGGGAGTGCAGACTTGCTGTCCTGATGACTGAATTTTTTTCTGGGTCAACTTCCCAAAAATAAATTAAATTGGTCCCGATCACTCGGTTCCGACGAAGATTTTCGGGAGGTTTTCCTCGGTTGTAAAGCGCAACCCGGACCGGGTAAGCCCCTCCCACTTTTTCGAAATTAGGATCCCCCTTCGCCATACTATAAGCTTGTCTGATAATCGGCTGAATAGAACAGCGACTCTTTAGAATCTCTTCAGAATAGACAAAGAAAGGAATAAAGTTTTTTTACATGTTTTTTATAAAATGCAGACACATTGACGATATTTTACTTGTCAGTATTATTAGGCATGGTAAATCGTCAGGGCTATTACACTAAATATCATACTGTACACCACATCACGTCAGATAATGCCCCGTGGGTCTTGCCAATCATGTCCTGCACCAGGAACATAGGCACCCAGCAAGTTGAAAGTACAGTCTCGTCATACCACTCCCCGTTGTGACATGACACGTCATCAGCCTTGTAACACGTCATTCCGTGCCGCGTTATGTTATGACCAGGGCCGGCGGTTGGCAAAATGTTCAAATGTTTGTAAATCTGTCGGACCAAACTGCGTGGTCATCAGTCCGTAGCTTACAAACTACTTAAACTTAAGGACAACACACACACACCTCCACGGCGAGCAACCGCGCGCTCCGCAGCGAAACACTTTAGACCGCTCGGCTACTCCACCGCGGCCCGGCGGTTGGCACTGCGGCGGTACGACCTCTTCTTGCATGGGACTAAACATCAAATTTTTAATGTGCCGTGTCAGACTTCAAGATCCGAAAGTCGTCCGCTCGTCAACAAGGAAAAAAAAATTCCAAACAATATAATCTTCCTGTATTGTGAAATTTCAACGACAGATCCTTGCGCAGGTAGAAAAAGAATATGATTCTAGGTTTGCACTGCTTTAAAACTGTCACTTTGAAATAAAAGTTTAAATGCTTTTGTGAGGAGAGTGTCAACAGCCGTAATATATTTCATTAAAAGCATTTATTAAAAACCATCAGCTGTTTATTCAAAACCTGATATATTACGAGCATACATGATCTACGTAACTATCCTAAAACAGGAACAAGGAGAAGTTGTATAGCAAAGCGTTACACTTTGTTTCGTATTTCTTTGCTTTTTTATTTTAATTTTTTCTTATTCTTCAGAAATATCGGATACGTAATTTCGGATTTTATCGTAGACGAGAAGTAATAGCCGTTTTTCAGACAATGTCGCGGTGGAGTGCCCGAGCGCTCTAAGGCGCTTGCTGCGGAGCGCGCGGTTAATCATCCTCGGAGGTTTGAGTCCTACCATGTGTGTGTGCGTGTTGTCCTTAAGTTAGTTCAAGTAGTTTGTAAATCTAAGGGACTCAAGTGCTGCAGTTATCAGTCCCTAGGCTACAAACACCTGAACATTTCAAAAGTTTATAAGCGCTTATTAGATCATTTGTAGCGAACCAGTTTCAAACACAGAACTCTAATTTAGGACTGTCCGGTGCACTATAAAAATACCAGTAGATTGTTTTCTGTTGGATACGAATTGAAGTTTATGAACATGACTTAGGAGTATTATAATAAAGTAAGACTAACAAAAAGTGCTGTAGCTCTTTTTTTCTCTATCACTGTAGAAAATGCCACGGGAGAAACACTTAAAACGAATGTGTAGGCCTTTATCGTGAGAAGCAAACGGTAAACCGGGAAAACGAAGGACTAATGAACTACTCTAACATCATTGAAAGAAAATTACATAACTATCAGTTTAACAACTCGAATTATTTACAGAGGAATGGAAAATTGATGGAATGTGACCTTGGGGAAGATAAGTTTAAATTTAGGAGAAATGTAGGAATACGGGAGGCAATACTTACATCACAACTTATCTTGGAAGATAGGTTAAGGAAAGGGATAAGTTTTTGACATTAGTAGATCTGGAGAAAGATTTTGCCAATGTTGACTGGAATACACTCTTCCAAATTATGAAAATAGCAGGGATAAATATAGGAAGCGAACAGTTATATTCGACTTGTACAAAAACCAGACAGCAATTATTAGAGTCGAAGGTCATGAAAGGATCGCAGTGTTTGTGAAGGGAGTAAGATAGGGTTGTAGCCTTTTTCCAATGTTGTTCAATCTATACATTTAGCAAGGTGTGAAGGATGGAAGGAGAAATTTGGAGAGGGAATTGAAGTCCAGAGAAAGGGAATAAAATCCTTGCGGTTTGCTGATGACATTGTAATACTTTCAGGGACAGTAAAGTACCTAGAAGAGCAATTAAACGGAATGGACATTGTTGTGAAAGGAAGGTATAAAATAAACATTAACAAGAGGAAAACGAGGGTAATGGAATGTAGTGTCAGAAAATCAGACAATGCTGAAGGAATTAGATTAAGTAACGAGAGAATAATATTAGTAGATGAGTTTTATTACCTGGCTAGCGAGATAACATCTGGTGGTTGAAATAAAGAAGATATAAAATGCAGAAAGCTTAAAGGAAGTAAAACGAATCTGAAGAAGGAGAATTTGCTGACATCCAATATTAATTTAAATGTTATAAAGACTGTTCTGAAATATTTGTGAACGTGAAACATGTACGATAAGGAGTTCAGACAAGAAGAAAAAAAATTATAGCTTTCGAGATGTGGTGCTACAAGCGAATGATGAAGATTACATGGGTAGATCACGTGACTAAGGAAGTGTTCAATACAACTGACATATCCTAAAGTGAAGGGGTAGACTGTTGGGACCCATTCAGAGAGATCCAGGAATCGTCGACTTCGCATTAGAAGGAAGTGTTTTGGGTAAATATCGTAGAGGGACACAGAGGGACGATTAAAGTAAGAACAGCTATTAGCATGCGTAATCTAGCACTAGAAACTCCTAGTTTATTAAAGGAATTTAAATCACTTAACATAAGTAAGTTTCATTTCAGAGTATGCTTATACTATAGCCCCATACATAGTTACTATATACAACCGCTCGCTTAGCGAACGTTCCGTACCCAAAGAGTGGAAAGTTGTACTGGTAACTCGAGTATTCAAGAAAACAAATTGGAGTGAACCGCAAAATTACAGGCCTATATCATTGACGTCGGATGCAGTAGGTGCTTAGAACATATACTTTCCTCAAATATTATGAACTACCTCGAACAGAACGACCTATTAACCCATAGTCAACACGGGTTCAGAAAGTATCGTTCTTGTGAAACATGATGTGATGAATGCTACCGATGAGGGATGTCAAATAGATTCCGTATTTCCAGATTTCCGAAAGGCTTTCGACACTGCGTACTTATGGAATATCGCCACAGACGTGCAATTCGATTCTGTCAGGAAGGACACAGTACGTTGTGATTGACCGTAAGTTATCGAGGAGAAGTGAAGTGACATCTGGCCAAGGGCGGATGCAGGGGGGGGGGGGCACAGGGGCACGTCCCCTCCGCCCCTCCCAGACGGTCCGACGAAAAATGAGAGAGAGAAAGAAGGAAAAAAAGAGAGAAGGGAGGGGAGAGAGAGAGAGAGAGAGAGAGAGAGAGAGAGAGAGAGAGAGAGAGAGAGGGTGAGGAAGGGAAAGAATCTCAGTATTTGAATAACGAACTTCTACTTACGGGTAGCATGCAATTCAAATATTCAAATGTTTGTAAAGTCTATGGGACTTAACTACGGAGTCATCAGTCCCTAAACTTACAAACTACTTATGAACTAGCTAATCCTAAGGGCGGCACAAATATCCATGCCCGAGGGGGGATTCGAACCTCCGACCGTAGTGGCGGTGCAGACCGTGACTGGAGCGCCTCAGTCCCCTCGGCCACCGCGGCCGGCTAGCATGCAATTGTGAGTTGAAAAGTGAAAAATCACTATATTAATATAACGTAATTTGACTTTTTGTGTTATGCTTCCATCTAATTGCTTCTTGCTCTTTCTTCTCAGTAATTAACAATAAACATAAATAAAAGTTATTTATTGTTTCTTGATTGCTTGGGAGATAAATGAGCTATTTTGTGTGTTTTACTCATACGTAAATAAACGATTTAATTAAGTGAAAAAATTGTGAATTTCAAGAGCTGAGTTCAGGCTAGCGTGTTCAGGTGTTTTCAGTAAACGGTTCACCTCTCTGGATTCTTTTCCTCGACATCTAAAAATGAGTACTGCCACCTGTTATAAACAGTTTTATTTGAAGCTACATATTTAGATTTTCCAGTTATTGGAACAAATTAGAAATTTCGACGCCATTTTTCCACACATCAGATACAAAGGATTTTCGTGGTAGTAGAAATTTCATAATGAAGTGTAATTTTCAGAATGAAATTTTCACTCTACAGAGGAGTGTGCGATGTTATTAACTTTCTGGCAGATAAAAATTGTGTGCTGTAACCGGGGTTCAAACCTGCGACCTTTGCCTTTTGCGGACAAGTGTTGTACCGCCTGAGCTATCCCGGGACGATTCACAAACCGTCCTCACAACTTTACTTCTGTCAGTCCTCGCCTCTTACTTTCTAAACTTCATAGAAGTTCTGCAAACCTTGCGGAATGCAGGATTAGCATTCCTGGGAGACAGTATATGGTGGAGACATGGCTTAGCCACAGCCTAGGGGATGTTTCCAGAATGAGGAGTGCTAATCCTGAAAGGTGAACAGGAGAAGTTTGGAAAGTAGAAGGCGAGGTATTGGCAGAAGTAAAGTTGTGTGGACAAACCGTGAAGCGTGCCGGGATAGCTCATAGCGCATGCCCGCGAAAGGCAAAGGTACCAGGTTATAATCCCGTTTCTGGCACACAATTATAATCTGGCAGAAAGTTTCAAGTGTAATTTTGTTAATCGCTTATCTCATTTTGCGTAGCAACTTTATAAAGCATGAAGAAGAAATTGATTCAGTACAACGCAAACACAGAAAATCTTATTTTAAGTTTTGAGGGAATATCAAACTTAGCGCGACATATTTACTAGCTGTTTGCTTGTTGTTCAGTGCATTGTTTCATAATGAAACAGCTACGCCGGATACAGTGTTGTTTGTCCACGGTAAGTTGACGATTCGTGCGCTGGCTGTTGGCAGCGGCAGGAGGCGTATATCATGGCTGCCGGGGGATGAGGAGCAGTGAGCAAAAGGCAGCGTCGCAGTGTCGGAAATGTTAACCGTAACAATGTGTGCAGTAATATTTTGCGTCTAGGGATGTTCTTCAAGCAATGCAGATTCAGGAAAGGCAGTAGGAGTAACCCATTAAACTATAGGCCTATTGCATTGACTTCAATTTGAAGCAGTGTTTGGTAACATATCCTGTATTCAAATATTATGAATTATCTCGAACAGAATGATCTATTGGCCCATGGTCAACATGGATTTAGAAAATATCGTTCTTGGGAAACACAACTAGCTCTTTACTCACACGAAGTGATGTGTGCTATCGACAAGGGTTGTTTGCAGATGACGCCGTCTAGTAAAATCATCTGAAGATGAAAACCAACTGCAGAACGATTTGAATAAGATATCAGTATGGTGTAAAAATTGGCAATTGACTCTAAATAATGAGAAGTGTGAAGACGTCCATATGAGTACGAAAAGAAATCCGTTAAACTTTGTTTACATGATAAATCAATAAAATGTAAAGGCAGTAAACTCCACAAAATCATAGGAATTACTATTACTTCAGACTTAAATTGAAAAGAACACGTAGATAATGTCGTGGGAAAGGCGAACCAGAGACTGCGTTTTATTGGCAGAACCCTTAAAAGATGCAACAGAACTACTAAAGAAACTGCATACACTACACGTGTCCGTCCTTTTATCGAGTATTGCTGCCCAGTGTGGGATCTTTATCAGGTGGGTTTGACGGAGGATATCGAAAGAGACCAAAGAAGGGCAGCTCGTTTTGCATTTTCACGATACAGGGGAGACAGCGTTACGGAAATGATACAGGCTCTGTGATGGGAATCATTACAACAACGGCGCTTATCGCTGCGGCGTGGGCTACTTACGAAACTACAATAGCCAACATTCTCCTCCAAATGCGAAAATATATTGTTGACTCCCACTTACATAGGTAGAAATGATCACCAGAATAAAATACGAGAAATCAGAGCCCGAACGGAGAGATTCAGGTGTTCTTTCTTCACGCACACTATTCGAGTATGGAATGGGGGAGAAAATAGTATAAAGGTGTTTCGGTGAACCCTCTACCAGGCACTTGAATGTGATTTGCAGAGTATCCCATGTAGATGTAGATATTTTCTGCTGCTGGCACTCCAGATAAAATCGTCCTTACTTGTCATATTAAATACTTCCATCTAATTAGCAATGCACTACTAGTTTCGTTGCACTATGGAGTCATTCTCAAATTTCTGTGATTACGAAAAATATTACAATGATTCAACCACATTAAACAGTGAAAAGTTCAATAATTTACCACAAAATAAAAAATAGATTCCGAACACTACATTTACCAAAAATACATTCAAACCATGTACGCCGTACGGGAATGGCCGTGTGATCTGCGGCGCAATGTCGCCTGGTATGCAGCCACTCCTACTAGGAGTTTGAGTCCTTCCTGGGGCATGGATGTGCGTGTTGTCCTTAGAATGAGTTAGATTAAATAGTTTGCGAAGCTAGGGATCAAGACCTTGGCAGTTTGGCCCTGCCGATTACAAACATTCGAACATTCTTTTTATTTATTTATTTTTTTTTTTATTTTTTATTTTTTTTTTTTTTTTTTTTTTTTGGATACTATATGGACTAGGTGTTGGTACAGTCACCATTACGTCATTTGGTTCATTTAATATCATAATCTACAAAATTATTATTTTTCGACTATATTGTACAGTTTTGTTTGAATTTTCAAGTGGTCAGCCTTATAGTCCAATTATTCCAAAGATCGTGTTCAGCTGTTGGCAAGTGTTTCGTCCTTTATGATAATGAAGGGTGCAAGAAGTGTGCCCACAGATCTCAACACGGGGCATTCAGGCTCTAAATTTTATTTTTTTCATATATATAACCGACAGGAAGAAGATGCTGTGATATGCGTATGATTAGCTTTTGAGAGCATTCACACAAGGTTGGCGCCGCTGGCGTCACCTACAAGGTGCTGACACGAGGAAAGTTTCCATCCGATTTCTCATACACAAACAGCAGTTGACCGGCGCTGCCTGGTGAAACGTTGTTGTGATGCCTCGTGTAAGGAGGAGAAATAATGCGTACCATCACGTTTCCGACTTTGATAAATGTCGGATTGTATCCTATCGCGATTGTGGTTTCTCGTTTCACGACATTGCTGTTCGCGTTGGTCGCGATCCAATGACTGTTAGCAGAATATGGAATCGGTGGGTTCAGGAGGGAAATATGGAACGCCGTGCTGGATCCCAACAGCCTCGTATCACTAGCAGTCGAGATGACAGCCATCATATTCGCATGGCTGTAACGGATAGTGCAGCCACGTCTCGATCTTTGAGTCAACAGATGGGGACGTTTGCAAGACAACAACCATCTGCACGAACAGATCGACAACGTTTGCAGCAGCATGGACTTTCAGCTCGGAGACCATTGCTGCGGTTACCCTTGACGCTGCATCACAAATGTTCAAATGTTTGTAGAGCTTATGTGACTTAACTACGGTTTCATCAGTCCATAAACTTACAAATTTCTTACGATCTAGCTTATACTAAAGACGGCACAAACATCCATGCCCGAGGGGGGATTCGAACCCCCGACCGCAGTGGCCGTGAAGACTGTGACTGGCACGCCGCAGACCGCTCGGCCACTGCGGCCGACACCCTGCATTACAGGAGCGCTTGCGATGGTGTACGCAACGACGAACCTGGGTGCACGAATAGCAAAATGTCATTTTTTTTTTTTCGGATGAAACCAGGTTCTGTTTACAGCATCATGATGGTCGCATCCGTGTTTGGCGACATCGCGGTGAACACACATTGGAAGCGTGTATTCGTCATCGCCATACTTGCGTATCACTCGGCGTGATGCTATGGGGTGCCATTGGTTACACGTCTCGGTCACCTCTTGTTCGCATCGTCGGCACTTTGATCAGTGGCCGTTACATTTCATATGTGTTACGACCCGTGGCTCTACCCTTCATTCGATCCCTGCGAAACCCTACATTTCAGCAGGATAATTCACGAGCACATGTTGCAGGTCCTGTACGTGCCTTTCTGGATGCGGAAAATGTTCGACTGCTGCCCTGGCTAGCACATTCTCCAGATCTCTCACCAACTGGAAACGTCTGGTCAATAGTGGCCGAGCAACTGGCTCGTCACAACAGGCCAGTCACTACTCTTGATGAACTGTGGTATCGTGTTGAAGCTGCATGGGCATCTGTACCTGAACACGACATCCAAGCTTTGTTTGACTCAATGCCCAGGCGTATCAGTTATTACGGCCAGAGGCTGTTGTTCTGGGTACTGATTTCTCAGGATCTGTGCACTCAAATTGCGTGAAAATGTAATCAGATGTCAGTTCTAGTATATTTGTCCATTGATTACCCGTTTATCATCTGCATTTCTTCTTGTTGTAGCAATTTTAATGGCCAGCAGTGTATAAATTCCTAAAACTGGAATATGTTTTAGATCTCGAAAGAGCGACAAATGTAAGCAAACTTAGGTTTCTTTAGTTTGGTAAATGCTTCACATTTCCATCTTTTTTCTTTGTCTTTCTGTGACTCACGAATACTGTACCATGACTGAAGGTAGACACTGTACTTGAATATTGTTCACGATTGTAGCATCCGTACCAGTTAGGGTTCATAGAAGAGATGGATATCATCCAAAGGAAAACAGCACAGGTCATTACAGGTTTTTTAGTAAAGGAAAAAGCGTCACGGAGATGTTCGACGATCCTCGATGGCAGGTATTGCAAAGGAGACGTTGCGTATTACGGCACGAGTTACTAAGTTGTAAGAGCGTAGGTTTATCGAAGAGTTGGACAATACATTTATATTGGTTCCTCCTATGTAGAGCCTATGCCTTGCACACCTGAATGACGTATGGCTTCTTGATAGTGATCCATATTTTGTTAGACTTTCCACTTTTAGCCTTCTTGCGGTAGTCTTCCAGTTCGCCTGCTTCGCTTTCTTTAAGACTTGGATACGATGTCTCTATGGCTGTGTTCTACGCGTTATACTTGCAGCTGATTTTTATCGTAGTTTTTAGTATTTGGGACTTTCTCATGATATCTCAGGACCCTCTCCGGCTATTTTAATATGTTGTTGGTCCTCCTTTTACTATGTGCAGAGTGGCTGTGCCGTCCTTTATTATCCTGTTGTAATGATGGATAACTTCAGTTATCCTCTCGGTCTATACCATTTGCTTTCTCTTCTCTCCTCTTGTCTCGTGTTGTCATTGTATCGGCCATTGGCGCTCTATGCACCTACTGGGTTTCCCCTTCCAGTGTTGAACGCTAGTTTTTGCTTTGTTGACCTTTCCCTGTTACGTCTCGGCTAGAAACAGATGACTGACGACCTAGCAGTTTAGTCCCCTCAAAATGCCAACCAACAGCAACAACAATGATTACAGCTACACGGAGCCTGTATGCTTTCGGAACCTACCTGTTTGCCCAACATAAAAACCTTCGCAATCGCCGCAATTGAGTTTGTACACCCCAGATTTTTTTAATTTATCTTCGTTTGCTCCCAGTTTGTGGCGCAATTTTGCTTGCAACTTCTCTGTTATATTAAAGGCTATCTTGATGTTAGATTTGCTGAAGTTTCTCTCGATCTCAGCGGACATGGGGCAGTTATATGTCATTGGGACATATTTGAGATTTTATTCTACCCTTTTTTCCGATTTATATTTCTCACCTCGTTAAGTAATTCATCAATTAATCCGGCGCTGTAGTCATTCCTACTGGCATTATATCTTATCATGATTTCATTGTCTATGGCGGACTGCTCCAATGCCGCGGCGGATTAGCCGCGCGTACTGGAGCGCCGTGTTGCGGTGCGCGCGGCCGTCTGCCGTCGGGGGTTCAAATCCCCCCCTCGGGCATGGATGTTTGTGTCGTCTTTACTATAAGGTAGTTCATAAGTAGTTTGTAAGTTTAGGGACTGATGACCCCGCAGTCAAGTCCCTTAAGGTTAACAAACATTTGAACATTTTGACTGCTCCAATGGGAGGTGAACGAGCCTATGCAGCATAGATTGAAAAAACGCCCTCTTATATCTAGTTGGGTGTGTCGAGTTTGCATTACTCACCATATTTGCGGACGTCGGTTTCCTATGAATTAGAAGCCGGCCGCCGTGGCCGAGGGGACTGAGGCGCTCCAGTCACGGTCTGCACGGCCACTACGGTCGGGGGTTCGAATCCCCCGTCGGGCATGGATATTTGTGTCATCCTTAGATAGTTCATAAGAAGTTTGTAAGTTTAGGGACTAATGACTCCGTAGTTTAGTCCCATAAGCTATACAAACATTTGATTTGATAAATTCGAAATGTATTTTTACCCTGTGCTTTTTGTACACTTAGATTTAGAAATACGTAAGAACAACACTGTGGATTATAAAAGGTATGTCGATGACATCATTGCCCTAATTAAAGGTAACAACCAAGAACTATTCTGTTAGTAAAGAGATCTAAACGTTGTGTACAAAACCTTAAGATTCAAGGTAGCGCTTGTCTTCCTCCACACCATATCCTTTAAATCTGCCTCGTGTTCCCTGTGAAATGCGTATAAATTAATTAATACTTTAAGACAGTCTGTGTAGTTGCTTTGGCTACAATGCTGTGTTAGCTGAGTGGTCTAAAGCAACTACCTAGTAAGTAGGAGGTCCTGGGTTCGAATCCCGGCCGCAGCATAAATTTCAATTCAGTGCTTCTCCTTATGTTTAATATCTTTGGTATAAAGGTAAAGCAGTCAACAATCTGAAGATTGGTTTGAACACCACAGTGCTTTACTAGGCAACGTCCTGTTTGGAAGTGGTATGCCGTTGCCTTCTTCCGACCTTCGAACTGACTTACCCAGCCAGTTATAGGAGGACTACAGTTTTACGTGGGTTCCGGACCACGGTACTACTCGGTATTTTTCACATGAGCAATACTGCGAGAGATGAAAGAAGTGGAAAGTGACAGATAAAAATCCTACGATCTGCCGGGGATCGAACCCGTGACCTTCGGTTTCATAGGCTGGCACTCTACCACTGTACAACCGCACACCTTTGGTATAACGAGACTATATTGTCTCAAGTAATTGTATTATTTGTTGATATTTATATCACCTCGGTCTGAGGGGCCAGGCGGGATAGTTTCCATTCGCGTTCTTTGCTGGGGTGCTATTCCAATGTAGGAGAGCCCTGGCAATTTGACGCGCATTTCACAGGGAAGATGAAGCAGAATTAAAGTATGTGGTGTGGAGGGAGTCGTGCTTTAAGACAGTCGGTGTAGTTGTTTTGTTACAACGCTGTGTTACCTGAGTGGTCGACAAGTTTGACAATCAAGAAATGGATGAATTGTATGTAATTTTTGAAATGGATGAAACGGATGAAACTCTGCGAAGCTTGTGTGATCCAGTAGAAGAGGTGCAGCAGAATGGTGCTGAAGATACAAAACCAGAAGATAAAGAAAGAGCAGCCTTGTTAAGAAAACACAAAGCATTAAAAACAGAACTTCAGGAGAAAGCGGCACGGCAATTGGCGCAAAAGGAGCGGATAGAATCCCTCAAGACAGAGATAGAACAGAAATGTCGAAAGGCATTACGTTTGGAACAGGAAATCTGCGAACTGAAAAAGCAGACAAAAATTGTGACTTCAGTGTCACAGGGGCGTACAAAGGAATTATCAAAGGGACTGCAGAACAGTAGGGTCAAATTATATTGGAAGAGTGTTAATCTGGAGCCGCAGTCGCCACCAACAGATGCCTCATCTGTAGTCGGCAGATTTGCAGAACAACAGGAAAACATTACTGCAAGTCTTGCAATGTCTCAAATCTCGGCCCCACCAGAAGTAACACCAGCTATAGGTCTCCACACAGGTGTGATTGAACTAAAAGTGCATAACATCGCATTGAAGAAACAAATGGAAGAAAACAATTCTAAGCTGGAAGTGGCTGTTGGTGGCCTTGTGCAATGTACTATGCATGCATTGTCAGATTCTATAAACAAGCAAACAGTGGAAGAATGGGCGCGACTTCAGGTGGCGAGACAGACAAATTCTGTGTTTTCCAACGCACTAAAAGATGTAATCTGTACTCGTAGCAGTCCACTTCGTCTCGATAGGGACTATCTGCGACTGGTTTTACTCGATGCAGAAAAGAAAATTCTTTCACTGGATGAAAGATATAAAAATGTTCAGAGGGCATTATTCCAGTCGGCTGAAGATGTTTCCCATGGCTGGCAGAGAATTGAGAAAGCAGCAGAAAATGCCAGAACGAAAAATTCAGAGTTGCATACAAAGGTCACGGAAGGACAAATCAGTCTGTCAGAATTGACACACAAACTGAGATCAGCTGCAGCAGCAGAACTTAAAGCTATGCGCGAAACTGTGACGTTGCTGATGAAGAGTGAGCCTTCTTTACAAGAGGCAATTGGGTTTGGAACAACATACAATGACTTGCACTACATACTAAAGCTTTGGGCTGAGAAGAGGACAGCAAGAAACGGAACACTAAGTTTGCCTAAAATGTTTTCCCTAACTGAGGATGCTCGTTTGGATGAACTCATCAGTGTGAAATCGAATGAAACAAATAATTCTGAAAAATACAGCAAATCGTCAAGTACCAGTGAAGTCTTTCAACGTATGGATGAGTTACTTTCTAAAAATGACACACTGATTGAGTCACTTCACGACATAATTGGAATATGGTGGCAACCACCATTTGAGAGAGCTGTACCAGAAGACTTGGTTGTAAGTGGAAAGAATATACTGCAGCACACAGCCCATTGGGATCGTGTTACAAAGTTTTTGAGTATGATGTCTCCAAGCAGAAAAATTGCACAGAAAAAGTAAGAACTGGAAATAGAGGAAGAGTACCCTGTTGCTGCCTATCCAGAACCCATTCAGGAATTGTTGGATCTTTCACCAAGTGATTAGGGACATGTGACTGCTTAATATGCAGAGCAGTTACATGAGTTTGCTGTGTTTGGCTTCTTCACTTTTGAAATCACATAATATACATTCAATGTAAGACTAATAATAGTGTTCAACAGTTTGTAAGCTATTGAGATCCAAACTATTTATTAAAAGAATATTTTTGAAAAAAAAAAAAAAAAAGAAAAAAAAAAAAAAAAAGTGGTCTAAAGCACCTACTTAGTAAGTAGGAGGACCTGGGTTCGAATCCTGGCCAAGGCACAAATTTTAATTCAATACCTCTCCTTATGTTTAATACGTTACTGTGTGCCTCACACTAATCGTGTGTAACTTTGCAGGGCAGCAGCCAGTCTGAGGAGTGCTGCGCGCTGCCGCGCGCTCGGTCGGTGTCTCGCGAGCAGGTGGACTCGTTCCTGGCGACGGTGCACCACCGCTGCGACTACGTGCGTCTGCGCCAGCGGCAGCGCCGGCACTACCTCTGGAACCAGGACGACTTCTGCACCGAGGAACAGCAACAGTCGCTCCCAGGTGAGTCGCTCACCAGCTCTCTGGGCTGGACTCGCGCATAATAGTTCGCTCTTTTAGTTCGTCGGCTCCCAGTGACGGCTGAGCGGCGTGGTCTGCGTGTGCAGGTGGAGGGAGAAGTTCCCCCACCTAGCTGCTTCATGCGCTTGCTGCGTGAGCCGCTAACGATATCACGCAAACCAAAAGAAACAGTTTGTGGGTAATTTCTCGCG
This sequence comes from Locusta migratoria, assembly GCA_026315105.1. Classification (NCBI taxonomy): domain Eukaryota; kingdom Metazoa; phylum Arthropoda; class Insecta; order Orthoptera; family Acrididae; genus Locusta; species Locusta migratoria. The sequence goes on along the minus strand of CM048746.1, from coordinate 638,020,900 downwards.
TTTAACTTTAGAGTTATCTCTATATCTTGGCTTTATGGAATTTATTAGTCATTTATTGCAGAATGCAGAATACTTCAAAACAGAAATTTTGGACCCCTGAACTATGTAATCTAGCCGGCAGATGCTCACCTCGAAACGACTGATCACGCCGGCCGCGGTGGCCGAGGGGACTGAGGCGCTCCAGTCACGGTCTGCACGGCGACTACGGTCGGGGGTTCGAATCCCCCCTCGGGCATGGATATTTGTGCCGTCCTTAGTCTTAGCTAGTTCATAAGTAGTTTGTAAGCTTAGGGACTGATAACCCCGTAGTTAAGACCCCTAAGTTCTACAAACATTCGAACATTTCGACTCATCACCAGAAACACGTGATTTTTAATTCTGCTACGCGCCCTCTCGCAATTGCCCGTCGGTCTTCGGAAAAGAATCCAACGAACTATAAAACGAGATACGCTTAGCATAATCGTCCGCTGCTCCTAATTCGTCCCCTACTCCTAGTTCGTCCGCTCCTTCTGGTTCGTCCGCTCCTTCTAGTTCGTCCGCTCCTTTTGGCTTTTGCTACCGCTACTAAAAGAGCTCTTTTTTTTATGGCAGCATTTTTATATAATGAATCAGTGTTGCCAAAACGTGTGCTATTACCCGTATTTTTCGGCAATTTGACATCAAATACTTAGGCAAGTATATCAGTTATTTACACGTACGGGCGATACAATGGTATTCAACTACTTTGCATACAGAGTACTCGTAGTACTTTAATTCTAAAATAGATTTCTTGTGGCAGTGAACTATGAAACTACAGCTGAGCTGCATCTCAGCTCGAAATGAAGGTAACTGGCAGAAGGGAATCACGCGATTCTGCGCGCTCTCGCGTCCTCTCGCTGTTCCCCGTCAGTTTTCGGAAAAGGAGCGGACAACCTAGGAGACGAGGGATCTGGGAACTAATCTCGTAGTTCGCCTGTGGTAGCGCTCTTCCGAACTAGTTCGTTCGCGAACTACACAAGACTACTCTGGGCTGCTTCCAAATGAAAAAACAACGCCACGAATTCGTTGACCTACCAGAGGGAAATGGTATTGACACATTCTCTAGACCTGGCGTTACCGCAACTGGAACTGGTACTCAGCAGCTGTACCTAGTAAAACTAAGGGGCCAGACATCTTGGCCGCCATGTTCTCTGGTAGCCATATTGCCAGAGAGCACGCCACAAAGATATTCTACTCACCCAAGTATGCTGTGCTGCCAACTGAAATCACAATCGATTTTCAAGGTGACACATTGTAAATTAGTCTTGTGTAGTTCGCGAACGAACTAGTTCGGAAGAGCGCTTCCACAGGCGAACTGTGCGAACTAGTTCGGATATCCCTCGCCTCTTTGTTCGTCCGCTCCTTTTCCGAAGACTGGTGGGGAACAGCGAGAGGACGCGAGAGCGCGCAGAATCGCGTGATTCCCTTCTGCCAGTTACCGTCATTTCGAGCTGAGATGCAGCTCAGCTGTAGTATCATAGTTCACTGCCACAAATTTTGTTTTATTAGGTATTCTGTATGCAGAGTAGTTAAATACCATTGTATCACCTATTCGTGTAAATAACTGGTTTATTTGCTTAAGTAATCGATGTCTAATAGCCCAAAAATACGGGTAATAGCACACGCTTTGGCAACACTGATCATTATGTAAAAAAACTGTCATAACAAAAGAAAGAGCTCGTTTAATAGCGGCAGCAAAAGCCAAAAAGATCGGACTAACTAAAAAGAGCGACCTACTTCGCGGCCGAGCTGCGAACTAAAAGGAGAACTACCGGTCGCGAACTAAAATATGCGCGATCGGTCGCCAACTAAAATATGCGCAATCGTTCGCGAACTAAAATATGCGTTACCGATTGCGAATTATTATGCCAAACGCATCTTGCTTCTTAGTTCGTTGGATTCTTTTCCGAAGACGGACGGACAATAGCGAGAGGGCGCGCAGCAGAATTAAAAATCACGTGTTTGCCTTCTGCTAATGAGAGCCATTTCGTGGTGAGCGTCTGCCTGGTAGATTATATAGTTCAGTGCTACAAAATTGCCGTTTTGAAGTATTCTGCACTCTGCAGTACTTGACTAATAAATTCCATAATGTCAAGATATAGAGATAAGTCTAAACTTAAACGCAAGGAATTATCGACAAACTGTTTCTTTTGGTTTGCGTGATATCGTTAGCTGCTCAAGCAGCAAGCGCACGAAGCAGCTAGGTGACCACGCCGCTCAGCCGTCACTGGGAGCGGACGAACTAAAAAAACCAACTAGTTCGCGGTAGAGCGCTCCCGATCGCGAACTATTATGCGCAAGTCTATTGTAAATTCAAACTGTATTAACAAACTCCTCTGGTAAGCTATACCTGACTATGGTTTGTTAAAAAAAATTTTAGTTGTGATAAGGACGAAAGTTCAAGGACACAATCTTTAATTAATTTCTGCTTTTGTCAAAGTTCCGACGGCATACGTTTCTCGAGGAGTCAACCAAAACATTGATTCCACATACATAAATGTCGCGAAGCATACTGAAAGATAAAACTTGAGAGCTTAGGGCCAGCGAGGGTGTCATACCGGCAATCGTTTTTTCCTCGCACTTTGCGCGACTGGAGTAGAAGGAAGTGACAAGGGTAAGCAAAGTACCCTCTTCCTCACACACCGTGAGATGGCTCGCAGAGTATGGATGTAGATATAGCGGCGAGAAGCTGCAGATATGGAGAGGCGGTGTAGAAACAGATGACAGGTAATTGTCACTCTCTGCAGGGCACTGACGACAGAGGCAAAAACAGAAGGTCTCAGCTGTGGAAGGAAGCGACAGAAGGTTCTGTCGTGGAAATTACCCGTCCTTCAGATCCTGAAGGGCTCTCAACAGTCTAACGAATGGGGTATCTATTGCAAGTGTGATCTCGCCCTCTGGGGAACCTCTATGTGAGAACGTCCTTTCGGACGACTATCTACCGACGTGTGCGAACCTCAGCATAATAACACATAATTTGATTTTTCTACTGTTTTTCTTTCTTTCGAAACTGCAATTAAAATTTCGTACTTTTCGCATATTTCTTTGTTTTACTGTTTCATAGTTTCTAAACCGTTTTCGCGGATACATGGAGATGAAATCTTTCTCGAGATTTTATTTCCGTTTCTAATATAAGACAGGAAATATGAATATATACCCGGGCAGTGCTAGTATTGTACATTTTCCAATTAAATTTTGAAATACGCAGTTTTTCCCGGAAATTACGAAAATTAGTGAAGGTACTACATGATCATGTACCTAAGAACAAAATTGTATTCAAATTATAAAGTACTAGCTGAAAAACCAACGACGCTCAGTTACTTATAGATTCCAGTCAAAAGTTCGTCCATCTCTCCTGTCCTTTCCTTCTCTTTCTCTCTCATTTCCCCTTCCACCATCTCTTTCCGTTTCCCTGTACATCCCATCTTCCCCCACTTTCCCTCTATCATCTCTCTCTCTCCCTTAACTCCTCCTACCCCCTTTCTGCCCATTTTCACCATCCCCTTTATCTGCTAATCACATCGTCTCCCTGAGCAATTCCTAGTCTACCGTCTTACAAGGAAAGTAGATACGCTCGAACAAACACATATACACCAAAATGTAAAGATCCCTTATTGCACTAGTGATACTCCTACATCTGCCAAACTCTACAGTCGTCCGTTAGAGGCCTCTGCGTGTGCCATGCCGCATTGCACTTTGACCTGTCGGTTCGCCAGTAGGGACGGTGCAATGTGCCTCCGAAGTTGCGTTTTGTAATGTTATTTGTGTGGTGAAGCGTTAGATGGGGCGGCGATTGCTAATCAATCCTGCTAATGTATTGCGATTAGTTGAGATGAAGTTACGAAGAACTCTTTTTCGTGAAGATGGTATTAGTGTAGAAGATGAATCATTTGCATGCTTTCTCGTATCTGTTATGGTACAGAAATATGAGCATAAGTTAGATAGTGTTGTTACAAAGTCATAATAATGATAATAGGGATGATAATGACGAACAACTCGTTGCAAGCGGTAGTGCTGCGGTAAGTGCGGGAAGAGGCGATGGAAGCAGTGGCAGTGAATACCAACAGTCTTTTGGGAAGAAGGCTAAAGTTGCAACTATCATCGCGGCTTTTGATGACAATTCGCTAGAGAACATGTACGATGACTATTACATAAGATATAGTTAAGATATCTGCATTACGTATGCCGTCTACAATTACACCTACAGTGCTATCTAGAGCGTGGTTGCAGAGCTTTTCAGGAAAACGACACCCACCAGCACATTGAGTTGTACGTAGAGATCCTGTAAGCAAACGTTCATACAGATATGTTTGTTCGAACCCATGTACTTTCCTTGTTGGTGCATTGCCTCCTCCATTTCTGTAGAAATGTACTCTCTGCCAAGCTGTTTATGAAATCTTGGGTAGACGGTGATGTTTCTTGTGTTTTGAAGGTTATGAATGCAAAATTTCATCAAATTTAAAAAAAAAAACGTGGATTTGGTCGAATTTCGTAGGCAAAGTCTCGACGCACCAAACACAACTTTACAAAGACAGTAACTTTCCTGTTGTTTTGAAGATCAAGTCTGCAGTTTCATCGCAATCGGATGAACGGCACGGCAGTTCATAATATACGAACAAACGTGATGGGGCTATTTCCCACGCGTCTCAGTTTATGACGTCATATCTCCTACATTGTTAGTCGTACCATAAAATAATTTTGTCGGCATATTCTTTGGCATAAACGTATACTGTATGCAAAATATGTAACGAATACATTTAGTAGGAAACAATGTGTCAGTTCTTCACGCATCTCAATCTTCACGACGTCGTATTTCCTGACCTACATGACATACGTACGTCTATAACCTTCGTGAAAGTGCAGAAAGGTTAATCGCAATCGGATAGACGGCATGGCAGAGCAATAAAACATAAAATTCATTTTTGTACATTAAATTTACAATTTTAGAAAACTCCATTGAATACGGTATTTGATAAAGTAACTGTAAACCACGATTTTTAAACTATCATACTCCCATGTAAAAACAATTTCAAACGTCTGATTCCTTCAGAAATGCGTTCTTGAGTTACTTTCGCATTTAAGCATGTGAGCGACAAGAAGTTTGCTAAGGTTTTAGTGATTGAGGGCCGGCCGCGGTGGCCGAGGGGACTGAGGCGCTCCAGTCACGGTCTGCACGGCCACTGCGGTCGGGGCATGGATATTTGTGCCGTCCTTAGTTTTAGCTAGTTCATAAGTAGTTTGTAAGTTTAGGGACTGATAACTCCGTAGTTAAGTCCCATAAAAAAAAAAAAAAAAAAAAAAAAAAAAAAAAAAAGTGATTGATGTTGTTAGTGTATTGAAGGTCACTAAGTACTCCCTTTCTGAAACAGTGGACAAATGTTATCTGAACACTCTGCGCTCCATTTCAAGTGAAAGACTTTTCCAAGCGTGTCAATGAAATTCTTCTTGCCCTTGGGAGGCCTTAAGTAGGCGGAATTGAATTTAGTAGCACTGACGTGTTGCAACGTGACTGTACTACCACATGGAGATGTAGTGTTATGAATAACCTGTGAGAGTGAACAATATTTTGAAATAAATGCTACTGGCATCTCACAGACACCTCCTTTTTAGAGACAGGATTGCTGTCTTGCGGATGCCAGTCTGAGCCTCACAGAGCCTGGCTGATCGTGCACTGAGGATGACTGTGTCACAGTCGAAACCTCGACATGCAATGATACATATGAGACTTCGCGACTGACTGCTGTCCTTCATTAAATCTCAACAGGCAAGGGTCGCCATCGCTAACGGCCCTCATGGAACCTAATCCAATCAACATCAGAGATAGTCATTCCGCATGGAGGAAGCATATGTTCCTTACTAGAATAGATTCTTACATTTCAGATTAGATTACATTAGTTTTCCGTTCCGTAGATCCATGTTGAGGAGATCCTCGTGGATGTGGAACATGTCAAGAAACAAAATTTACAAGTTGAATAATCTATATCTATAAATGTGAATGTCTGTTCGTTGTACGTTTATCACGTCTGAACCACAAAACATAAAGAGCTCAAAATTTGTACAGTTACTAATGTCTACTAGGGGAAAGCTTTAGGCACGGTTTTACGGCGATCGGATGGCTATTTGTCTATTTCTATAAATGTGAATGTCTGTTTGTTGTACGCTTATCACGTGCGAACGACGAGACGCATAGACTTAAATATTTGTACAGTTACTAATTTATAGTCGAGGAAGGTTTTAGGCATGGTTTTAGAGCGATCTGATAGATTTAGTAATTTGAAGATTATAACGCGAAATGCGGAACAATAATTACTCTTTGAAAATTATATTTACTCTTTGAAAATGGTTGTATTGGTTGCGTTCTTGCTTGCGGGTTGAAAATGATAAAAGGGTGGAGTATATTGCGATGAAAAGTTATCGGTATATATAAAATTGTACCTGTGTGTGTGTTAATATTTACCACTGAAGCAAAAACTACGCCTCGGTTGCACAGTGGTAGAGTGCCAGACTACAAATCCAAAGGTCGCGGGTTTGATCCCCGCCAGGTCCTAGGATTTTTATCTGTCACTTTCCACTTCTTTCACCTCTGGCAGTATTGTTCATGTGAAAAATACCGAGTAGCACCGTGGTTCGGAACCCACGTTAAAGTGTAGGTCCCCACATAACTGGCTGGGTAAGTCAGTTCGAAGGTCGAAGGAAGGCAACGGCATACCACCTCCAAACAGGACCATGTCTAGTAAAGCACTGTGGTGTTCAAACAATCTTCGGATTGTTGACTGCTTTACCTTTAGCAAAAACTACAGAACGCAAGCGAATGGTCTGTGTGTAATTGTCCGAAATCTCCAGTTGAACACCATATAGCCGATGCCGATAGCTATAAGGGGGTTGAAGATATGGTGGTAGAAAGTCGTCAAATTATTAAAAAAAAATTCGGACTAAAGATCAGTAATGACGTTTGCGACTCTATAGAAAGGTGGTAACATATAGTGGAACGTGATGCCACAGACCATATCTTTGGTCTATGCATGCTACAATGTCTTCAGCTCTTTCTCTGTAAAGATAAGCATACGAATAAGGAAAAATAAGAATAACTAAAGCAGTAAAAAGGAAATTTCTTTTAATACAAATAACGTAGTTTACCAGAATGCCCTAAAATGAATTTGGACATCACTCTCAGCATACGTGTTGAGATATTGCAACACAGGCTATAAGGAATAATTTATGTATTATTTATTGTAAATCATTAAGCACTTCACATAATTTTACTATTTTAATTTTAATTTTTATTTTAAGAAGTTTGTTTCTAAAGGAGGTATTGTATTTTATTACATCCTTCAAAACCAGTCTCATAGCACACTACTGAAAGATAGCTTATCTATCATAATCAACCAACACGCGAGCGGAGCCGTTGGTTTACGCTAGTAAATAATACTAATAATATAAATACAGATACATTCCTTTTTAGCTGATAATATAATAATACTAAATAGTATTAGTACATGCATGATTTGGTACAATTTAGAAATTCACTAATGGAGTAGAAGGAGTTGGCCACTAGAAAGTCTTTTAGGTTCCTCTTAAACTGATCTTTATTTGTAGCTAAATTTTTTATACTTGATGGTAAATTATTGAAAATGTGTGTTTCTGAGTAGTGGACCCCTTTTTGAACTAAAGTAAGTGCTTTTAAGTCCTTGTGTAGATCATTTTTATTCCAAGTATTGTACGTGTGAACTGAGCTGTTTGTTGGGAAAGGGGATATATTATTTATGAGAAATTCCATTAAGGAATAAATATAATGAGAGGCAGTAGTTAATATACCCAGTTCTTTGAAGAGGCTTCTACAGGACGTTCGTGAATTTACTCCACAAATAATACGTATTACACGCTATTGGACTCTGAAGACTTTTGACCTACTTGAAGAGTTACTCCAAAATATTATACCATATGACATTACGGAATGAAAGTAAGCAAAGTATGCAAGCTTTCTTATTTTTATGTCTCCTACGTCTGATACCACTCGTATTGAAAATACAGATTTGTTGAGTCGCTTCTGCAGTTCTGTGGCGTGCTCCTCCCAACTAAATTTATTATCAAGCTGTAATCCTAGGAATTTAATACTGTCAACCTCTTCTATCTGTTCTTCCTCATACTTAATGCATATGCTGACGGAAAATCTCTTGCATGTTCAATTTTTCAAGGTCCAAAATGGTACACAAGCATCGGGGCATGGCTTTACTATGCATACATTACGTCACTACGTTTTAATAATGTACACAATTGTACTCAGTATAAAATTCTGTAACTCAAAAATTACAAACGTCATCTAAATATTTCGAAGTCATAATGTTTAGCCGGCCGCTGTGGCCGAGGGGACTGAGACGCTCCAGTCACGGTCTGCATGGCCACTACGGTCGGGGGTTCGAATCCCCCCTCGGGCATGGATATTTGTGCCGTCCTTAGTATTAGGTAGATCATAAGTAGTTTGTAAGTTTAGGGACTGATGACCCCGTAGTTAAGTCCCATAAGCTATACAAACATTTGATTTTCATAATATTTACAAACACCGCAAGAAACATAAACCCATGTCTCTCAGCAACAAAAATAGAAGAAAAAAATGAATCTCCTGATTGAAATACGAACCATGTAACTTCGTGTGTTTCTCTGATTCCTCGCAATATCGAGTGTACGTGTGAGTTGATAACGTGGATCTCAGAAGAGCGATATTAGTTTAGTGTTCGGCACAAGTACTTTCGTAGGTTTAGGGCGTTATCATGTGTTTATTTCAGACACGATGGCAGCCGGTGCTCTTCAGGATTTCTCCGAGCTGTTCAAATAAGAAGTGTTGGGTGCAGCCCAAGCATTCGTCAGCCATGTTTGGTCACCCGTTGTGCTTCCTGGCTTGTGGTACCTAAGCACCGTTGACAGGCGGTATAAGAGAAGGCGTAGAATTTCGTTCTCCTCTGAAACGAGTTCCAACAATCATTGCGTATTGTATACCATACACGTATAGGAACTGTGTGTGACGGCTTCACTACAGGGGTCTAAGTGACGGTACGTGTCATCTACATCTACATGGGATACTCTGAAAATCGCATTTAAGTGCCTGGCAGAGGATTCATCGAAACACCATTATACTATTTATCTCCCATTCCATTCTAGAATAGCGCGCGGGAAGAATGAACACCTGAAGCTCTCCGTTAGGGCTCTGATTTCTCGTATTTTATTCTGATGATCATTTCTACCTATGTAAGTGGGAGTCAACTATATTTTCGCATTCGGAGTAGAAGTAAGTAGCCCACGCCGCATCGATAAGCGCCATTGTTGTAATGATTCCTATCCCAGATCCTGTATCATTTCCGTAACGCTGTCTCCCCTGTATCGTGGCAATACGAAACGAGCTGCCCTTATCTGGACTCTTTCGATGTCCTCCGACAAACCCACCTGATAAGGATTCCACACTGGGCAGTAATACTCCAAAAATAGACGGACAAGCGTAGTGTACGCAGTTTATTTAGTAGTTCTGTTACATCTTTTAAGGGTTCTGCCAATAAAACGCAGTCTCTGGTTCGCATTTCCCACGACATTATCTACGTATTCTTTCCAGTTAAAGTCTGAAGTAATAGTTATTCCTAGGTATTTTGTGGAGTATACGGCCTTCACTTTTGATAGATTTATCTTGTAAACAAAGTTTAACGGATTTCTTTTCGTACTCATGTCGACGACTTCACGCTTCTCATTATTTAGAGTAAATTGCCAATTTTTACACCATACTCATTCAGATCGTTCTGCAGTTGGTTTGATCTTCAGATAATTTCACTAGACGGTAGATGACGGCGGCATCTGCAAACAACATAAGGGAGCTATTTAGATTTCCCCTAAATTGTTTATGAAAATAAGGAACAGCAGAGGACCAACGACATTACCCTGTGGAACGCCCGATATCACCTCTGTTTTAGTCGATGTCTTACCGTCGATTACTACAAACTGTGTCCGCTCTGACAGGAAATCCCCTATCCAACCACAAATTCGAGGCGATATACCATAACCACGCAATTTGATTAAAAGCCGTTTGTGAGGTAGGTGTCGAAAGCCTTCTGGAAATCAAGAAATACGGAATCGATTTACGAACCCTTGTCGATAGCACCCATCACTTCGTGTGAATAAAGAGCTAGTTTGTTTCGCATGAACGATGTTTTCTAAATCCGTGTTGACCTTGGGTCAATACATCATTCTGTTCGAGATTATTCATAATATTTAAATACAGGATATGTTGCAAAGCCCTGCTGCAAATTGACGTCAATGAAATAGGCCTGTAGTTTAATGGGTTACTCCTGCTGCCTTTCTGGAATATAGGTGTGACCTGTGCAACTTTCCAAACTTTTGGTACAGATCCTTCTATGAGAGAGCAGTTGTATATGGCTGTTAAGTAAGGAGCTATCGCTTCAGCATAATCAGATAGAAATGTAATGGGTATACAATCCGGACCAGAAGACTTATTCTTGTTAAGTTATTTTAGTTGCTGCACTACTCCGATGATATCTACTTCTACGTTACTCATTACGGCCTTTGTTCGTATTTCGAAATCTAGAATATTGGTTTCGTCTTCTTTGGTGAAAGTGTTTCTAGAAGCTATGTTTAGTAACTCTGCTTTAGTAGCGCTGTCATTGGCAGGATCGCCATTACTATCACCTAGTGAGAGTATTGTTTGTGTGTTGCCCATAGTATATTTAACATATGACCAAAATCTCTTTGGGTTTTCAGTCAACTTTCGAGAAAGAGTTTCATTGTGATAATTATTGTAGGCATCTCGCATTGAGATCCTCGCTAAATTTCGTGCTTCTGTGTAGGATCGCCAATATTTCGAAGTCTTAATGTTTACAAACACCGCAAGAAAGATAAGCCCACGTCTCTCAGTAACAAAAATAGCAGAAAAAAGTGAATCTCCTGACTGAAATACGAACCATTAAACTTCGTGTGTTGCTCTGATTCCTCGCAATATCGAGTGTACGAGTGAGTTGGTAACGTGGATCTCAGAAGAGCTATATTAGTTTAGTGTTGGGCCCAAGTAGTTTCGTAGGCGTAGGGCGTTATCGTGTGTTTATTCCAGACACGATGGCAGCCGGTGCTCTTCAGGATTTCTCCGAGCTGTTCAAATAAGAAGTGTTGGGTGCAGCCCAAGCAACTGCATGCGTCAGCCATGTTTGGTCACTCGTTGTGCTTCCTGGCTTGTAGTACTAAGCACCGTTGGCAGGCGGTATGAGAGAAGGCGTAGAATTTCGTTCTCCTCTGAAATGAGTCCCAACCAGTGTTGCTAGACGTAGGGAATTTGCCCTACACGTAGGTACTTTTAAGCAATAAAATCGTGTAGGGAATTTTCATCCAAAAGTCCCCAATGCGTAGGTACTTTGGTAAAATTTTACAATCGCCGACACGTGCCTAGCGGGTAATGTTGGCAACAGAACACTCGTCAACACGCGTGAATGATGCCGACCAATTGTGGCTTCGTTTGAAGTAGCCAATTATATTTTAGACGGCATAGTTATTTTCTGTTCATAGTAAACAATATTAATTTGAAAACTTAGTTCTGGACACATTAAAATTGATGCGAAATATGATGATTTCAATGAGTATCAGTGGACTGGAGAGTCGGTTTAAAAATAGTGTTAGAAAATGTCAGCACAAGGAAAATTTATTGTTTCCACGAACGAAAGACGTTTTATTACCTTTACTAGAGTGTTATTTATGTACGTCAGAACGATATACTAGTTAAGTTCTTGTAAATGAGAAGCTGCTGACAAGAAAACGCTAAAATATTTGCGACAGCCAACGTTATAATGAACAAAGCGCTAGATATTCGTTGTCAACACAGCACTACTCTTTGAAAATATGAATCATGTAGACTGACGGACTTCCTTTTTTGTGCTGGCTATGAACTGAATAATTACTGCTGTTCCTTCACTATGGTTGATAGTGTCTCGATGTATCCTTATGCGGTCAATAAATCAGTTATCCTCCTGTAACAGTGCACTCGGAATTAGCGGTATATTTGGGGAAATTAATGAACGCAGTTCCTCTCTACGGTCGACAGGTTCTTGATATACCCATGTCCGATCGATAAATCAGTAATCCTCTGGTAACAGAGCACTTGGAAATCGCGGCATAATCTACACTTTACTCCATCAATCAGTAACGATCAGTCAATGGAAAAACATATCTAGCAAGTGGAGCATGATGCCAAATATTTTAAAGTTTTTCAAAATAGTAACGTCTCATGTGGGCGGACTCCTGTATTCAGCCCCTCCTAGACGCAAATCCTACCTACGACTCTAATTTATGGGCATTAATGAGGTGGCAGGGAGAAAGTAGGGAAAATGAAGGTATATTTTTGTGAGATTCTAGGTATTTTCTCTCTCTGCCATCTCGCAACACTGGTCCCAACAATCATTCCGTATTGTAGACCATACAAGTATAAGAACTGTGTGTGGCGGCTTCACTACAGGGGTCTAAGTGACGGTACGTGCCGATATGACTATAGATATCTCCATGATAGTCGAATTACGACGCGCACGATGTTAGCATTAGAAAGGTAGGACCTTATTAATGCGGGAGGTAATACAGAGCGCCAACCGCGGAAGTGGAAAAATACCAGTAACTACATTCAAATTACATACAACGTATACAATCATGCGATGATGGCTTATGCTCCTGGCCTTGTAGTATCTAAAGAGGCTTTTCCATACAGTTACGGTGATCGACTGAAACCAACTGGAACTACAGTAATTACTTTTATCTATGATATGCAGCTGTAGTGTATGGATACTTGGTAATGGCGTGCCACAGTGGAGCGAACGAGCGGTCTAAGGCGCCTTGCTGGGCAGCACGCGGTTTCTCGCCGTCCGAGGTTCGTGTCCTCCCTCAGGCATGGGTGAGTATTTAAGCCTAGGGACTGATGCAGCAGTTAACTCCTATAGATTTACAAACATTGGAATATTTTTGATAAAAGCGTCCTGTTGGGTAAAAATATTTCGGAGATAACATAATTTTCACAGAGATCTCCTCCAACGAGTGGGTAAAGCAGCAAACTTACCTGAAGATAGCGGCCAGATGGACTGCCGAAAGATTGTCAAGATGACGTCATTATCCTACAGGGAACCCTTGAAGAGTATCAACAGAGAGGGGAATGTTATATAACTTAATCCGATTGATAAGTAAAAATAATTCCAAGAAGATGTATGGTTTGAACTTGGCAAAGTTATCTGGGAGGACAGCGACATGAATACAAAATCAGTGAAGGTAAAGAAAGGGAAAATGTAATAATGAATAAGAAAATATGGTTGCAGATAAAGTACTGTGAACAGCATAGTGAAAAGCATTTTTTTTTTTTTTTTTTTCAAGATAGACATGGTCACAGTAGCACCAGGTTTATATGACAGCTATCAATATTGATTACGAGGAGTTTGACAAATGTGAGAAAAAATTTATTCAGACAGTTAAGTGAATGGAAACGTGATTATTATGGGGGACAGGAATACGGTAGTAAAAGATGGAAAATGGGTCAATATTTGCTGGTGTAAAGGAATGAAAGAGAGATAGTCTCCTGGTAGAATTCTACACACAGGACAATTCCATCATCACAAAATCTTGGTTTATGAATCATGGGTACGTGCAAGAGACCCGGAAACACCAGAAGGTTTTAGATCGATTTTGGAGTCTGGTATCTAAATGTAAGACGTGAACAGGAATAGATTCACGCTCTGACCATAACTTACTGAAAAACAACAAAAAGGTTCAAACTTAAGGAGTTGTAAACTGGATCAATTGAAGGACGAAGCGTTAGAGAACGATTGACCGTAACCGGGAAACTGAAGAAGAAGAATTTCAGGGAGAAAATAGTGAAGGCTACAAAGGAACAAATAGGAAGACAGACGAGGTCTAATAAGAATCCCTCTGGATAACGAAGAGATACTGAACTTAATAGATGAAATAAAAAATATCGCTGAAAATGAGGTAGGCAAAAGAGAATACAGAGTAAACAAGGCTGACAGGAAGTGCAAAGTGGCTAACAGAAGTGGCTATAAGACGAACGAAAATATGTTAATGATGTAAACCTAGCGGGAAGATAGATACCGCCTACAGGAAAATAAGAGACTTTGGAAACAAGTAAAGCAACTGTAAGAACATGAAGAACTCGGATGGAAACTGGTACAAAGCAAGGGAGGGCAAGCTGAAGGGTGCAAGGAAGATACAACGGATATGAAGTTAAGGGCAGTATTGTAGAATGAGAAGAAGAAATAGATGACATAAGACAGATACCGGAAAAATAATTTGACAGAGCACTAAAAGATTTGAGCCAACAAAGGGGCATGGAGCAGATGAATTGTTATCCTTACAGGAACCAACCATGACTATTCCACCTGATGGACAAGATTTATGAGACAGGTGGAACACCCTCAGAGAACAAGAAGAATGTAATAGAAAGTACTGACGGCTATGATATTTTAGAATTATCAGTTTAATATGTCATGCTTGAAAAATAGCAGCACGCATTATTTAAACGAGAATTGAAAAACCTTGTATAATGCGACCTCGGGGGATATCGGTTTGGATTCGGCAGATAGGTACGAACGCACGATGCAGTGCTCACCTTATGAATTATTTCAAACGATACTTTAAGGGAAAGGCAAACGTACGGTTTTAGTTTATGTAGATTTGGATAACCCATTTGCCGGGGCGGAGTGGCCGAGAGCTCCAAGGCGCCTTGCTACGTACGGCGGGTTTGCTCGCCGTCGGAGGTTCAAGTCCTTCCTCGGGCATATGTGTGTATGTGTGTGTTGTCCTTAGTCTAAGTTAAAGAACTTTGTAAGCCTAGGGTCTGATAATCGTAGCAGTTAAGTTCCATAGATTTACAAACATTCGAACATTGGATAACCGTTTTGACAATGTTTACTGGAATGCACTCCTTAAAATTTGTGTGGAAGTAGGGTAAAATACAAGGAAGCAAAATTATTCATTATTTATGAAAAAAAAACAGCAGACAGCAATTACAATAGTCAAGGGCATAAAAGGGACACAGTGATTGGAAAGGGAGTACATGGGGTTGTAGTCTTTCCAGTATGTTATTTAATCTTTACATTGGGCAAGCTCAGAAGGAAACAAGAAAATAGTTAAGTCCAAGTAAAGGAAATAAAAACCTTGTGATTTCTCGTCAGATACAGGAGATGAAAAGACTTGCTCAGGATAGAATAGGGTGGGGAGCTACATCAAACCAGTCTCCGGACTGAAGACCATAACAACAACAACACAGGTTAGGGCCTGTAAAAATAATTGATTGACGTTGACAGTATTCTGCCAGGAGGGTAAAAGAGGGACATAACAAGAGCAAAACCAGGGTAAAGGAATGTCAGAAAAAATCAGGCAATGCTAAAGGAATTTTATTAGGAAATGAGGCGATAAAGATAGGCGAGTTAAGTTTATTGGGTAGTAAAGTAACTTCTTTCGACCAGAGCGGAGATGATGTAAAATGTCGAATGGCAGAAGAAATGTATTCCTGAAGAAGAGAAATCTATCAAGATCGAATTTTTTGACATCGATAACCAAACTACTTACATCGGCCACTAAACTTACATTCTAGTTAAATTAACTAAAACCAACTTATTCTAAGGAAAGCACGCACAAACCCATGTCCCAGGTAGGACTCAAAGCTCTGGCGAGAGCGGCCGCGCACTCCGTGACATGTCGCCTCAAACCGCGCGGCCATCCCCGCGCTTCACAACGAATATTTATTATGAAGGGTTTACTGAAGGCATTTGTTTGGATTGTAAATATGTACTGGAAGATAAACAGGTCAGACAAGAAGAGAAGACAGTCTTCACCATTCTTCTATTTCACTAAATTTCAGAAGATGAAGTGGGGTAAATCACGTTCGTAATCAGGCGATACTAAAGAGAATGGGAGAGGAAAGAAATTCCTGGCGTATCTTGACTGAAAGAAGGAATCGTTAGGTAGGGCACTTTTTGGGAGATCACTGAATAGTGAATAACTGTACATGGTCATGGAGTACTATTCATTTGAAAGTAAGAGGGGGAAACCTGCCATTTTGATTAAGAACTAAGAGAAACACAACTTCTTGCAGTATTTCAAGGTATCTTTCAGAAACCGATCATGGATATAGTTAAAGAAATCGAACTACGCAAAATTGTTCTATATTTTTAACCAGAATGACTACTTCAAACTTGTTTACAGGGAATGTTGATGTTATTTGATGTATGCTATGACAAACTTTCCATTGGAAAGAAATGACAGTTTCAAGATGGCCAATTTCAAGATGGCGTCGATATTCGGTACATACCGTAACAGACAGGCTGCTTCAAACATATCCATACCTTACTGGAATATTCACAATTCCTGGAGAGTTTTTGAAATAAATGAGTGTACTGTGACTTCCTTCCTTAGTGCTGCTTGATGGCTTTCTGCCCTAAGCTCTAGGTATTTAAAGCTTTGTATAACCAGCTATGCAAAACTGCCATTCGTACAGTCCTTGCGCTGGTAAACAACATACCACCTGTTCAACTGATGGCTTCTCTTCTTTAACAGGTGAAGATATCAAGCAGCCATCGGTACAATCATTGACTGCGGTCCGTCGTGAAGCGCGAAGAGCTCTCGAGACTGTTGAGAAAGCGTGTGAAAAGAAGCAAGAAGTGGAGATGGTGCAGTTTGCTGAGTATGAGAAGAAAGAAGAAATGGGGAAAGTGGAGACAGCAGAGTTTCAGAAGAAGGGAGAGGTGGAGACTGCAGAGGAAGAAGTAGAGGTTGTGGGGACTGTAGAGGAAGAAGTAGAGGTCGTGGAGACTATAGAGGAAGAAGTAGAGATAGTAAAGACTTCAGAAGAAGAAGTGGAGATTATAAAGAGTATAGAGATTGAGGAGGAAGTAGACACTTGGGAGACTGTAGAGGAAGACGTAGAGGTCGTGGAGACTATAGAGGAAGAAGTGGAGATTGTAAAGAGTGTAGAGATTGAGGAGGAAGTAGAGACTTGGGAGACTACGGACATTGAGGAGGAGGAAAAAGAGATTTTGGAGACTGCAGCAATTGAGGAGGAGGCGGAGGAAGTACATAATGTGGAAACTGCAGAGTTTGAGGAAGAGGAAGTAGAGAATGTGGAGACTGCAGAAAGTGAGGAAGAGGAAGCACAGAATGTGGAGACCACAGAGATTGAAGAGGAGGAAGAAATAGTGATTGTGGAGATCGCAGAGTGTGAGAAGAAGACAGAAATGGAGATTGTGGAGACTCAAGACAGTGAGAAGAAGACAGAAATGGAGATTGTGGAGACTCGGGAGTGTGAGAAGAAGACAGAAATGGAGATTGTAGAGGCTCGATGGTGTGAGAAGAAGACAGAAATGGAGATTGTGGAGACTGGGCAGTATGAGAAGAAGACGGAATTTGTGGAGACTCAAGTATGTGAGAAGAAGGCAGAAATAGAGATTGTGGAGACTCGAGAGTATGAGAAGAAAGAAGTGGGAATTTCAATGTGTGGGAAGAATAAAGTGAATGTGGAAGATCCTGTAGGCAGGTACAGGCGAAAACAGAGGGTGTGGACCGCTGAGGCAGTGCACATGGGGCAGTGAATGCACAGACACCAGAACTAACGCATCTAGTGATGGGGCTGTAGCGAATTCAGTGGCAGGTCTGTAACCGCATTTAATTACTACACACACACAAACACTCACACACACACACACACACACACACACACACACACACACTGGCGGGGGTTTACACTACACTTTGCTCTTTGAATGATGAAACCTGATGTAAACAAAATCAAAGTGGTGATTCTTCAGCAGCCATGACACACATGTACTGATGATGTTCTACTGTTGAAAGTATTTCCCACCTATTTTTTATTTTAAGGTTGACAATTATTGAATTACTAGCTTAAACCCGCGGCTCCGCTCGCGTGTTGGTTGATTATGATAGATAAGCTATCTTTCAGTAGTATGCTATGAGACTGGTTTTGAAGGGTGAAATGAAATGCAGTACCTTCTTTAGAGACAAACACTTTTAATCAACATTCAAGTAAAAAACTAAAATTATTCGTATCCTTATCCTTACAGATGCCAAAGCCATGTTTTAAAAGAAGCTCTGCAATCCTGGGTCTGAACAGGAGAGAGATTAGACTCATGTTTGGATTGCTGACAGGCCATGGGAATTTCAAAAAACACCTACGTACAATGGGAATAACAGAAGAGGACCCTAAATGTAGGATCTGTGATGACGGTGATGAAACTGCATCACATCTAATCTTCGAATGCATTGCATTGGAGAATAAAAGGCACAGAATATTTGGCACAACCAGACCCGAAGAAATTGTGTCTAATAAAGAACTGGTAAAGGGACTCCTTGCACTGTTCAAGGGCTTTACTAGATATACAGGGAGCGATACCGCACAATAAACTTAGTTTCGGTGCGGGCAGTGGCGGGTTGGTCCAAGACTGTTTTGGCTTCCCTGGAAAAATCAATCAATCAATCCTTACAGAGAAAAAGCTGAAGACATTGTAGCACGCATAAAGATATGGTCCGTGGCATCACGTTTCGCTGTATGTAACCTGCTTGCTATAGAATCGCAAACGTCATTGCTGGCCTTCAGTCCGAATTTTTTTATAATTTGACGACTTTCAACCATCATACCTTCCACCCCCTTATAGCTATCGGCATGGAACTGCTATGGTGTACAACGGGAGACTTCGGACATCGTTTGCGTTCTGTAATTTTCGTTGCAGAGCTAAATATTAACACACACACGTATAATTTTATATACACCGATAATTTTTCATCCCAATATACTCCACCCTTTTATCGTTATCAACCCTCAAGCAACAATGCAACCAATAAAACCATTTTCAAAGAGTAAATATAATTTTCAAAGAGTAATTATTATTCCGCATTTCCTGTTATATTCTTCAAATTAGTAAATATCTATCAGATCGCTATAAAACCGCGTCTAAAACCTTCCTCAGGTATAAATTAGTAACTGTACACATATTTAAGTCTCTGCGACTTGTAGTTCGGACGTGATAAGCTTACACCGAACAGACGTACACATCAATATATATAGATAAATAGCTATCCCATCGTCATAAAACCGTGCCTAAAGCCTTCCCCGGATAGACATTAGTAACTGTACAAATTTTTAGCTCTTTATGTCTTGTGGTTCAGACGTGATAAACGTATACCGAACAGACATTCACATTTATAGATATAGATATGGAACAAAACGTAAATTAGTTCCAAACTGTGGCATTCACACCTATTACTAATCGTGTAAGCGTCAGTACAGATATTTGGATGAAAGTTATGATATGTTCGATATGCCTGCCGTCTATGGTGATGTGACAGACGAATAGCGGTAATGTGCATGATCAGCTGAGGTGTCAGATTATCGTTGCTGTCTGTGACCTCCAGAATGGCTGTTTGCATCTCGGCAGTGGAATTGGAGGTGTTTCTGGACGCATTTTCTTTAATATAGCCTCACGAAATGAAGTATCCTGTGTTCAGATCCAAAGAATACTGCGGCCGATCAAGGTCTCTGCTGGTGGCCTATGGCCAGAAGGTGGACCTAAAGTGCCGCTTTCTCGCTTGTGTTAAGCTCCTTCTGAATAACAGACTTTGATAATTATGGTCAGTTTGGATAATGGGGGAAACCATGTTCCAACATCTGCACGTACCGTTTGCTGGTCACTGTGCCATCAAGAATATTGCACTCATTATTCCGTGGGTGGACACTGCGCACCACACTGTCAATCGTTGAGGGTGAAGAGACTTCCCAATCGTTAATGCAGATTCTCTGTGCCCCAAATGCACTAATTGTGCTCACTGATGAAACCATCCAAACGAAAGTGGGCTTCGTCGCTGAACCGAACCATACTGACATTAAAGGCCTGTTGAGCGGCACTATGGACGATAGTGTTGGTGAGATACTACCGCTGTTCCATGGACATAGTGCTCAATGACTGTTGGGTTTGAGTTTTGTATGGTTTGAGATGGAGGTCTTCAACAACATGTCGCTGTGCCTGCCGGTTGTTTCCCACTTGTTGTGCAGCTCTAATTACAGATTTCCACGAACACTACCCGTTCTCTCGAAGTTTCGAATCAGATTCTTGATTGTTAGCGCACTTGGACCGATTGTTTTAAGTTTTCATTCGGTCACAAACTTCCTTAGACCTGCAGTTGCGGCCGCGGTGGCCGAGGGGACTGAGGCGCTCCAGTCACGGTCTGCACGGCCACTACAGTCGGGGGTTCGAATCCCCCCTCGGGCATGGATATTTGTGCCGTCCTTAGTATAAGGTAGTTGATAAGTAGTTTGTTAGTTTAGGGACTGATGACCCCGTAGTTAAATCCCATAAGCTTAACAAACATTTGAACATTTGAGCTGCAGTTGAGCTGTTATTGCTTGCAAAGTACGCCTTCACAAGTGCTATATCCCAGATCACGGAATAAACAGACGACCCGTTTTTATGCCTGAGCCGCGGTGGAGTAGCCGAGCGGTCTAAGGCACCTCGCTGCGGAGCGCGCGGTTGCTCGCCGTCGGAGGTTCGAGTCCTCCCTGTGGCGTGTGTGTGTGTGTGTGTGTGTGCGTGTGTGTGTGTGTTATCCTTAGGTTAGTTTACTTTAGTTTAAGTAATTTGTAAGCTACGGACTGATGACCACGCAGTTTGATCCGATAGATTTACAAAAATTTGAACATTTGATTTTATGCCTAAACAGACAACCTAAAAACCGTTTTGGCCCACTTTAGGTTACGGAAATAACACTAAAAGTTGGCCTTTGCGATCGCCCTTGACAGCTCGAAATTTAAATAAATATAACGCCCTAACCGTTCATCTGACACGAAAATTGAATAGACGAATTTGTAAAGGAGAAGATTCTTTACAACTTTGCTCTGTAGTGTTTTTTTATGTCTCGCATCATTTCAGAGATATTTACAAAAATAACGGCGATTTGACAGTGTCACTTGATATTACGTAAACCACTACAGGCAAAGAAAATGAACTTGACAAAGAGGACACACTATCACGGCAAGACAGTTGAAATATTTTAACGCAAATAATGATAATATGGAAGAGATATTAAAATAATGGTTTAAAGAGGTAAAAGTTTAAGAAAGTGTATGTTTGTCAAGGCTAAACTCAAAGATGTAACAGTTTTGGCTGTTTGTTAAAATACCACGTGTTGAGTGCACAGATATTATCACAATTAGTAGAGTCGTAATCATGTCGTCCATATTTTTTTATTTTGTATATCTTTATTACTTTTGTCCGAAATGTTGGCAGAAAATACATAAAACTACAGGTAAGCTTGAAGTTGTCCGCAAAATACATCAGAGCGCTTTTTCTGTCTGGCAACATATGTCGCAGGCTACTGTGCGACCTCATAAATATCGAATACTTAGTTAAAACAGTTAAAGCCTCTGTATACGAAAGAAACCTGACGACGACACTTGTACCGAAAGATATACGTCATAAGTTGGCTTATTTCCTGTATCTCCTAAGTGGAGCATAGGGCATCAATGAACTTCCGCCACCAGACTCTGTTCGGCGCCACTGTCTTGATCTCGCCGCGGCGGAGTGGCCGAGCTCATTGAGGCGCTATGCTCCGATGTGTCAGGCTGTCTTTAGTATAAAGCTAGTTTGAAGTAGTTCGTAAGTTTAGGGACTGATCACCCCGCAGTTGAGTCCCATAAACTTAACAAACGTTGAAACGAAACTGTAGTATCATTTCATTTGACTTACTTGAATTTATGTGTTTCATGCAAGCCACATTGTTGTGTGCACATTACTTTCTAATTTTATTTTTGTGTTTGGCCTTTCGTGCCACCTTAATCATTCATTTCGGGGCTAGTGCTAGGAGCGGTGGAGACAAGAATGAATCATCATTGCTATTGTAATTACAGGCATAATAAGTGAGCCCCGCTCACATAAGGAGGTTTGCTACACAGGTGCTACCCATCCTACCAAGTGTGTGTGTGTGTGTGTGTGTGTGTGTGTGTTTGTGTGTGTGTGTGTGTGTTCGTTTGTATGAGGTTGTAGCTCGGAAGGCAGAGTTGCTCATAGTTAGAAGGTTAGCCAACTTTATTTCTGTATTGGACAGAAAGGTCTCCTGGAGAGACATGGTCGACAGGTGTCTGTGATTTGCGATTCCTCCACGATTGGAAAGTTGGCGGGATGGTTCGGTTAGGTGACTGGCCAATTACAGCACGGCTTCGGCCAAGTTGACCGGGAAGGGCGGTTACGCTAGAGGGCAGCCATATTTCAGCAGAATGTTTCCTGGGTTGGCTAAGGACGGACGTGAATATGTTGGCCTCCGAGGGTAATGTATTTGTAAGTTCAGAACATGTAAGAGATTTCCCGCCAGCATAAGCATTAAGTATGAAGAAGAGCAGATAGAAGAGGTTGACAGTATTAAATTCCTGGGATTACAGCTTGATAATAAATTTAGTTTGTAGGAGCACACCACAGAACTGCAGGAACGACTCAAAAAACCCGTATTTTCAATACTAGTGTTATCAGACGTAGGAGACATAAAAAAAAAACAAAGCTTGCATACTTTGCTTACATTCATTCCATAATGTTATATGTATCATATTTTGGGGTAACTCTTCAAGTCAGTCAAAAGTCTTCAGAGTCCAAAACCGTGTAATACGTATTATTTGTGGAGTAAATTCACGGACGTCCTGTAGAAGTCTCTTCAAAGAACTGGGTATACTAAGTACTGCCTCTCAGTATATTTATTCGGTAATGAAATTTGTCATAAATAATATATCCCTTTTCCCAACAAACAGCTCGGTTCATACATACAATACTAGGAATAAAAATGATCTACACAAGGACTTAAAAGCACTTACTTTAGTTCAAATAGGGGTCCAGTACTCAGGAACACACATTTTCAATAATTTACCATCAAGTATAAAAAAAATTTAACTACAAGTAAAGATCAGTGTAAGAGGATTCTAAAAGTCTTTCTTGTGGTCAACTCCTTTTACTCCAATAGTGAATTTCTAAATTGTACCAAATGATGCATGTATCGGTACTCATACTATATTAGTATTAAAAAAACCTTTAAAATGTATGTATCTGTATTTATATTATTAGTATTATCTATTATTCAGCTTGTAAATTTTGTTTCTTGATATGTTCCACATCCACGAGGATCTCTCAACATGGATCTACGGGACAAAAAACTAATTTAACCCTTTCGCGGCTAAAGGGCCGAGCGCGCTGGCTGCCCGCCCGGCTGACGGCGCGAAGCCAGCTGTGGGCCTGAGCGGCGGCGGCTGGCCCGGCCCCACGGCCGCTGTGGGCTACGGCCGCTGCAGCTGCAAGCTAATCGCGCGCTGCGGTGGCCACACAGCTGCCCCCAGTAACACTGTCTATAAAATCAGTGTCTCACTGCTCTGGCACAACAGTTTCAGTTTGTGATACGAAACGGCCTTTCAAATCTAAACGACATTGTTATAAGATTATCCTCAGCTGAGAACGAAAAGATTTAAGTAAATTCAAATACCTTTTTGATTTGTTATTGAAAAAAACTATAACTTGAGGTGTACGTTACCAAAATATATTACTACAATGTATTAAAGTTTCATTAACATCGGTCGAGTATGTTTCGCAACGTTTAGTTTTGAAGTCAGTTGTTCGTAGGGAAAACCTGCAAAACTCCGACAGTTCTAGCTATAATCGTAAATAAAAAACAGTTATTGAAATTTATGTTGTGCCATGTAGCACAATGAAGAATTAAACAAGAAAAATAATTATGTAATAATGAAATGGAAACAATAAAATAAAAATATTGATAGGTCGTTTGCATCGTTTGAAATCAAAGCGTAATTTCGATTCACTTTGCTAAATAATCCGATAATAAGCATCTGCATGCTTTATGCTAGCGGATTTATTTTTCAGATATTCACGGAGTGGTAGAGTTTGACTTAGTGCTTTCCCATCCTCATTTCTAACGCAGGCATTCGACTGCCGCTGGCTAAGTTAAAAACTTTTTTTATTACTTCTATTGCTTTTATTGTCTTCTTATTTTTTCATTTTCTTTTCTTTCAACTTTCAAAGTACCTGAAGAAACTAATACTTCCTTAGTTTGTGGTATGTCTTAAAACATTCCACCATACAGAGAACAACATTACATTTTTTTTTTTTATTTATTTATTTATTTATTTATTTATTTATTTTTTTTTTTTTGCACCTGATTCGTGTCATTTTCCGTTTTGTATGGTCAGTACTCACTACACAATGTCTTTGCGGTACCTCCTTTCTCTCCGTTGCTCCGAAAAACCCGGGATAATGTTATTTTTTATTCCAGTCGAAAAGGGCTGTCCTTTTTAGTGTCAGTGGCATCTAGCTTTTAGATGTTTATGAATGAAACTTCTCCAGTAACTGACGGTATTACTTCTAAGTGGAATTTCGCTAGTGGCTTTTTCTGTTTATTCTGCATTTCAAAAATAGTTTTTCATTGAGCATAATCAAGTCAGTTAAATGAAACAATACTTTCTTGTACCATTTCTGTTTTTCGTATGCACTGTAGGGACTTAATATCATGTTATTCCTAACAATCGCACCCACTGACTAATTGTAACTAACTAGTAAGTGTGTTTCACTTTATTTCCTCCCATTTTATGATTCTTTTTTTCTGTCTGAGCAAACTCTGGTCCATTTACAGTGGATAGCATTCAGGACTTATTTATTGTCCACCCCAGACTTCAGTTGTATTTACCTTTCTTGAGTTTATCAGGTAAAGGTAGTAAGTGTTTCCTGTTTTTACGCACTGTGCCAATGGCATTAGTGCACTTCGCATGGAGCCATAAGAACAATTCAGGACTCGAATACCAATTGTCTAAATAAATTCCATTACTTTTGTTGAGGTATGGTAACAACAAACTGACATCGACATCACCTTATTTGCCGCAGTCAGCATTTCCGGATTCTAATTCAGTAGCGGCACCAGTGTAGACAATATAATTCAGAATGTAACTGGTCTATACGACACAAAGCAAAGAAATTTTAATCCCACGGCTAAGTTTGTTTGGAATATACGGTTTGAACCGTAGCCTTCCTCTGAAAAGTAGCAACTTTCGTCAGTTACTAAGTTCTCAAATGGGACTGCAGCCTATCGGAATCTCTTTTTGGCGTGTTCCACAATCATGCGTATTTTCACAAGAATATCTTGCGATGCGGACAAATTGTCACTGAAGTGTAATAAAGGTAGTATCACCTTACACCTGTCTCTGGCCATTATGCCGGAAAATACTGGTGTTTGCAGGAGAAATCTTTTGACCAGTATTCATTCACTGCTAATGTTTTGTACCTTGACATAAGGAGGGAACAAGCCAAAAAGCAATAAAATTCTGAAAGGTTATAGGTTTCCATCTTGTTATCTGCTGGGCACTGTCATCATTTTCTCGGTGAGAAATGTATAATACTTGTTCATATCTATAAATAATCGAGACTCATTCAAATGAGATAAAGTACAATAAATAAATAAATAATCTAAATGAGTTGCTTATTCATCTAAATCTACCTTTAAACCACTAAAAGTGTTTGCGAAATTGTGGCCATTCGCCGCAGGACGATTATTTGACAGTCATAAAATCTTTTTCGTGTCGAAATTTCTCTTAACACATCTTCTTAAGAAGAGGGATCTTCTGCAGAAGTTCTTCGTTGTGTTGAATAAATACCGTTAGACTCATACACATCCAGCTCTTCGTATAAAGAAAGGATGTAGTAGCACTATCGTCATCAACTACTATTCATGAGGATGTCCATTATTTCCTTGCTGGCCGCGGTGGCCGAGGGGACTGAGGCGCTCCAGTCACGGCCTGCACGGTCACTACAGTCGGGGGTTCGAATCCCCCCTCGGGCATGGATATTTGCGCCGTCTTTAGTACTTTGTAAGGTTAGGGACTGATGACCCCGTACTTAAGTCCCTTAAAAATAATTTAAAAAAATATTTCCTTGTTTGATAAACAACGATCCGACATTGTAACGACAGTACAGTGAAAAGCTGTTCTCTCGCCAAACAGAAAATACAGGACGGGCCCAATAGAGAGCTCGTGAGCAGAAAGGCCCGGAAGTGAAAACTGTAGTGCTTACCGACATAACAAAGAAGACCTGTTAATGGCCGTGCCACCAAGAATGTTGAGCCGCGGGTAAAACCGAGTCGCCGCCGCTCCATTGTACGCGCGGACCCAGGGCGTACATGAATGCCCTTAGCCTTCAGGCCGCTCTACCTGCTGGGCGTATATGTACGCCCGTAGCCGTCTGGGCCTCCTGCCTGCCGGGCGTACATATACGCCCGTAGCCGTCTGGGCCTTGTAACTGTCGGGCATACATGTATGCCCGTAGCCGCGAAAGGGTTAAACTAATCTAAGTGTGTGTGATTTGTGACAATTTGGGAACACATTAGCAGGGAAATGGTTAAGTAAATGCACAATGTTAGGAGAAGTCCATTTTCTAAATTTCTGGGAGCGTTTTCACGAAATTAGGACGGGTTCTGTTCTTTGCGGATTAGGCTCAGTTCATGTGGGAATTTTCTTTGTGGCACTTTGAATTTACGTGCGTGTCGCCGCGTGGGTACTACGATTGTGGAATCCAGCCAGTAGACAATGAGTGTGAAAGCTTTTAGTCCCTTTCTTAATCCCTCCACGGAATATCAATTGTATTCTAAATATTTTAACTGAAATGTCCTATAACATTTCTTGCTTAATTTAGTAACGACAAGATCTCTGAATAAATGTAAATTTGTTAAAAGGGAAACTGCTTTCTTTATAGTAATTCCCCGTCCTTGTTTGTAAGCATAATATTCAGATAGGAAATCACGTTAGGCACATCCCATGAGATAAGCTACTACCATCGCTATCTAATTAATTGCCATAATTTCTGCGGTAAGGCGAATTCCGTTGCGTGTCATTTATTTAATCAGAGCACTAAGATCTGCTTTAACATCTTATTATAACTGGATCAGGGTGGCAACTGATAGGAAAGCGGAGGGTGGTAAGCTTACAACGTTGTCTTGATCTCAGTCCAGGTCTTCCCTCCTTTCTCGGTCCCTTCAGCTATTGCACTCCTCCTCCATGTATTCCTTGGCCTGCATCTTCTGCTGCTACCTCGTGGGGCCCGTTCCAGAGCTTGTCTTGCCACGTTGTCTTTATCACGATCTAACGCATGCCCAATCCACTTCCATCCTACGGCGTGTCTTAATATGGTGCTTGATGGGTTCTTCTCCATAGTTCTTCGGTGAAGATTACTTGTGGCCACCATATCCTCAAGATATTCGTCAAATTACTGTTCACATATGTTTGAAGTCTGCTAATCAGCTGTTCGTTAGTTTTCCATGAGTCACACCCATGGAGCAGTACTGACTTGACATTTGTATTGAAGATTCGTAGTTTTGTATAGGTGTTAAGTTCCCTTGATTTCCAGATTGGTCTCAGTGTTGCAAATGCCGCTTTAGCCTTATTTATTCTGTTTCTCATATCCTCGATAGTTGCTCCCTCAGGGGTGACTATACTTCTCAGGTACCAAACCTGCTTGACTTGCATGCATCTATATATATATAAATGAATTAGTCTCGCTAAAACTCGAGACCGGCAGAACCGATTTGGCTCATTTTAGTCTTGAAATATTCGTGCGAGTTCAGGGAAGGTTTAAACGGTGATGAAATATATAAAAGTTGTCCGGAAAAGAGGAAAATCGAGAAAAACTGAAACAGCTTTTTCCAGAGAGCTATCAATACCGTTCGTCAAATTGCGATAAAATTTAGTCAGTTTCATGTTGAAAGGAAGAGGAGGGTTCGCGTCAAATAAAAATTTGGAAAAGTCGCACGGAAAGTAGGAAAATTTAGGAAAACCTGAAAATGATTTTTTTCTATGAATAAAAATCAATTGCTACATGGTTGTAAGAGCATCACTTGAGAATGGCTTGACAGGACAAGATTTGTATGAAATTAAGTTTTTGGAAAATCTACGTGAAAATTGGAAAATTTGAGAAAAACTGAAAGATGAACGGTCTTATGAACTAAAAATTTGGGAAAGTTACCCGAAAATTTTAGAAATTCGCGAGAAACCGAAAGAGCTTTTTTTTTGGATAACAATATCATTCGTCTGTTTGCGATAAAATTTTGAATATTCGACTTTATAAGCAAGAGTAACGTTCTTACGAAATAAAAGTTTGGAAAAGTTTCCCGGAAAATTCGAAAATTCAGAAAAAATTGAGATTATTCTATGAAATATGAAAATCATTTGGCTGATTGCGATAAAATTTTGTACGTTCGACGTTCAAAGCGAGAGGAAGGTTATGTGCAGTAAAATTTTGGAATAGTTGGTCAGATAATAGTAAAATTTAGGGAAAGCTAAAGGAGCCCTTTTCTTCGGGATATCAACATCAATCTTACGATTGCAAAAAAAAAAAAAAAAAAAAAATGTCCACATCTGACGTTCAAAGCAAGATTACATACATATTAGCAATTGCGAAGCATTGCCGGGACGACTAGTAAATATATAAACAATGTTCTAGACTAACCAATTACAATTACGTTAATCTACGACATCTGTAACACTGTGTTACTTATAAATATTTCTTGCGAGTTTTCTTTAATGTGGGCTGTATTTATTAAAATTTTTCTGCTAACGTCTGCGGCCTTCCGCGAATATACTGCCGAAACGCTTCGTCCTACACAATCAACAATATTTCTGAAGGATACGTCACATTCCTTTATGCCAGTAACGCGTGCGACACGATCTCAAACGACCTCTAGTGCTGGACAGTATGCAGTCGCAAATTAGTAACAATTGTCAACAACTTGGTACCACACTGCTAGTTACCCACAACCCACACTGAGAACACTATAACACAGGCCAAACACGTTACTCTTTGAGAGGATTTCAGAAATGACCGCGATAAATCCCAACAGACAATATATTCGGACTTTTCGACACATTCACCTGAAGATTTGATAACACAAGGCGATAGATGCAAACGGACATAGACAGATCCTTCAGCGGCAAAGTTAAAGTAAAATACTGTAATTACCCAACAAAATTACTGTCGCCAGTTTAGTTACGCATAAATCAACTGTTAGCCTATACTAATCACTCCTAAGACTTCACTAATTAATAATTCTCTTTAATAAGAAACAAGTAACATATAAACACTAATAATCCACAACACAAATCATAAATAAACAAACCTGTAGTCTCCTTTGATGATGACAGACACAGCTAACAATAACGTTACACAGTCTGGTGTTGTTGTAGCAGTCGTGGAATATTGTGAATACCGGGAATAAACTTGGCAACTGTACCTTTGGCAGCAAGATTCTAAATGTAAGTAATTTTAGTTTCTCATTAAAGTAAGATTACTAACCAAAGTTATTAATCGTTTTCAGTTCACTGTAGAACTGTTTGATGTTATATATACATGTAATCCTTTTACTCAACTACCTATTTCTATTCAATTCTGCTCCAAATCATAATGCCTGTTTAGTACTGAAAGGTTTTATCATTAAATTAGATATTTACTCTTTTGTTTTTTGATTTGTGTTATTGTTTGAATTAACTAAGACCAAGTCTTTAAGCTTTACTCAACTTACTAGTGGTGACCCTTAAACTGAACTACCATCCTCTGACCAAAATGTAAGAAAACTATGACTTTATCTGTTTGAATTATAAAGTCTTTTAATTTCTAAATGAATAAGTAACTCAGGTTTTTTTATAATTGATATACACAAGCCAACACACACAAAAATCTGAGTTACGTTGTCATAAAAATTAGTGTTCCAGATAACCTATCTACTTCAGTCCTCTCATCACTTAAAATGAATAATAAAAAAATTGCATTAACAAAATTTGAGCACTGAATTCCAAAATTATAATTTTATGGACTTTCGAAGATATATAAAATACTAGCTGTAAACCCAGCGTTGCCCGGGTGTTTATTTATCCTACACTCTCGTAGTCCACATCCCCTTTCCCCCTCTCTGTGCATCCACTTTTTTCTCTCCCATCTTTCTGTTCGTTTCCACCTTTCCCTCTCTCGGCAAAGTTTTCTGCAAGGTACCCTCTGTCATGTACCGCACAAACATTTATCTATCCAGTGATCTACCTCTTGGTTTAAATGTCATGTGTGCAAAAATTCATCATTATTGGAGAAAAAGTATGCATGTTGTAAAATTCCGTACGTTAAGTAACCTCCACCATGCACAGAACGAAATTTTATACATACAGTAACATTCCTCTTGTTTTTAAGGTAGAGTGTGCAACATTTCATCAATACCCGAAAAAACTATAGATTTCTCTGCAATAGAAACGCAGGGTCACATTGAAAAACGCACTTTTCTGTTCTCAAATATTCCAGTTTTACTTCATAAAGGGATCTGCGAAATCTGTCGAGCCGTTCTAGGACGTTTATGGATCCATTATTATGTTGCAAAGTATCCTCCCCCATGCACCGTATGAAACATAAGGTAGACGGTGACCATCCTCTTGTTTTGAAGGTCAAGCGTGCGAAATTTCGTGTAGATAGGAATGAAACTGTAGATTTCGTGAGTCTGTATGAGAAGTATGCTCCGCCATGCACCTATCACAAAATACTTTCTTAGCTGACGTTTCCTACCTATAAACTACATTCCTGCCAAATTTCACATTCATAAGTGAAGTAGTTTTCGATATTTCGAGTATTGGATGTAAGAGAATGAAGAGAGACATGCAGACAAAAATTAATAGTAACATGAAAATCTGTAATGCAAACTTTATGTCATACAAGGTCATGCCTCATGCGAAAGTTTTACAGCATCTACAGCGAAACTGTTGTGAGCGGTAGCAATAGGAACAATTCTCCACAGTGGGGTCATTCAGCGACAGGTGCTTTCCGTACTACTCCTTATTGAAGCTGGAGTGCCTCCCCTACAGTTCCATCGACAACAGTTGCTTGCTTCATTTCTCGCCCCACCACCTGAATCCTGGCTTCTCTTTCCAGTTGCTACACTCCCCTCCTCTTCACTGCAGCCCAGGTCAGGTCTCCCGAAGACGGTTTGTGTTCGTTCTCTTCTTTCATGCTTGTGTCCCTCCCCATCTGTCCTCTTCCCATACCCCTTCTGGGTCCATTCCGGATTTGACCCGTCACTCAAAAGACACAGTTAAACCTACAAACCTCTATCGCCATTCTTGGCAATTCTGGACTCGTTCTGTAGCGTATAAGTTGTGTATTTGAAGAAGTTTCCTTGTAGGTAGCCATGCTGGGTGTGCCTATATCCATGCTGACCACTTTGAAAACCGCTCCTTGTCTTGTGCAGAAGGACTTTCACTGCAAAGTTGGCCACCATATCTCCGAGTCAGCCCCAGGAAGTATTTTGTTATCTATTGGATGCCATGAATGGGTTACAAATCCATTGACCAGTGTTTTTCCCATCATTTGGTGCGAACTACTCATATTTCTTCACCATTGGCCTTCGCTTGGACCCTGGACCACACTGAAATCTCAAGGAAGGTACATGTTGATTGGCTGGTGAAACAGGTCACTGCCTCTTGGGCCCTGGAAATTGGTATCCAGGAAAGGAATATCCTATTGAAGTTCAACCACAAGGTCCTTGGGGGTTTGGTATTTTGGATGGTGTCACTGAAACAAGCTGAACGAGCTCTCTACAACCGCATGTTAGTCCACACAGGTGACCTCCCGTAAGGACTCGATTGTTTTATGGCCACTCTTGGTTAACTCATGCCCATCTTCTTCGTCGAGAAGACCCGCCAAAGTGTGACGCTTTCTTGACAGTGATTCGTATCCTGTTGGACTGTCCCCTTTTAGACTGCTGGTGTCAGTCTTTCAATCTGCCTGCTGCGCTCACCTCAGTTCTTGGTGACGATGCTTCTGTGGCTGATTGTGTGTTATTCGCATTCCTGGTTTTTATCATTTTATTTAGTGGTTAGCTCCTTAGCCTGACTTCTTAGGTTCTGACCCTTCCATCAATTTTAATCTGTTTCCCACTTTTCTGTAGTCTGTCCTGCTTCTGACTGAAGGTACAGAGTGGCTGGCTCATTCTCTCTGATCCATGTGATCAACCAACCACAGCTTCTACAGTCTCTCTTCTCAAAAATTTTCGTGTGTTCCAGATGGATTGTCCATCATCAGAAGAGCAACAAATGTCGGAAAATTTCGCGATTTGCGATGTATATATGTAAACCCTACAGTAATGTTTCAGTTCATTTAACCATTTGCTCTACTCCTGTGTTCTTGCTTCTTATTTGTTGTCGCTATAGCGTCATTAAAGCGCTCTACATCTTGCGGCCGTCACGTATGGATGGTGTAACCGGGCAATAATAACGCTAAGAAAATTGAAGATGACGATGAAATAAAAAGAGGTCTAAATTTACTGATTATGAGAAAAGTTTCAATGTGGGCCTTATTTCGAAAATGAAAGACGTAATTCGTTGCGGGTATTTCATATATAGGAATCTCAGCCATGCAATTGTTTCTCTCACCTTTTTGATACGTTGGCAGACGGTTGATTTCGAAACCCCATTTAAGTCTGCAATTACCATTTGAAGACATCCAGTAGCATAGAATCGCAGAGTTAAAGGCAGCTGTTGTATTGGGGTTAATGGTCTGTTTCTGTTTGTTGTATACTATAGTGTATTTTGGTGAGGCGAGTGTCAACAGCCGTAATATATTTCATAAAACGAATTTTTAAAAACCATCAGCTGTTAATTCAATTTTTTTTTCATAGTCTGTTCTTACCTTTTATGTTGTGTTTGACTGATAAGTTTTATCTAAGATGAACACTGTAATTTTAACACTTTTAGTTATACTGGCTCCTGTTTATCTCAGCTAGATGTATTTTATTTGATGCATTTTACCATTCAGTTTTAACACCTTTTTATCCATGAAGATGGTCTATTGACCGAAACTGGTAGATATACAACCTGTACCTTGTAATGAATTTTATATCATTCATTGTATAGAAATGATCATTGTGCTCAGAAATTACGCGTTCAGGCTCTAGATTTTCTAGAAAATCTGTGTACAATACTACTGCATCAAAATTTATCTCCCACCTTCACAGCCGGAAAACGTGAACAACAATAACGTATCTATATGTTACCTTTACAAAAGCTACTGAATATTCCAACTACAGTAAACCAGTCGTGTATAAACGACTCGTCAAATTGTTTGACGATGCAAAATCGGCGCGTCAGTTTTGACGGCGAGTTTAACGATCGTTACAGTAAACAAGTGTCGATGAAACGCAAAAATGATCGTCAAAGATTAAACGATCGTCAGTCATAAGCGACGATTGGTAAAATCGGGAATAGGAATCAGTATAACATAATACTACTTTTCATAAACAAGGAACTGCACAGATTTTCTCTGTTAGTATGACTACTAACACCATATAAATACATAATGTATGACAAAACTGTTTATTGTTTCAGGTTTCAGCGAGTACATCATGACGCGGTAACAGCTGTACAAATGGAAGCCGCCACACGAGAAGTCGTGCATCATATCGAGACGAGATACTTGTAAATACTGTACTTAATATTTCTAGGCTGTACATGTTTATATAGTACAATAAATGACTGATTTTTTATCTTTTATACCTGCATTTTTACTTAAAGATGAGTAAGTAACATACTCATTTGCACCCAGTAGAATTTAACATTCACTAAGTAGTATTACAAAATTTCTTGACGTAATGAAATATAGGCGCAAAAATGCAATTAAGCTAGTGGAAAAACCAAATAGTCCATTCCAGTCACATCTCATTGTTCATCTGGAGACAATAATAGCTATTATTAGGTTACTCGTTTCGCAGGACGTGAGAGTATACTTCCCGCTAACGGTATTCCTCTAATGCATTCATGAGAATACGTGTTACCACTTCTGTACGCTCCTGGGCCATAGTGGTAGTCCGCTGCACTAGCTCTGGTTTCCGTTTGTTGTTAAATTTAGCTTTTCGGGTTGTGGGATGTATATTACCAATTAACAGTTTTTATGGGGTTCCTTGGGAGTATGCTTACTAACAAAGTCGAGACTGAAAGGGCGTACGGGAGCATATGCTGTCCTTAGGGAGCATATTTACCACCAACGTAGGCACATACGGAGGATGTTACGTCATTTCCAGAAACTTTGAGGTACTGCTACAGTAATCATTTTCTGTTTGTCGCTGGATCACTTCGGTTGTAACGATGATTTGAACTTTTGATTGAGAAAGAAATATTACTTGTAAATAACAAACATAAAATGTAAATATATTTGAAAAGTAAAATAAAAAAAAATCACGTTTCTTTTATTTTTAACATGTAATGGCAACTCCTTACAGCTCACAAAATGGAAATGGGAAATCCATTTACCACCAAAGTAAAAACCTCACAAAGGCGCTGTGCTGGTAACCTTAGTTTTTAAACTTAAATCACAAAATAAAACAGTCAACATTAAAATATAATAAACTGATCACCCATCTAATGCAATACAAAAATAATCAGTTCTGATTGCCAGACAAAATGCACCCGCGAAAGGGTTAAATATGTGGGGAATGGAACTCATAAGAAAATTGTCGGCAGCGACTTTTTTACACGCAGTAGGCCTATCCTCGTTTACCCGGGCAAGACAACACGGAATTAAACAGAAATACTCTGATAGGTACTGCAATATATGTACAAACTTTTATTGTGCCTCTAGCACGGCGTTTTTCTTCACTTACACTATATACAGGGTGTTACAAAAAGGTACAGACAAACTTTCAGGAAACATTCCTCACACACAAAGAAAGAAAATATGTTATGTCGACATGTGTCCGGAAACGCTTAATTTCCATGTTAGAACTCATTTTATTACTTCTCTTCAAATCACATTAATCATGGAATGGAAACACACAGCAACAGAACGTACCAGCGTGACATCTAACACTTTGTTACAGGAAATGTTCAAAATGTCCTCCGTAAGTGAGGATACATGCATCCACCCTCCGTCCCATGGAATCCCTGATGCGCTGATGCAGCCCTGAAGAATGGCGTATTGTATCACAGCCGTCCACAATACGAGCACGAAGAGTCCCTACATTTGGTATCGGGGTTGCGTAGACAAGAGATTTCAAATGCCCCCATAAATGAAAGTAAAGAGGGTTGAGGTCAGGAGAGCGTGGAGGCCATGGAATTGGTCCGCCTCTACCAATCCATCGGTCACCGAATCTGTTGTTGAGACGCGTACGAACACGTCGACTGAAATGTGCAGGAGCTCCATCGTGCATGAACCACATGTTGTAAAGGCACATGTTCTAGCAGCACAGGTAGAGTATCCCGTAGGAAATTATGATAACCTGCTCCAGTGAGCGTGAAGAACATGAGGCCTAATCAAGAAATCACCAACAATTCCTGCCCAAATGTTCACAGAAAATCTGTGTTGATGACGTAATTGCACAATTGCGTGCTGATTCTCGTCAGCCCAAACATGTTGATTGTAAAAATGTACAATTTTATTTCAATTTACATTTAAAGAAAAATACAAAAATGAGCTCTAACATGGAAATTAAGTGTTTCCTGACACATGTTCACGTAACATATTGTCTTTCTTTGTGTGTGAGGAATGTTTCCTGAAAGGTTGGCCGTACCTTTTTGTAACACCCTGTATATATACACTTTGGTTAACTCGCTTTTAGTTACAGAAATAATGTGTAAATATCTATTTTACATTCGTGTGGCGTTCCACCAGCATCATTTCGTTGCTCCAGCTGACCTGAGTAAGTCACTAGCTTGTCCACCTTTTCCGCTATCTCCGCATCAGACATTCTTGTCTTCCACTGAAATGTCCCTTTCGTTGTCTACTTCATCACTGTCGTTTCTGTAGTAGAATAGTTGGTAACACAAATTTCTTCGCTGGTCAATAAGCCGTAACCAGCATTACTGTTGTTCTGCAACTAGGCGTCTGGTTTGCGCTATCGACATCTTAAACAACTAGGTATGTTGGCAAACATTGCAAGAAATTCAGAGCTAGTCGCAACTTCACGCGAGGTGGAATCGTAAATATCAGGGCGTAGTGTTTTCCCTGACTGCAGGACTGACAGATTAGTGATACCAACAAGACGCAACCATAAGGTTCCGACTAATACCACACAACGATTTTCCACAACACAGTTTATTAAAGGAAGATACTGATACATAGTTTCGACGAACACTAGTACAGTTCAAAGGTAACTGAAAACTGCAAGGTTCTTTCCTCAATTCCCAAGTCCGTTGGCAGGCAGTAATTAGAGGTCCCAGCAGCGTCGACACTTATCCAAGAGAGTCGCCCTAGAGTAGACCAGTGGGCAGGCAGAGGTTGGCAGCAATGCACAGTCCTCGTCCCTGTCGAGAAACACTGCATGTCTCGGCGCGAAGGACTGCCGTATGCACTGGTGCAAATCCTTATACATCAAGCAGAGCGGCCGGGTATTTGTGTGTACGTATTGCATACATAGCTACAATTTTGTTCCAATCTTAATGAAATTTTGCGTACATGACTTTCAAACCAAGAGAATAATCACCATAAGTGTAAGAATGACGTACAACTCATAGTTCATCTCATATGACGTCATAAACAATGAGATAGGCGAAAACCTGTTGCATTAAGCTACAGTGCTGCTCATTTTCTCCTAAAGCATTTCAACCAAATTTGGTACAGATATTCTTTAGGTGAGGTAATAATTACTATAGGAGTAAGAACTACATACAACACCTTGTTCGGGAGATACAACGTCTTAAACAATAGGAGTTGCAAGAAACTGTCACATATTGGGACGAGACTTCATATAACACCATATGAGAATGACACCACTTACCGAACCAGCAACAAACTTCAAACTTAATTTCAAACTTTAATTAAACTTTTTATCGCTGACAACCACATCAAAATAATGAAGGGAAAAACGTTTTTCGGTTACTAGCGTACTAGACTCTGACCATATATTATTGGTTATGAACTGTAGGCTACAACTAAAAAACTGCAAGAAGGTAAGTAAATAAAGAGATGAGACCTGGATAAATTGGAGGAACCTGAAGTTCTTGAGAATTTCAGAGGCGGCTTTAGACAATAATTGACAGAAACGGAGGAAAATAAAACAGTAGCAGAGGAATGGGTAGCAATTAGAGATGAACTAGTGAAGACAACTGCTGACAAAATAGGTAGAAAGGTAAGACCTGCAAAAAATCCTTGGAAATCACAGGAAATACTAAATTTAATCGATGAAAAGAGAAAATATAAAAATGCAGTAAATGAAACAGGCAAAATGGAGAAAAGGCGACTAAGAAATTAGATTGACAGGAAGTGTAAAATAGCTAAGCAGGAGTGGTTAGAAGGCAAATGTATGTCTGTAGGAGAATGTATAAATAGGGGGAAAATAGATACTGCCAACAAGAAATAAAAGAAACATTTGGAGACAAGAAAAGCAGCTGTATGAATATAAAGAACTCAGATGGGAAACTAGTTCTCAGCAAAGAAGGAAAAACTGAAAGGTGAAAAGAATATATAGAGGGTCTCTATTAAGGAAATGAACTTAGAGACAATATTGTAGGAAGGGAAAAGGATGTAGATGAAGATGAAATTGCGGATACTATACTGAGAGAAGAATTTGACAGAGTACTTCAAGAACTAAGTCGAAACAAGGCCCCTTTAGTGGACGACATTCCCTCATAACTACTGAAGTCTCTGGAAGAGCCAGCCACAGTAAAACTAATTCACCTGGTGCGTAAGGTGTATGAGACAGGGGAAATACCCCCAGACTTTGAGAAAAATGTAATAATCCCCATTCCGAAGAGAGCAGGCGCAGACAGCTGTAAAAATTTCAGAACCATCAATGTAATAAGTCATGGTTGCAAAATTTTGTCACGTATTATTTACAGAAGGATGGAAAGCTGGTAGAAGCCCACCTCGGGGAAGGTCAGTTTGGATTCAGTAGAAATGTAGGAACCCGGGAGGCAATACTCACTTTACGTCTTATCTTAGAAGATAAATTAAGGAAAGACAAACCTTCATTCTAGATTTTGTAGATAAGGAGAAAGCTTTTGACAATGTTGACTGGAATACAGTCTTTCAAATTCTGAAATCAGCAGGAACTGAAGATTATTTATAACTTGTACAAAAACCAGACAGCAGTTATCAGAGTTGAGGGCATGAAAGGGATGCAGAGGTTGGGAAGAGAGTTAGGGTTGTAGCCTTTCTCCAATGGTATTCAATTTGTACATTGAGCAAGCTATAAAGGAAAGCAAGTAGAAATTTGGAGAAGGAATTAAAGTTCAAGGTGAAGAAATGAAAACATTGCGTTTTGCCGATGACATTCTAATTCTGACAGAGACAGCAAAGGACCTGGAATAGCAGTTGAATGGAATGGACGATGTGTTGAAAGGTGTGTATAAGATGAACATTAACAAGAGCAAACCAAGGGTAATGGAGTGCAGCCTAGGAAAATCAGACGATGCTGAACGAAATAGATTAGGTAACGAAACAATAGAGGCGCTACATGAGTTTTGTTACTTGGGCAGTAAAATAACACAGACGATATAAAATGCAGAATGGAAACGGGAAGAAAAGCGGTTTTGAAAAAGAGAAATTTGTTAACGTCGAATATTAATTTAAGCGTAAGGAAGTCCTTTCTCGAGGCATTTGTTTTGTGTGTTGCCTTGTATGGGAGTGAAACATGGGCGATAAACAGTGCGGATAGGAAGAGGTTAGAGGCTTTTGAAATGTGGTGCTACAGAAAAATTCTGAAGATTAGGTGGGTGGATTGCTTAACTAATGAGGAGGTGATGAACAGAATTTGGGAGATAAGGAATTTCTGGCACAATTTAACTAAAAGAAGGGATCGATTGATAGGACACATTCGTAGACATCAAGGAATCGTGAATTTAGCATTGGAGAATGGAGGGAAGTATGTGGGGTAAAAATCGCAGAGGGAGACTAAGAGATGAATCAAGTAAGCAGATTTAAATGGATGTAGGTTGCCGTTCTTATGAGGAGATGAAGAGGCGTACTGAAGATAGTGTGGAGAGCTCCATCAGACCAGTCTCCGGACTGAAGACCACAACAACAACAACAACAACACTTGTCTGCTGTTCATGGAGCAAGACTACGGCATTCGGTGTGACGTTGCAGTTTATGTTTTCTACATTACAAACTGCAGTCGCAGGAAATTTTATAGATAGTTTACACACATACAGATAAAAGTAGTTTAGAAATTGTATCACAGTACGCAACGTAGTTCATGAGATATTAAGACAATAAAGTAACGTTCATGGAAAACCGCCCCATCTGGTTCTAATCTATTACTTCTTTACAACTAACTGTGTTCGCAACGGGTTTTACCGACATACAGCACTTACACAAAGGATATATAACTGTAGAATTATACATTTGTACAACATGTAATAAATATGAGATCATATACAGGGTGTTACAAAAAGGTACGGCCAAACTTTCAGGAAACATTCCTCACACACAAAGAAAGAAAATATGTTATGTCGACATGTGTCCGGAAACGCTTAATGTCCATGTTAGAGCTCATTTTATTACTTCTCTTAAAATCGCATTAATCATGGAATCGAAACACACAACAACAGAACGTACCAGTGTGTCTTCAAACACTTTCTAACAGAAAATGTTCAAAATGTCCTCCGTTAGCGAGGATATATGCATCCACCCTCCGTCGCATGGAATTCCTGATGAGCTGATGCAGCCCTGGAGAATGGCGTATTGTATCACAGCCATCCGCAATACGAGCACGAAGAGTCCCTACATTTGGTACCGGGGTTGCGTAGACAAGAGCTTTCAAATGCCCCCATAAATGAAAGTCAAGAGGGTTGAGGTCAGGAAAGCGTGGAGGCCATGGAATTGGTCCGCCTCTGCCAATCCATCGGTCACAGAATCTGTTGTTGAGAAGCTTACGAACACGTCGGATGAAATGTGCAGGAGCTCCATCGTGCATGCACCACATGTTGTGTCGTACTCGTAAAGGCATATGTTCTAGCAGCACAGGTAGATTATCCTGTATGAAATCATGATAACGTGCTCCAGTGAGCGTAGGTGGAAGAACATGAGGCCCCAACAATTCCTTCCTTCAATTTGGCCAACTAGCGGTGAATCGAGGAAGTATAGTACATACTAACGAAACAATTGGGTATTTTGACAATTGTCTGCATGAATTATTTCAATTTACATTTAAAGAGAAATACTAAAATGAGCTCTAACATGGCAATTAAGCGTTTCCGGACACATGCCACATAACATATTTTCTTTCTTTGTGTTTGAGGAATGTTTCCTGAAAGTTTGGCCGTACCATTTTGTAACACCCTGTATACTGTAATGGGTAAATACCTCTGAAATCATGCAACACG
Organism: Locusta migratoria; assembly: GCA_026315105.1. Lineage (NCBI taxonomy): Eukaryota > Metazoa > Arthropoda > Insecta > Orthoptera > Acrididae > Locusta > Locusta migratoria. The sequence goes on along the minus strand of CM048746.1, from coordinate 637,980,474 downwards.
TATTCCAGTTACCTTAAGGAAAGGAAAGCTGACAGTAAGTAGTGTTTGACAACTTCGAGCTCTGAAGCGCAGGCGATAGCAATAGACTTTTATAGGAAAGGAAAGGAAGAGAATGGAAACAGTACATCCAACGAATACCTGTTATTTACGAAAGATCAGGCAGTTTCCAGTCAGACTAGCATTTCGTATTACGACTAATAAACCACAGGGCAATCTATTCAATACTGCGGAGTGGATTTGACATTCCCACGTTTCTCACACGGACAACTTTGACACTTGCTTAGTGGTGGCCTCACCAAAGAAATTATTCATATTAGATCCTGGGCAAGTAACAATAAATATTGTTTATAGCTAAGTTGTGAATTAAATGAATGTATGAATGTTACATACCATTTTCTTTGGTTTACTATCTTTGTTTGTTTGTTCAAAAATGTTAAAATGTTCGTAGATCTTATGGGACTTAACTACGGGCTCATCAGTTCCCAAACTTACAAACTGCTTATGAACCAGCTTATACTAAAGACGGTACAAACATTCCCGAGGGGGGATTCGAACCCCCGACGGGGAACGGCCTCGCGCATCGTAGCATAGCGCCTCAATGCGCTCGGCTGCTCCGCCGCGGCCTTTGTTTGGATACCGTTCTTAACATTTTCTATACTATGCAAGACAGCCTCATTTCTTATATATTCTCCGGTAAATAAGAGATGTGTATCAATGCATAGTTTCGGGGAGAGTTCTACATCGGACAGACAGTGCGCAATATTGAACAGCGCTGTGTTGAAAGATATTTCCGTCGACGTTATCCTGAGAAATCAACAACTGCGGAGCACGCTCTAGAAAACAAACAGCGCATTGCGTTCGAGGATAAAACCAGAACAAATACTTTCTGGGATAGTGTAAGAAAAGAGGCTATCAAAATATCTGAAAAAATCTTTTAATAAAGACGGCGGCTTGCAGCTGAGCACATCTTGGGACCCGGCCATTGGACAGTTGAAACGGGCGCGACAGGCACGCGCCCAAAACATTTGAAAGCTTCTTGTTCTGTGTTTATTAAGTGAAAGTGAAAGCTTGATGAAAGTTTGTTAAGTGAAAGTTTCCTATTCTTATGAAGTCTTTCTATTTAAATCAACGAGTTTCTCTAATCATATGTGCGCAACGGATTTAAAATACAAAATTAGGCCCTGTAAGTAAAACAATCTGTACTTCTGTGGACATTATTTCTGACAGTCAGATTCAGTGGCATGTAAGGACTGATTACTTTACTGGTACGTGAACATTTACATTTAAAAAGGAAATCTTTTTCTCAAAAAAACTCAACACGTACAACGAAATCAGGAAAATGAGGGACGAGGTTGAGCTGAAATAAGAAAAATTAGTAATCATTGAGTTATTTATTGAAGTAAAGAAACATACCTTTGTTCAGTCTTCAATATAATACAATGGTTTTATACAATTCCGTTCCATACAAATATTCTCTTCCTCTTGATACAGTCTCCACTGTCCAATATAATACGTTTGTATTCATAAAGAGTGAAATAAATCAAACTCAATACAATCATTGCTGACCAATTCAACCTTAGTACACAACACAGTTGCCATACCGCTGTCAGCTAGCCTAGCCCACAATCGACTCTTCTGCTCAACAGCTCACTCTCTACTACTCGCCTCAGCAGTCAAAGAAGCTACTGTAGCGCAGATGCTACATCGCAGATGCAAAGACATTATAATGTGCAGTGGTTACAAACATGCACTGACATTATCGAGCATGGATGACTTTCTCATAAAAAAATAAAGCAATAAGGCGGATACACGTTCAGATTCACCAAAAATAAAGCTACAAATCCATAAATAATGAACTTCAGCCTTTGGCTGCCTACTTCCACATTGTCATATATGGCGAGGCGCCTGAGCACCAGTGACGTCACAGGAGGCCACGCAGGTGTATAAGGACGGCGGCAGCAATGATAAGACAGTCACCATTTGACAATGGCCGAGGAGATTTCTGCCAAAAGCTCGTGGATATCAAACCACTTGACGCGGCTGGAAGCCCGAGAGAATTTTATCGATATAAGAAGTTATTAGAAAAACTGAGGTGGACAGAGGGAGAAGGGACAGAAGTACTCAAGGCTTGAATAAATAAATTAGTACCCGGGTAACGTCGCATTTTCAGCTAGCCTTCTTCTAATATATAAAGCAGAGTGTCCGTATATTTGTACGTGTTGCATACAAATCTACAGTTTTATTCCAATCTGTATGAAATTTTGTACACGTAAGCTTCACTCCATGAGGACGGTCGCCTTAAGTGTAAGAATCACATACGATATATAGTTCACGAGATATGCCGTCATAAACAATGAGATGCGCGAAAAACTGCTACATTTTGCGACAATGCTGCTCATTTTCTCCTAAACCATTGGACCGATTTCAACCAAATTTGGTACACACATTCCTTACCGTGAGATAACAATTGCTTCAAGGTTAAGAATCACATACGGCGCATGGTTTAAAAGATATTACGTCATAAGCAATAGAAATCTCAAAAAATGCCATATAATGCGGCTAGACTTTCGAAATACACTGTATGAGAATGACAGTACTTACCGACTTCCAACAACCTTTAAACATAATTTCAAACCTTTATTAAACTTTTTCTCGCTGGAAACCGTAGTGAAATGATGAAAGGAAAAAGGTTCCTCGCTTACTACTTTTCCGCTGTTCATGGACAATGGCATTCGGTATTACGTTACAGTTTATGATTTCTACACTACAAATTGTAGTAGCAGGAAATTTTACAGGTAGTATACACACATACAGATTAATGTAGTTTAGAAATTGTATCACAGTACGACACGTAGTTCATGAGGTATGAGGACAACAGCAGTAACGATCTTAGAAACCGCTATATCACGCACCAAGTTTTAATCTATTATTAGTTTACTACTAATTGTATTCACAACAGTATTTATAGATATACAGCACTTATACAAATGAATATATACCTGAAAAATTCTACTATTGTGTACTAAAATGATAAAAGTATGTATTTTACTCTGTAATTTAAAGAGGAATAGAAGCATTATTGTTCTTAGTAAACTTTTGGTTCGAAATTGGTGTATAGATGGAAAGTCAGAATCGGAAGCATGGAATCTGATTTTTATGATATACGCTTTCGATCTACAGCTATTGAAGTTTCACATGCAGCCTGCAATCCCTGTATCTACAAATCACAATCCCAAACACTTTGAGTGGCAGATACTAAACATCCCGGGCAACGCCGGTTTTTCAGCAAATTCCTTATACAGTGTAAGGATCCTGGTCTTGTGGCCTGTAGCCAGCGACATCTGTGAAAGAGAGTACATTTACTATTTTCTCTCACCTCGAGGTGGACAATCCACTGTCGGTCGATGTCCGCTAGGAATAGCTGACCTCTCTGGAAATTCGATGTTTGGGGCTTCGCGCCTGCTCTGCCACGGCTTACGTGACACCGAAGTCGGCCGGGTAGTCTGCTCGCTAGGGGTTCTCTCTCCCGGTATGACACACCGAAATCTCGTCTTTGATATTTCATCGATTTCAACACACAAATTAAGCTGTTCCCTCTTCCTCAATTAATTTACCCAGCCTCTGTCTTTGGTATACAGATTTCGTGTTGGTTATACCTGTACACCTTGGTGCATGGGTTATGCAAGAGTCGTTGCGTTTAGAGGGAAGAATTCAGCGCTTCGTCAAATGCAGCCAATTAGGGATGTCATGGAATTTATCAGTAAACAATATGGCCTTCAATGGAAAATCCTCATCCTCCAAACACCTGCACACACTTGGCACAAAATCATCGCGAAACCAGTCTTCATCGTTGAAGACATAAGGGATCCAGTGTTAGCGGCAGAGTTTCGAAGAACTCTGGAAGACATGAAATCAACTACTGCAGAAGCCATGGGTAACATTCAAACGAACTTTATCAGTGGGGGAAATGGTAAAACTACGGCTGTTAAAGTCGCTGAGTGTAATCTAAGAGACTGGCGTAGTACCATCAGACTTTCGCAAAACTATAATTAACACAAATCCGAAAGATAACAAGGACAGGTAAGTTTGAGAAATTCTTCAGAATCAGCTCATGGTTCCAAACTTCTGGCGAGAAAAACATTCATAAGAATGGGAAAAAACTGAGAATTTGTTAGATGACAATCAGTTTCGCTTTAGGAAAGGATTCTTCAGAATCAGCTCATGGTTCCAAACTTCTGTCGAGAGAAACATTCATAAGAATGGGAAAAAACTGAGAATTTGTTAGATGACAATCAGTTTCGCTTTAGGAAAGATAAAGCAAGCGGACATGCAATATTAACGTTTCGCCTAATTGTATAAGCAAGGCTGTGGTATAGGATTCTTTGACATGGAAAAAGCGTTCGGTAGTCAGAGAAAATAGGAACAAGCTATAGAAAAGGACCCGTGTTACACACAGCCACAAAGAAAATTACTACGCTCTTTTTATTCCATTTCACTCAATATTCATGTACAAACAGTGAATAATGGGGTACCTGAAATTAATACGTTTACAGATCGAAAGCTCCAATGTTACTTAGGTACCAATGTTGATCAATGCTGAGAACCCACACCAGTACGAAATGTAGCCTCTAGTCCAGTAACTTAATGCAAAAAATGGGTCCTGAATGCGTAAATATAGGGGTGATATGAAACATTTGTAATAATCTGATTGTGGTCCTAGCTGACATATTAAAAGTTCCCAATGCTGCGGGCTGTGGAATCGAATTTATAATGTTATCAATGCGACCGCCATGAGATTTTAGAGAGTAATTTTTGAATGGCTATAAACTCCAACAAAATTAAGGTAAAAAAGAAACTTTTGCACCAAATTACAGAGGAAGAGTTGGAAAATGTTTACGTGGCATTATCTTACATGTATGTAAGATTTGGGTCGAGTTATATGAAGCATAATTAGAATTTTTTTTTTTAATTTCTCTATGAATAACTACGTACTTATGCGACAAAATGTCATTGTCTTCAAAAGTCATGTAACACATTCTTAGAGTTTTAAGGAAATAGCAAATTCTTCCCTTAAAATTTATAATACTTGAGATTTCTGAAATATATTTATCGTACCATATGATTATTCGCTAGTGAGACCGGATGTAAGATTTTTAAGGGGGCTTTTTTAAAGTATGTGTAAACATTCTCAAAAGATAGTGTAACGTCTTTTTCTCTGAAACATGTTAACGATTATATTTTTACAAAACTAAGTTAAATACCGCTTTGTTTTATCTACATATAGGCCTAATTTGTATTATAAATTTACGTGAATGGGAATGTATAATTTTATATACTTGTTTTAGTATTTACTAGCTATTCTAAAAATAAAAAATAAAAATACATAGAGTGTAAATCTATGGGACTTAACTGCTTGGTTATTAGTTTATTGGTCCCCTAGGCTTACAGACTACTTAAACTAACCTAAGAATAAAACACACACACACACAAACACACACACACACACACTCACGCGCGCGCGCGCGCGCGCGCGCACAGGACTCGATCCACCACGGCGTACGACCACGTGCACCGCAGAACGGCGCCTCAGTGCGTGTGTCCAGCCATTCTACCAGTTTATAGGCGATTTGTACATTATTTTGACAAAAAATAACCATTGCTGAAATATTTTGTCATTGAATCAGCTAATAATGGTGCACAGCAATCGGCCATAACTAAAACAAAACAAAAAAAAAAACAAAAAACAAAAAAAATTTAAAAAAATGAAGAAACAATACACTGAACGCCAATATGCAATGTCGCAAACGATTATGGTTGTTCCACAGTGAATAGCTGATTGTCCTCACAAATTTGATACTAAAATTAAGAATCACATCATAAAGATATGATTCACCTTTCTCACTAAATCTGAGTGATTATGAAACTTGCTATTGGTTTGCGGAAAAGCTTTAGGAACACCACACAGTAGCAATAAAAACTTCTAGCGCACTTCTGTTACTTCCTTGAGCATTTACATTGGGATTGTTCAATAATAACGAAATTTCTCGTAGATTGGACTATATTTGAAGAAACCGGCATGCTGGAGAAACAAAGATGATGTCGTGTTACGTACAGCTACAGAATGCTAGAATAGCATACCGTGGTACAGTCACTCAGTGCTTTTTATGTAACGAACTATTTGTTCTTTGGGGTGATCTAAATCTAATACATAAAGCAGAGTGTCCGTATGAGTGTACGTGTTGCATACTGCGATGATACTGCCGGCCCTCTCATCACAATGTTATCATACGATACCGTCTGCGTCGGACCTGGAATCGTTTGGTTCAATAGTGATACATGTTGCGTGTGAAGTTAGTTACAGTCGAAATAACCAGCCTAGGAATCAGTGTAGGACAGTGTCTCGGTGATACTGTGACTAGTCAACAAGTGATAGAATTCATTAATTAAGAGATTCATATATTTTCTTTCCAGACAGTTCTATAAACAATAGTTTTGTCATTGTATGTTATTTCAATAAATAGACAGACGAATTGTGAAAACTTTTATATCTACATAATAACATTAAAATAAGTAGCATTATATATATGTTAGGCTCATAAACAAGTTGTGTTGACCAGCTAATTGTGTTAATTAATGTAATAGTCGAAATTTCAATATTGTAAATCTTTGTATATATTGACTGACGTGATATTTTGAACCTGTTTTGAGATTTGCGAAGATATTTGATAGTTCAATATATGTTAGGAACATTTATGATGTACTGATTAACAAATTAATTGACATTTAACATTGCTGTTTGTTATCAAGCAGAAAGATCGGCAATTGTTATGAACAATGCATAATGTAACGCCATTATTGTGAATGTTATAATCGGCAATTAAAATCTGCAATTGTTATGAACAATGCATAATGTAACGTCATTATTGTCGATGGTATATATTTGCCACGCCGCCTTGCGTGGGGGAGTTCGAGTTTTAGTCGTCTGTCAAGTGCTCTGGAAGCTATGTCAGTCTGTTGTTTTAAAATGGAAGTTCTGTCAACTAAGTTCTGTTGCATTGTATGCGTTTTGAATTTGTATTGTTTTGGTGGAGAAGTAGTTTGATTGCAAATCAAGAAGAAGTGAAAAATTGTACATACGAGTATTTATTTCTACCACGATGACCCCCATACATCGTAATGTTGAAAAGCTAAGTATCTTGTTTGGAAGTGGTAGAATGAACTGCAATTACTTAAAAATCAACTAAATATTACAATACAAATCTACAGTTTTGTTCCAATCTTTATGAAATATTGTACACGTAAACTTCCATCCATGAGGACGGTCGCCGTAAGTGTAAGAATCACATACGATATATAGTTCACGAGATATGACGTTATAAACAATGAAAAGTGTCTAAAACTGCTGCATTTTGCGACAATGCTGCTCAATTCCGCCTAAACCACTGGACCGATTTCAACCAAATGTGGTACACATATTCCTTACGTGAGATATCAATTGCTGTACGAGTACGAACCACATACAACACATGGTTCAGGAGATATAACGTCTAGACAATAGGAATCGCAGAAAACTGCCACATAATGCGACCAGACTTTCTCAATACGCTATATGAGAATAAGAGTACTTAACGATTTGCAACAAACTTTAAACATAATTTCAAACCTTTATTAAACTTTTTCTCGCTGACACCCATAGCAAAATGATGAAAGGAAAAAAGTTTCTTGCTTACTACTTTTCCGCTGTTTATGGAGTAAAACTACGGCTCTCGGTATGACGTTACAATTTATAATTTGTACACTACAAATTGTAGCGACAGGAAATTTTACGTACAGTATACATACATTTAGTTGAATGTACCTTCTAAAGTGTATCACATTACGACATCTAATTCATGAGATATGAATAGTTCGCAGATCCCTCGCCTCTTAGTTCGTCCGCTCCTTTTCCGAAGACTGACGGGTAACAGCGAGAGCGCGCAGAATCGCGTGATTCCCTTCTGCCAGTTGCCGTCATTTCGAGCTGGCATGCAGCTCAGCTGTAGTCTTAGTAGCGGTAGCTAGGTAGCGAACTAAAATATGCGCGATAGGTCGCGAACAGAATTAAATATCACGTGTTTGCCTTCTGCTGTTGAGAGCCATTTCGAGGTTAGCGTCTGCCTGCTATATTACATTGTTCAGTGCTACAAAATTTCTGCTTTGAAATATTCTCTGCTATATCTGACTAACAAATTCCATAATGCCAAGATATAGAGATAACTCTAAACTTAAACGCGAGAAATTATCCACAAACTGTTTCTTTTGGTTTGCGTGATATCGTTAGCGGCTCAAGCAGCAAGCGCGTGAAGCAGCTAGGTGGGGGACCTTCTCCCTCCACCTGCATGCGCAGACCATGCCACTCAGCCGTCACTGGGAGCGGACGAACTAAAAGAATGAACTAGTTCGCGGCAGAGCCGCGAACTAAAGTAAGCGCTCCCGATCGTGAACTATTATGTGCAGGTCTATTGTGTATACTGTCGTTTTGCAGCAACGCAAGCTGCAGTTTTCCCATGGAGACGATCGTAGATGTTCCGAATTTAGTCTTGGGAAACGACCTGCCATTGAATTTCCACCTGGTATTTCAGTTGGACTAGATTTTGTGCTGGTCGTGCAGACCGCGAAAGACGACGTTTCATTCCGTCCCAGACACGCTCAATGGGAATTTGCGGGTCGGACTGGTCAGTGATGAGATTCGTTTCTAGCTCAATGTCAATGATGGTCGTACGCGTGTGTGGCATCGTGCACGAGAGGGCGAAAATCTTTAGTGTATACGACAAGGGCCCACGGGGCCGACACCCGGCACCAGGGTGTAAGGAGCCATGTACTACTACACTGGCCGTTCCTCTCTGGTGACCGTCAAGGGAAAATTGAACAGTGCACAGTTGTGAAATTTGACATTTTCCCGGCGAAGCAAATGTTCAAAAAGATTTCGGGTTTGCAGCCGGTCGTCGTAAACTTCATTCCACGATATTTCAACTGGGCACTCGCCAGTCATCTTCAGGTGAGCCAACAAGGACTGACGAAGACTCTTACGCTTACGCTTCTCTTGACGGACCTCGACCTTGGTCCGATGGGTTGCAGGCTAAGCATTAACTGCTGTTCCTGCGGTACCTGAAACATATGAAAGACAAATTAGTGGCCTGACTGGAGGAAAGGTCTTAGTGTGTCAGCTGATGACGGTGTGTGATTTCTTCCACGGTTGCTACGAGATTATAAGATTAATCTCGTAGCAGGTCAGGCCAACGAGTCGTTGGCCTGAAGTGTTGTTGTGTCCCAAGGTCCCGGACGAGCCGGTTTTGGGACTGCTGGGACTTCTCATAGACGTTCCTGGCGGTGGCGCGGAACCTCTCCCGGAGGGGCAAGATGCCGACTTCGTCGTGAAGCCGGGCGGTGGGGTACCGCTTTGGAAGATGCAGGGCAGTCTTCAGGGACTGACGAAGACGCTCTCAGCTCGGCCTTATATAGCTCGCTGCTGGTATTACCGCGCATGCGTCGAAGACACGGCGAGGGTGACAGAAGGAGCACACCGCCCGGCGGCAGCGCCCTCGCTGGTGCAACTGCAGGGATCAGCTGATCAGCTGTCTTCGGTAGTGCCGCTGGCAGCAGTTATCTGAGTCTTCTGGCGTCTTCATCTAGAACAAATTTCGGAGATGACGGGATTCCACGCGTTATTCAGCTGGTAGCCGCTGTCACGGTTCATCAGATTTTCCACAATGCCTATTCCAACGGATTCTTTTATAATGTGGTCCCAGAAGGATGTTGTTGTGGCCAAAATTGATGTTTTATCATACTTCATTGTATGTCCGTTAGAAATACAATGCTCTGCAACAGCAGACTTGCTGGGCTGCAGAAGGCGAACGCAACGTTGATGTTCATTACAACGTTCTTCCTCGGTGCTTGTTGCCTGTCCTATATAGGCCATATCACACTCGCAAGGCGTTTTATAAATTCCCGCCTTCCTCAGTAACAAATAATCTTTTACTGATCCCAACAAGTTACAAATCTTAGATGAAGGACGGAAAATCACTTTCACCTTGTGACACCATAATTAAATTTTTGATTTATTTATTTTATTATGCTTCAATTTATTATTGGAAAAAACTGTACAAGATATTAATGTATGCAATGAGTAAACTATCTTTGAAACTTATGTTCATTGAAAATGCCTTAGAAAATGCGTATTGTTAAATATATAAGTAATATTGTTAATGCAATATGTTTGTGTTAATATTTGTGTATGCTGAAAAAGTTGTAGAGGTTCTGACTGAGGGCTTTTGTAAATTGTACTGGAGTAGAAAAGACGGGGAGCATCCCCGCCGTAACGGATACTGACTGTGCGGGAAAACGCGGGAAGTTGTTGGCTGGCGCAGTTGGCTAGTGTGTGGCAAGGGATTACGGTCTGAGACGTGATAGCGTGTAGATGCAGTGGTGGTAGGCACAGTGGAATATACTGAGGTGCCTTTGTTTCTTGGTGGCTATGATCTGCAGGCCTTTACCTACAAGAAGATCATAATATGGCCTCGGATGAAATATTGTTGCTGTTGTAAGTACTGGCATAAATTGGTGGTTTAATATTCCGACGCTAAGAAGATTGGTTTTTGGTCACATACTTCAAGAGCCAGTAAAGCAATATATTGCACCACATGGAGCCACACTGCAGCGCCAAACTTCCACAGTCAAGTAGGAAAGTTTTTTATTATGTATAACAGTCCGAACCTCATTTTTGTTCAGAAGTTTGAATAATTACTTCTTTACGAGAATTGACTGTGATCCCATTATTGTCCTATGTCGTTTACCCAAGTAGGGTCCTATCCTTTGGTATAGTGATTATTCCGAGAGACCCACTAAAATAACTATAAACGATTCTAATAACATTTGCTTTGCTTAAATCTATAGTGGAGTTTGTGACTGCGTAGGCTTTCCCGGCGTAATGCTTCATAATATTCTTCTCGGGTTTGCTGCCGGATCAAAACGTCATCTTGACACGATATTTCGGCGGTCCACCTGGCCGCCATCCTCAGGTGACAGTGCTGGGACACCGACTCGCCGAGACTGAGTACAAGCCGCGAGCGGCGGCCCCTATATACGCCGCGGAAGGCCGATGGCGCGTGCGCAAAAATTGACAGTTCTGCCCTCTACGTTTCAGCGCCGCCAGTGGTGGAAGCCGGTGTAAACGATAGATCGCTATTCTGCAGAGACCGTTGTTTTTTGATGTCAAATAATAAAGGGTTCCACATTCTACTCAAAGGAAAACCCTTATCTCTGTTTATAATATTGTCAGTAAGACGAATAGCAATCGATTCTTTTAAAATACAGTCCCAATAGCGAGACGCTGAAGCAACCATTTGTGTTTCATCATATTTCATTTTATGTCCCTCAGTAAGACAGTGCTCAGCTACTGCAGATTTCTCTGGTTGAAGCAATCTTGTGTGTCGATGGTGTTCAGTACATCGATCTTGAATTGTGCGAATTGTCTGGCCGATGTAAACTTTTCCACAGTGACAAGGAATTTTGTATACACCGGGTTTCCTCAATCCTAAGTCATCTTTTACTGAGCCCAGGAGTGCTCTAACCTTGGCAGGTGGACGAAAAATGCATTGGATGCAAGTCTTTGCGTCTGAGTCCCTCTGATTTGCTGGTTAGCTTCGATGTGGTGTCGCTTTTTACCCGGGTTCCTCTGGAAGAATCCTTGCAATTAATTAGTGAAATTCTGGACGAGGAGACAACGGAGCTTTGCCGCCATGTGCTGACGTCGACGTACTTTTTATTCAACGGTCAATATTTTGAACAATCTGACGGAGTGGCTATGGGGAGTCCATTATCCCCCATAGTCGCCAATTTATTTATGGAAGATTTTGAGGACACGGCGCTGAAAACGTCTTTTCTAAAACCTACATGTTTCTGGAGGTACGTTGACGATACTTTCATGGTATGGCCACATGGGAGAGATGCTCTGAACCGTTTTCTGGACCATTTTAACTGCCTCCAACCTAGCATTAAGTTCACTATGGAGGTCGAGATAGATGGGAAGCTTCCATTTTTAGATGTCATGGTGTACAGAAAGGGTGACGGAACATTGGGACATAGTGTTTACAGAAAGCCCACTCACACGGACCGCTACTTGCATGCAACAAGTTGTCATCCACCTTACCAGCGCACTGGTGTCCTGCGTACGCTGACAAAAAGAGCTTTTGCCATTTCAGATGCTGAAAGTCTAACTAAAGAGATGGACCATCTGAGAACGGTTTTCAAGGAGAATGGTTACACGGACCAACAGATCTGCCGTGCTTTTCAATTTGGACCGTCGCGGGAACCACAAGAAGAAACTTGCAAGTCGCTGGCTTTCCTACCGTTTTCTGGAAGCATTTCATCTAAAATTGGAAGGATTTTGAAACGATATGACATCCAATGCATTTTTCGTCCACCTGCCAAGGTTAGAGCACTCCTGGGCTCAGTAAAAGATGACTTAGGATTGAGGAAACCCGGTGTATACAAAATTCCTTGTCACTGTGGAAAAGTTTACATCGGCCAGACAATTCGCACAATTCAAGATCGATGTACTGAACACCATCGACACACAAGATTGCTTCAACCAGAGAAATCTGCAGTAGCTGAGCACTGTCTTACTGAGGGACATAAAATGAAATATGATGAAACACAAATGATTGCTTCAGCGTCTCGCTATTGGGACTGTATTTTAAAAGAATCGATTGCTATTCGTCTTACTGACAATATTATAAACAGAGATAAGGGTTTTCCTTTGAGTAGAATGTGGAACCCTTTATTATTTGACATCAAAAAACAACGGTCTCTGCAGAATAGCGATCTATCGTTTACGCCGGCTTCCACCACTGGCGGCGCTGAAACGTAGAGGGCAGAACTGTCAATTTTTGCGCACGCGCCATCGGCCTTCCGCGGCGTATATAGGGGCCGCCGCTCGCGGCTTGTACTCAGTCTCGGCGAGTCGGTGTCCCAGCACTGTCACCTGAGGATGGCGGCCAGGTGGACCGCCGAAATATCGTGTCAAGATGACGTTTTGATCCGGCAGCAAACCCGAGAAGAATATTATATAGCCGGCCGCAGTGGCCGAGGGGACTAAGACGCTCCAGTCACGGTCTTCACGGCCACTACGGTCGGGGGTTCGAATCCCCCCTCGGGCATGGATATTTGTGCCGTCCTAGTTCGTAAGTAGTTCATAAGTAGTTTGTAAGTTTAGGGACTGATGACCCCGTAGTTAAGTCCCATAGACTATACAAACATTTGAACATTTGAATATTATATAGTGGAGTTTGCATTGAAAGTGAACAGTAGAGTAAATCGTATCTCCACTGAGCAAATGCAGATTCACTTAGTTCAATAATAAAGTTTTCTGAAGTGATAAATTTAAATCTGATTATTAAAAATATATGTTGAGCAGTGATATAAACTTTGGTGTTACGTAAATTCAGTGCATAGTAACTTGTGCGTAAACAAGAGTAGCATATCAGATTCAGGGACCACACTCTTGAAAACTGTGTTGCTTTGCCAAATTGTTAAACTGAAGACAATTAATTACTTAGAGGACAGTAATTTATTACGCAACAGTCTTACATTCAGTAGTTAATGAAAATATAAGCTTGCTAGTGTTATAAGTAGGCCTGTACTGAAAGTTGGCTAAGTTAGTGTATGAAGTATAATTACCTATAGAATAGTAGATTTTTCTATTCAGCACATTGTTGGTTCTAGCAAGGACTTAAATTGAATTTTTCCATTCCCATATAATGCTTACTTACAAGTATAGATTATGGTGAGGCTGTCTGCTACCTTAAAAAGCGACCACACTACATAAGTGTTGCATTTACATTACGTTTGTTAATGTTGTCTAAATTTTTAGGAAATATTTTACTTATTCAGTAATTATCGAGTCATTGAGATACTTGGTAATTGTTGTCCCTAAAGGACTGGCGACCGTAAATTGAATTTTTTAGTGGTAATTTTGTTTGATAATATTGCTCTTTCTGACTCCTGGTAACTTTATCAATGTTTTGTTTTGCAATGCAACCGATGTTCACCGCACTGAATGTTATCACCGATGCCCTTATTCATTAGGATAACACACGGTTAAAGAAAAATCCTCTCGGAGGTGCACCTTGTTGTAGGCGTAAGCTTGTAGCAACTAATAAGTTTTTTTATCGATATCTCAATATATGTAGTAACTCTGCCACGTTATATTGGATATCAGTACCTGAAATATAAGTAGCTGCAAAGCTTATCAACCCACAAAGAGTGCTGCAACCTGGTAACTACTAAATATTCTTCCTATTTTGAAGGAGACATTTCCAACGAATGGAAGGAAAGCTAGCGACTTAACTGGCGCGTTTTCCTCTTTATCCACATCCCGGTTCCTGGTTTTAGGTGAGAAGGTGCTGTTAATTTGCCGAGTCGAGTAACCATTGTCTCTCAATACTGTCCTTAAATGTGCAAGCTCTTTTGGTAGATTTTTTGCATCCGAAACGGTATGGGCCCTGACTACAAGGTTTTTAAGCACACTCATCATTTTGGATGGGTGATGGCAACTCGACGAATGCAAATACAAATCAATGTGCGTGGGCATACGATGAACAGAATGTCCTAAAGAACTATCAGCCTTCCGTTTAACCAAAACATCCGGAAATGGAAGGCAGCCATCTTTCTCTAATTCCATAGTGAATCGAAAGTTCTAATGAATGAAGTTAAGATAATGCAGAAACTCCATTAACTTATTTTCTCCGTGGGGCCACACTATGAAAGTGTCGTCGACGTATCTCCAAAATACAGTTGGTTTACAAACCGCTGACTCAAGTGCTGTTTCTTCAAAGTCCTCCGTAAAAAAGTTGGCCACCAGAGGAGACAAAGGACTGCCCACGGCGACACCGTCAGTTTGCTCAAAATACTCTTGGTTAAACAAAGAAAAGGTTGACGAAAGGGTGTGTCGAAACAAACCAGTGATGTCCGACTGAAACCGTTTACCATTCAGCGCCAAGGAATCAGCAAGAGCTACCTTTGTAAAAAGAGATACTACCTCAAAACTCATTAAAAGATCCGAGCTACTCAGGTGAAGAGCCCCTAGTCTGTTGATAAAATCTTCAGAGTTGCGTTTATGATGAGTACATTTGCCAACCAAAGGTCTCAGTAAGGAGGCAAGATGTTTTGCTAAATCGTATGTGAGGGCGTCAATATTACTCACTATAGGCCGTAAAGGAATTCCTTCTTTGTGCACTTTAGGCAGACCACACAGGCTCGGTGGTACGCTGCCATGTGGTCTTAACCGCTTGATGGTCTCTGGAGCTAACGAGGTAGAATTCAGAAGTGCACACGTCTCCGTTGCACACTTACAGGAAGACTGAACATGGCCCTACAGCACGTAGGAAAACGCGCCATCATTCAACCAGTCTTGCTATCGTTCATGCACCAAAATGGTGATATCCTTTTCGACAGGAAAATGCACGTCCACGTGTAACTCGCAGCACCCAACGTGTCCTTCAACGTGTCCGTCAGTACCCTGGCCAACACGATCCCCAGATCTGTCCGCCATTCAGCATGCTTCGGTCTGGATGAAACGTCATCTTGCAAGTTCTGCGCGACCAGCACCAAATCTGGCCCAACTGAGCCACCAGGTGGAAACTGCGTGGCAGGCCATTCCCCAAGACTACATAAGACACCTCTACGATCGTCTCCATTGGAGAAGTGCATCGCTGTAAAAGGAGGGAATACACTGTACTAGCGCCGACATTGCGCTCGCTATGGTGATTGTACTCTCGCGTGTGTGGCTCGGTGTCATGGTGTTGTATACTTCCTCAAGGATATGTGAATAAAATTTTGATCTGCTGGGTCGACGAATTCATGGTGGTTTTTTTTTCATTTTTCTGGAGTGTAAATCTAAACATTTTGACACAAATATGAATAAAAGGACCAACAGAAATTCTGTACACACGCTGGTCATAAGGAAATCACAAATGTTCAAGTGATTTACCTATAAATTTGTGCTCAAATCTGTATATTTCTAGCAAACCAACTAAAGAAAACAATAAATACCTTTACGAAGGTTATCTATTTCAGGCAAAACAAAACAGTACATAAAACTACCAAAACACGAAGCACGTTATGCACAAGACGCACAGTATACGGCAAACAACAAGCTGTTCGGCTCCGGGCTTTCGATGTGATGGACACTAGATGGCAGCACCACATAGATGTGAAATTTCTATAACCTTGTGAACTCGGAAACACACATTCGTGTGTGAGACACACATGTCCTGCTGGTCACGAAAGGGTCACCGCAGCAAGGAATGCTGTATTGGTATAGATTGTGGTACTGTATTGTACTTGTGCTAGTGACCTTTTTTTCGTTAATTCTGCAGCAATTTATAACCGTTCTAAAATTACTCCGCATATTTGTATGACGTCATAAACCTGATTCCACGACGTGGGCACGTGCGACCTCTTGCAATTGTCGGACGTCGTAGCGTCCTATGTGTCTCGTTCCGGCGGGGCAACGCTGGTAGGTTGGCAGGTCTGGACACTCCTCTCCCCCCTCCAAAAAAAAATCATCATCATCGTCGTCATTAGAGACTGATTATGCCTTTCAGCGTTAAGTCTGGACATTGGATCTCTAATAAAATTCCTCTATGATCCCCTATTCAATGCTAACGTTGATGTCTCATCTGATGTTATGCCTTTTACTTCAAAATCATTCTGCACCGAATGTGAGTACTTTCTTCTTCGTCTACCTCGACTTCTCTTGAGACTGACGAGCTCATGAGTCTCTTAGGTAGCCGTGCTTCTCCCATGACCCCACCATCTCAGTCTGTTCGCTCTAACTGCTTCATCTATGGTGTTCATTCCCATTTTTTCTTTGATTTCCTCATTATGGACAGACTGATAACCGTCGCTGTTTAGTCCTATCCAAAAACCAACAAACCAACCATTATGGATACCCTCCTGACATTGTTCCAATCTATTAGTACCTGCAATCATTCTTGCTACTTTCATATCTGTAACCTCTACTTTATGAATAAGGTAACCTGTATCCACCCAACTTTCACTCCCATACAACACAGTTGGTCGTAAGATAGAGCGGTGCACTGCTAACTTGGTCTTGGTACTGACTTCCTTCTTGCAGAAGAGAGTAGATATTAGGTGAGCACTCACTGCACTAGCTTTGCTGCACCTCGATACTAGTTCTTTCACTATGTTGCCATCCTGTGAGAAAATACATCCCAAGTACTTGAAACTGTCTACCTGTTCTGACTTTGTTCCTCCTATTTGGCACTCAATCTGCTTAAATTCTCTTTCCAACAGACATTATTTTCGTTCTGGAGATGCTGATCTTTATATCATAATTCTTGCACTTCTGATCAAGCTCTGAAATATTAGTTTGCAACCTTTCAATCGAATCTGCCATTACAGCTAAGTCATCCGCATATGCGAGGCTGTTTATTTTGTTTTGACCTATTTTAATCCCACCATGTTTTCAACATATGATCCATGAATAGTATGAACAACAGTGGTGATAGGTTACAGCCTTGTCTTACCCCTGAAACTACCCTGACAGTCTACGTAAAGCCCTTTAATTGCCTGCAGAAGTTTGTCTCCTATACTATAATCTTGTAGAACTGATAGTAGCTTCCTCCTAGGAACACGGTCAGAAGCCTTTTCTAGATCTATGAAACATAGATCTGGTCCTGACAGCATCTAAGATGCCTAAACCCCTCACTGATTTTCATTTAACTTGTCCTCAATTAATACTCGCACTCTCCTTTCAACTATACCTGAGAATATTTTGCCTACAACGCTAATTAAAGAGATTCCTCGATAGTTGTTACAATCTTTTCTGTTTCCATGTTTGAAAATTGGCGTGATTCGTCCAGTTAGACGGAACCTGTCCGATTCCCACGCCTTCTCAATCATCTCGTGTAACCATTTTAGACCTGATATTCCACTGTATTTGACAAGTTCCGGCTTAAAAAAAAATAAAAAAATAATTTAAAAGAAACGCACACTGCCACTGTGACCGAAGGCGCGATCTCCAGCCGCATTCTGTCAGCCCTGAGCTCCAAGACAAACACTGGCCTGAATACCCAAGGATGATCGCACGTCTGCTTCCTGAGTCGATCTCACGGACAGCGTTGTCGGCGACGACGTCCACGAAGTCCTCCAAAATGTTTGTTTGTAAATCTGCGGGACTTAACGTCTTTGGTTAAAAGTCCCTAAGCATACAAACATCTTAAACTGAGTTAAACTAACCTAAGGACAACACACACACACAGACACCCATGCCCGAAAGAGGACTCCAACCTCCGAGGGCAAGCAACGGCAAACTCCGCAGAAAAGCGCCTTAGACCTCTCGGCCACTCTACCGCGCCAAGTCCTGCAGTGGTCACAGAATCCTTAATCTGCTGTACAACCTCACAAATACAAGGTGAGTAACCTAACATTACCGCTGGATATATTTCATAAACCACATCAAATACTAAGGAACCGATTCCACAGACAGAACGTCAGGAGACGGGCTAGTGAAATTGGTTAATACAAACCATAAAAAAATGCACGGAAGTATGTTTTTTAACACAAACCTACGTTTTTTTTAATTGAACTCCGTTCGTTTTGTTAGCACATTTGAACATATAAATAAATACATAATCAGTGCCGTTTGTTGCATTGTAAAATGTTAATTACATCCGGAGATATTGTAACCTAAAGTTGACGCTTGAGTGCAACTGCACATTCCGCACTTAACACTAGGCTGACCCTTGACAGGATGTTCGACGGGCGTTTCAAAGGACGTGGAGGACGCATAAATTGGCCAGCCCGTTCTCCTAATCTTACACCTCTGGACTTCTTTCTGTGGGGTACGTTAAAGGAGAATGTGTACCGTGATGTGCTTACAACCTCAGAGGATATGAAACAACGTATTGTGGCAGCCTGCGACTACATTACACCGTATGTACTGCGGCGTGTACGACATTCATTACGCCATAGACTGCAATTGTGTGCAGCAAATAATGGCCACCACTTTGAACATCTATTGGCCTGACATGTCGGGACACACTCTATTCCACTCCGTAATTGAAAACGGAAACCACGTGTGTACGAGTACCTCACCCCTCATGGTAATGTAAAAGTGCGTCAGTGAAAAAGACCAATAAAGGTGTTAGTATGTGGACTAATGTGCTGTTCTAGTCTCTTCTGTACCTAAGGTATATCACCGTTCCATTTGGATCCCTACCTAATTCGGTACTCTCCGATACACACGATCGAACAGCGGCGAAGTGGTACTCAAGCGTCAACTATAGGTTACAATATCTCCGGATGTAATTAACATTTTACAATGCAACAAACGGCATTGATTACGTATTTGCTTATATGTCCAGATGTGCTAACAAAACTAACGGGGTTCCTTTTAATAAAACGTAGGTTTGTGTTAAAAGACATACTTCCGTGCATTTTTTGTGGTTTGTGTTAACCAATTACACTACCCCCTCTCCTCACGTTCGGTCTGTGGAATCGTTTCGACAGTATCTGATGTGGTTTACGAAATATATCCTGAGGTAATGCTAGGTGACTCGCCCTGTGTATTATCACATGACATTTTTGTTTAGAAACTAAGTGATGCAAAGGACCTATACTAAGAACGTCCCATATCACATGTAAACTCTCTCTCTTCCTATGCAGATTGAAACACACTTAGAAAACCTCGCAGTAACACATGGTGTTCCAAGAACAGTATACGTATCACAAAGTATTATTTTGTCCTAACTATCA
Source organism: Locusta migratoria (assembly GCA_026315105.1). Classification (NCBI taxonomy): domain Eukaryota; kingdom Metazoa; phylum Arthropoda; class Insecta; order Orthoptera; family Acrididae; genus Locusta; species Locusta migratoria. The sequence continues at coordinate 637,960,656 of CM048746.1, read as the reverse complement.
ATTGCTGCTCCTCGGCTAGGCTGTTGAAGAAACTAATGCACAGCCCAAATTTTACCCACCGAAAGTCTGCCTTACCGTGGAATAGTCATCAGCTCACGTCTGCATCGTTTCGTTGCGTCCAGAGCAGTGCCATCCAACGGCTCCACTTCCCGAGTCTCTCCGTAATTTTATTGAATTTAACTACAAAACCATACCTGTTAATTTATGCATGCAACTCACACGACAGTAAAGGATTGGTAGTCATGAGAACAGCATGACACAAAGTAAATATACAAAATAATTAACTAAACACATTTCCTTCTTGCACAATTGTGTAAAAATCAATTCTACATTAATAAACACACATCGAATGATGCACTGAAGGCTTACACGACCGGATGCCACAGTTGCTGGTAGAACTTCCGGTTACTCTTGTGTAGTTCGCGAACGAACTAGTTCGGAAGAGCTCTCCCACAGGCGAACTACGCGAACTAGTTCGCAGATTCCTCGCCTCATAGTTCGTCCGCTCCTTTTCCGAAGACCGACGGTGAACAGCGAGATGACGCGAGAGCGCGCAGAATCGTGTGATTCCCTTCTGCCAGTTACCTTCATTTCGAGCTGAGATGCAGCTCAGCTGTAGCTTCATAGTTCACTGCCACAAGAAATCTATTTCTCTATTTTAAAAATAAAGTACTACGAGTAATCCGTATACAAAGTAGTTGAATACCATTGTATCACCCATTCGTGTAAATAACTGGTTTATTTGCCTTAAGTATTTGCTGTCAAATTACCCAAAAATACGGGTACTAGCACTCGCTTTGGCAACACTGATTCATTATGTAAAAATGCTGTCATAAAAAAGAGCTCTTTTAATAGCGGTAGCAAAAGCCAAAACGAGCGAACGAACTAGAAGGAGCGGACGAACTACGAGCAGCGGACGAACTAGGAGAAGCGGGCGAACTAGGAGCAGCGGACGATTATGCCAAACGTATCTCGCGTTATAGTTCGTTGGATTCTTTTCCGAAGACCGACGGGCAATAGCGAGAGGTCGCGAACAGAATTAAAAATCACGTGTTTGCCTTCTACTGATGAGAGCCATTTCGAGGTGAGCGTCTGCCTGCTACATTACATAGTTCAGTGCTACAAAATTTCTGTTTTGACGTATTCTGCACTCTGCAATATCTGACTAATAAATTCCACAATGCCAAGACATAGAGATAACTCTAAACTTAAACACAAGAAATTATCTACAAACTTTTTTTTTTGCTTGATATCATTAGTGGCTCAAGCAGCAAACGCATGAAGCAGCTAGGTGGGGTAACTTCCCCCTCCACCTGCACGCGCAGACCACGCCGCTCAGCCCTCACTGGGAGCGGACGAACTAAAAGAGCGAACTAAAATGAGCGCTCCCGATCGCGAACTATTATGCGCAAGTCTACTTCCGGCTTATAAGGCCGTGGTCCATAAAACTTTGCAGATTTTCCTAATGTTTCGTCCAGAGCTGCGCCGGACATCTTCGGAAGTCTTCCTACTTCAGTCGGCAAGACTCAGCGGAAGTAGGAAGACGTCCGAAGATGTCCGGCCCAGTTCTGGACGAAACGTCAGGGAGAAATGCAAAGTTTTATGGACCACGGCCTTATAACACGGAAGTTCTACCAGCAGCTAAGACATAGAATTGCCACATTTGCCTTTAGAATTGCAAAGAAACATTATCGGAGTAAGAAAAGCCGTGAATCGTAACTGTGGTTTCACTTCAAGGTAACATCATTTAGTCCTGTGCGCCCAAGTGTCGATTACGACCGCATGTAGCAAAGCAGATAGGAGCCTGTTTACTCCGCTGCAGCTGGCGGCGGCGGCAGCAGCTGTTTACACGTAAACACGCTCACTGGACTGCAGATAATCGCCGCTCTCCTCTTTCTCGTCGAGTCAGCGTTTTGTTTGCACAGTAATTGGAGACGTGCTTGGGTATGGGTGATGAAGCCAGAGCCCTTTTCGACCTACTAACACGGGGAACACCAAGTATGGTACCAACGGAATTTGATGGGTCGTAGGTATGTTGTGAGGGAATTCGTCCAGACCATCAAGCTATAAGGATTTAATATTCATAGAATATATGACATCAACTGCGATTGGGCAAAGCTGAAAATGTGTACCCAGTCGGGATTCGAACCCGGGTCTCCTGCTTTCTAGGCAGTTGCGCTGACCGCTGGCAGGGCGAAACTGGGAATTTGTATCTGACGAGAGGCGTACATGGGTAGTCCTTGCAGGTGCGGTGATCACTGTGTCCCCAGTGGTGTAGGGGTCAGCGCAACTGCCTCGAAAGCAGGAGACCAGGGTTCGAATCTCGGCTGGGTACACATTTTCAGCTTTTCCCAATCGCAGTTGATGTCATATATTCTATGAATATTAAATAACAGATGCAGGATCAGAAGTGACGTCTGTTCCCTCGGAACAGACGCCATATATATATATATATATATATATATATATATATATATATATATATATATAATATGCCGGTGACGGGCAATGATCCTATCGTTAGTGGGGAGGTTTGAGTACTATGGGCAGGGCGAAGCTGGGAATTTGTATCTGACGGGAGGCGTGCTTAGGTAGTCCTTGCAGGTGCGGTGATCACTGTGTCCCCAGTGGTGTAGGGGTCAGCGCAACTGCCTAGAAAGCAGGAGACCCGGGTTCGAATCCCGGCTGGGTACACATTTTCAGCTTTTCCCAATCGCAGTTGATGTCATATATTCTATGAATATTAAATAACAGCTGCAGGATCAGAAGTGACGTCTGTTCCCTCGGAACAGACGCCATATATATATATATATATATATATAATATGCCGGTGACGGGCAATGATCCTATCGTTAGTGGGGAGGTTTGAGTACTATGGGCAGGGCGAAGCTGGGAATTTGTATCTGACGGGAGGCGTGCATGGGTAGTCCTTGCAGGGGCGGTGATCACTGTGTCCCCAGTGGTGTAGGGGTCAGCGCAACTGCCTCGAAAGCAGGAGACCAGGGTTCGAATCTCGGCTGGGTACACATTTTCAGCTTTTCCCAATCACAGTTGATGTCATATATTCTATGAATATTAAATAATAACAGCTGCAGGATCAGAAGTGACGTCTGTTCCTTCGGAAATCGAGTTCAAATTCACAGCAAATTACCACGCGTAACGTGTCTACTTATACATGGCGGTTACCGCTCGGTGAGACAGCGGGCTGTAATCGGCAAGATCCGACGCTGCAATGCAGGCGACCTGGGTTGAAGTCCGACATGGATCAATGACTTTTCACACCTGTCCGATGATTGTGCATAATTATGTATTTTTATAACCATTCTTATGTAAACGTTTGCAGTAAATAGTCATGATAAAAACATATAACATTCGCTCAATATGCTATGTATTGCGCTACGATTATTTTATTCATTTTGTTTTTCGAAGCACACTTTCAAGGCGATTGAAGCATATTTCCAAATCAGTAAACAGTCTTTTGTTAATACCTATAATATTTGGGCAATTTTGTACAGCTGTTAAAGATAGTGACGATGGCGACAGTCAGTAAATAACTCTGCGCAATAACTAAAATAATCAGTTGGTAGTGTGTTATTTGCTATTATCCTGACTGTTTACTCAAGTTGTAACATAGGAGTGAGTATAAAGGCATATAATTATGCACAATAAAAGAAGACAAATGAAGAAAAGTGAAAAATAAATGACCCGAAGGGGAATATTTCCTTTTTATTTTTTTATTTTTTTTCTTGGTTATTTTTTAATCGTTTGACTTTTCATTATAGTTGTTTTCTTTCTTCATATCTTTTTCTTTGCTTAATTATTTTTTAATTTTTTGAAATATAAAAAGTAGCAATTACAATTTTTAAAAATTGTTCTGCCGCTAGGTATCGAACCCGGGTCTCCTGCATGGGAGCCTCGCACCTTTTCGAGTACACCACGCTGTCTCGTTGTGCGGTAATCGCCATCTATAAGTAGACAGGTTTGCGCGTGGTAATTTGCTGCGAATTTGATCTCGATTTTCTTAGAAATCAAGGCCCATTGAAATAAATCCTTTTAGTTTGGTGGCCTGGAGGAATTCCCTCACATCATAGGCCTACCTGCGACCCATCAAAATCCGTTGGTACCATACTTGGTGCCCCTTGTAAGAGAAGAAGTGGAACGTGCCCCTTCACAGCGATCATCGCACATATACCCCAAATCACTGTAGAGTGAGTGGTGGAGCGTTCATCCTCGCCGTATTACAAATTTCTTGATCTGTTCGCTATTTTTTATTGAGAGAGATAAAAATTGCTATCTGTACTCCTCTGTGCGTGGCTTTCCCAACAGCTTCATAATCCTTATATGTGAATTCTTCATTAGTGTGGCTTTACTTATTCTAAAGTTAAAATATTCAGATGTTTGAAAACCAAAGGGACCAATCTGCCAAGGTCTTCGGTCCCTGGATTGGCAAACTAACTTCTCCTAAGAACGATACTCTCTCTCTCTCTCTCTCTCTCTCTCTCTCTCTCTCTCTCTCTCTCTTTCACACACACACTATTTAGCTGAACCCGAAAACCCTCCACCCTTTGGCTCAAGTCGCGGAATCTGCAGCCCACACTGTCGCAGAACCGTCTGAGCCTCTGATTCAGACCGTCCACTCGGCTCTGAACCAGGGGTCCGCAGTCAGTCCTGTCGACTATGCTGCAGATGGTGAGCTCTGCTTTCATCTTGAAAACAAGACTGGCAGTCTTTACCACTTCTGATAGCCGCTCAAAACCAGAGAGAATCTCTTCCGATCCAAAGCGGCACAAATCATTGGTATCGACATGAGCCACCACCTGCAGCTGGATGCACCCTGTGCTCTGCTTGGCATGCGGAAAGACCCTTCAAAAGTCTGGAATGACTCCCCCGGTATGCACACGGAGTACGCATTGCACTTCTTCCCGTCCCTAGCTACCATATCCCTGTGAGGTGGTGGAACAGGGACGGGATAACTGCGATGGTTCATAGAGTTAGTCATGTTTATCTTTAGTTGCTATTCATGAGAGTATTTTGATACTAGAAAAGTTTTATCAGTTGCTAGGACGTTGTTGATTAATTATTTACAGTCGCCTAGCAACACCAACTGTCACAATTTAACCGCGCAAAATTTCAAGACTTCGTCCGGAGTGCCCCGCACCACAATATAAATCAGAAAAATATTGGAATATCTCCTTTAAATAGTTCATAAAAATAAATTAGGTTCTTGTACGAGCGGGACAAGGAAACTAGTCTGTAGCCGTTACTAAAATTTTATCAAAGGCACTACTGTTTGCTGTCGCTAACGTGTACTTAAAAAATTAACATTCCATCGCCTGCTGAACACTGTTTTTCCATATTCACACTCGATACCAATATAATATCACATTCGAAGCTAGTAATAATTTCAATCAGAATTTAAATTGTTTTCTGAAATAAGTCGAAGTTCTTCACAAAAATGAAATTACTCTTGCTATAATATATTCTTGATTATAAATAACTCTTCATAAATACAAGATACTTTTCAATATTAAGAAATATTTATTCTTCTTCATACTAACACAAAGTCAGTTTATCAAGAGAGCTGATCCTGTACAACCAGCTTGGACTGAATCCCAAACAACAATTATAATAATTTAATGTTCTTTTCTTTTCTTCTTTGAAACGATCGACGCGCGGCTATAAAGAAGGCGCAGCTGCATTCGTAGCCATAGACCATAGATAATATGGACTGCGTGTGACGTCATTATACTGAAACCAACATCTAAGTTACGTGACTCGGGGCAGGAAACCTCGCTTCTCCTCGCTAGTGCAAATTAAGCTTAGATTCCGACAATAAAACGTCTTATCGTATTCTTATTACATATTCCGAAGTACAATGGGCATTATTTCTCCGTAATTCGCAATATCAACGCAACGGTTGCAGTTTGTACTTGTGCCTAGATGAAATGTATTCTCAGTTCTTTTTATAAGCAGCAGAATTGCAGTTCTTAAGTGAATGCCTCTTTTTGTTGTACTGTGGGTCTTTTAGTTTGTAGGAGACGAAATATTAGTTTGACAAGCAGCATCAGTTTTCATACGATTCCTCAAGAATACATGTGAAATGATTTGTCATGCTTTTATATATACCTGAAATCGGTTTGCATCCATAATGTCTGATTTTAATATAATATGAGCGTTTATATTTCATGACTTTTTCTACATACAGTGAAGCCAAAACGTAGAACAAGAAAAATTTTGGCTATTCACATTAAATAATAATGTGATGAAAATTATTGATGTACGTCACAAATAAACAGTCTGTATTCATCTTCTGCGTTGTGTAACGCTATTAATGGCAGATATGCACCAGAAATTACTTACTCGCAGACATATACACTCAGTCAAGACACGCTGGAATAATCTTCCATTAAAAAATCACATTGGTCAGTTGGGAAAAAAGTAAAAAACATTGAGGATCTCTAATTCGTTTGGTTGTAAGCATAAGTGACAATAATCTTCGTCTGGTCACGATATTCACCGCATTAATACGGAGAAATCATGTTACTTTTATATATTACATGTGAAATAGGAATACGAGAAGTAGTTTTATTGTTAAAATCAACGCTTAACTTCACCTGTAAAATAAAAACACTGTGGTTCGTAATGACGAAGCCTCAGTCACGTGACTCGAGGCAATTAGATGTTGGTTTCAAACCACAGCACAGCAGAGATAGGGACATGGGCAGTCTACACTATCTTTGGCCTATGTGCGTAGCCCCGTAGCCGTCGGTCAAATTCTGCTAGCGGTCACATACTTCAAGGTTGGTTGCGGCGGCGACGTCGCTGCCCTTGTTGATTGCGGCGCCTCGATCGTACGTGTAACATAAAGAAAATAAAACATTCTGAGAATTATATTACAAAATAACAATATGTATATGAACATCAAATATGTATACTTTTTAAATAAAAAGTTTCATTTTTCCTATTTACAACTACAAAACTGTGCTAACATAGGAAAATATAGTACGACTGTCTTGTCCCACTACAGTGAGTGCCCGGATCTTGCAGGCAGGGGGGTGACTACAGGACAAGCGACACCATCTGCGTCAGGAACATCTCTAACAGAAGCAGCGCCCCCGGGAAGACTTACGCCGCCTGGCATGCGCTGAGGAGACCTCCAAATCCAACTCGGCCTGCATCTGTTCGCAGCAGTCACATTTCCTAGCCATTCTAAAAACATACGTATGTTCCAAATAAGAACGACTGTTGTGATTTAAACTGTGGGAGAGTACACCAAACTGTGACTTTGACGAGAATCTAAGTATACGAACGTGACACTAAACTATTCCTTTGATGCGAAGCTGACTAAATATACGATCGAGTACACAAAAGTTTGATAAACAGTGAGCTTTGAAAAATATGTACCTAAAACTAAACTGTTTATTAACGGCGAATCTGAAAAATATATACGCAAGCTAATAAATGAAGATATTAACACTGATCTGTCAACTAAACGCGATTTTGAATACATAAACACGCGAGCACACGAAAGTTTGATGAACTGAAAGAGAAAGCACGGACGAAATGAAAACACGTCGCTTCTATTAAGAAGCCGGTTAACTTACAGTGATGAGCTGCTGTTTTTTTTTTTTTCTTAAGTGTCCTAAAAATGTTTAATTGTGGTCATTTGTTTGTGTCATGGACAATGGAATACTCTGGGCGGAACAGCCGCTTGACTGGACGTAGACGGAATTGCCCCACCATTTTTGCATACTGTGATTTCTGCTATCTTCATGTTTTTATGTAATATTTTTTCTTGTAAAGGAATTTCCACCTTTTATATACAGGAATATGTCCACAGTTAAAATACTACAAATGTATCACATTGGCTGACGTTTTTACTGTTTCATGTCATATGATACAGAGCTTACAGTTGAAATGAGCGGAATAGCACCACTGCAACCCATGTCAAAAATTTCTCAGTTATCAGTGTTGTGGAGATCTGTACATAGATCAAGTCTTAATGGCAGGGCAGTTGAGAATAAATTTCTTTAGCAAGGTATTTGATGTACGCCCACTGTTGTTTTTTTATTAGAAAAGCTATTTTTTTCAAAGGTTAGTAATGTTGTGTGAGAAAACAAGAAACACGTTACAGGCAGACAGACATTCCAAAATCGCCGTTATTTTGGCCAATATCTTTGAAACGCTACGTGATATGAAAAAAATGTATAAGAGAGCAAAGTTGTAGAGAATTTTCTCCTCTAAAAATTCGGTTATTCAATTGTCGTGTCAGATGAATAGTTAGGCCGCTATTTTCATTTAAATTTCGAGCTGTCAAGAGGCGATCGCAAAGGTCCACTTTCAGTGTTACTACCGTAACATAAGGTGGGCCAAAATTATCCGCATTTACCTGATTAGCATCTTTTGAAACGTATTTGCGTTGAGGAACATATTTAGGATGTTCATGTGAGTCATAGTTGTCCATTTCACTCTCCGAATCGAAAAGTTTCGTTATTTGGATCTGCTGCTCTTGTGTTTGCGGTGTTTTCAGTCTAAATTACGTAAGTGCCATCGGTTCCGACCGGTCGCCGTGCCATCCTCAGACCGGAGGGGTATATGGTTGCGGTATGGAGGGCCGTGGCCAGCACATTGGCACACCGGCCGTCGTTTCGATTTCCCGTGACCGGAGGCGGTACTAAATGTTTGTAAATCTATCGGACCAAACTACATGGTCATCAGTCCGTAGCTTACAAACTACTTAAACCTACTTAAACTAACCTAAGGACAAACACACATGCCCATGCCCCAGGGCGAACTAGAACCACCACGGCCAGCAACCGCGCGCTCCGCAGCCCCAAATTTGCGACTGGATGGGGGATTTCCTGTCAGAGAGGACACAGTTCGTAGTAATCGATGGTACGGCATCGACTAAAACAGAGCTGAAATCGAGCGTTCCACAGGGTAGTGTTATTGGTCCTCTGCTGTTCCTTATTTACATAAACGATTTAGGGGAAATCTAAGTAGCTCTCTTAGATTGTTTGCAGATGACGCCGTCGTTTACCGTCTAGTAAAATCATCTGAAGATCAAAACCAACTGCAGAACGATCTGAATAATATATCAGTATGGTGTAAAAATTGTCAATTGACTCTAAATAATAAGAAGTGTGAAGTCATCCACATGAGTACGAAAATAAATCCGTTAAATTTTGTTTACAAGATAAATCAATCAAAAGTGAAGGCCGTAAACTCCACAAAAAACCTAGGAATTACTATTACTTCAGACTTAAACTGGAAAGAACACGTAGGTAATGTCGAGGGAAAAGCGAACTAGGGACTGCGTTTTATTGGCAGAACCATTAAAAAATGCAACAGAACTACTAAAGAAACTGCATACACTACGCTTGTCCGTCCGTTTTTGGAGTATTGCAGCCCAGTGTGGGATCCTTATCAGGTGGGTTTAACGGAGGACATCGAAAGAGACCAAAGAAGGTCAGCTCGTTTCGTATTGTCACGATACAGGGGAGACAGCGTTGCGGAAATGATATAAGATCTGGGATGGGAATCATTACAATAAAGGCGCTTACCGCAGCGGCGTGGGCTACTTACGAAACTCCAATCGCCAACATTCTCCTCCGAATGCGAAAATATATTGTGGACTCCCACTTACATAGGTAGAAATCATAATCAGAATAAAATACGAGAAATCAGAGCTCGAACGGAGAGATTCAGGTGTTCTTCCTTCCCGCGCGCTATTGGAGAATGAAATGGATTATATATACGAGGCGCGTCCAGAAAATAAGTTCCGTTTCAATTTATCTCCGCTGCAGCGCTGCGATTGCAGTTCCGCACATGCGCTGTAGACGATGTGTATCAAGGAGAAGAACGTGCGCCATTTGGAGATCGCTGTTAGTTATGTACGCTTCGTTGTGCTTGTTTGAAATGTCGGTGCTGATTGAAAATCCCACCACCTCTGAAATCAGGTCGGAGATTCGGTTTCTGAATGCGAGGAAAGTGAAACCAAGTGAAATTTATCGGCAAATTTGCGATGTTTACGGACGAAACGCGATGAGTGATTCGATTGTGAGAACAGGTGTCCGACAGTTCAATGGCGGGCGTAGTGATATGCACGATGAAGAACGAAGTGGGCGTCCACCTTTGGTTACAGAATTGATGACAAGATCCAGGAAAACCGTAGGTTTACAATTAGTGCTCTCGCTATGGACTTCCCCCAAATTTCACGATCACTGATGCATGAAGACACAGGCGGCAGATTTCTACGAAGAAAGTATACAAAACCTGGTGCCACGCTATGACAAATGCCTGAAAAATTTCGGCAGTTATGTGGAAAAGTAGTTTGTGCAATAAAAATTTCTTCCGTATCTGTGTACAATATGATTTTATTACCAAACGGAACTTACTTTCTGAACGCGCCTCGTAGTATAATGGTGGTTCGATGAACCCTCTGCCAGGCACTTAAATGTGATTTGCAGAGTATCCCATGTAGATGTATATGTAGATGAGACGCTTTAGACCGCTCGGCTACTCCACCGCGGCAAGGCGCTACTCCTCAACCAAGTAGCTCCTTAACTGGCCTCGCAGAGTGTATTCCGCTTGCCAATAGGTCTCGACAGACCCATACAAGTACCAGCTAGCCAACCCGCTGCTTAACTTCGGGGATCTGGCGGAAACCGGCCGTTGTCAATAAACCCATGCCAACTAATAAAGAACAAAAATTTTAAAAATCTTCTGCCACGCACCTTCGCCTCTGCGCGTGTAGAACCTGCGTTTGCATAACAGATGCCGCCTACCTCGTTGATATCCCCCCTTCCAAGTTGTTTCCCTCGTTCTCGGAATCCGTTACGTAAGCCAGAGACACGCGTTGAGACAGTTGCCAACAGGGAGCGTCATCCGTTACGTTAAATCCAGCCTCCTGGCCGAGTTGTGTAAAAATAGTTCTCTGACTTTCATCTGCTTCGATCTGGACGCATCCACACTGCTAAACCCTTCCGTGGTGACTCTTCGAAGCGAGCGAAGTTGATACGTAATGAGATGTATCATAGCTGTTTAATGGTTAGCACGTTTGCTGACTATTCATGTGTCATGATACGAGAGCTTGGTTAGATATCAAACTGCAAATAACAGCTGTACACCAGGAGACGAGACGTAATTTCATCACAAGATTTCGTGAACTTGTCAGAATAAGCGAAAACAACCACTCAAGATTCTATACACATCTAAAATATGAAAACAATTTAGCACTTATCGAAACTGCACTAACGATGTCACACAAAATACCAAAGGGATTGGAAATGGATATTCTGAAGGAAATTGAATTATATATATATATATATATATATATATATATATATATATATATATATATATATATATATATATATATATATAGAAGCCAAATGCAAATCTGTAGAAGAATGTATAAGAAGGGGAAAAGTAGATACCGCCTACAGGAAAATAAGAGAGACATTTGGGGATAAGAAAAGCTCGGATGGGAAACCAGTTCTCAGCAAAGAAGGGAAAGCTGAAAGGTGGAAAGAATACATAGAACAGCTCTACAAAGGAAATTAACTTAGAGACGATGTTGTAGCAAGAGAAGAGGAAGTAGATCAAGATGAAATAGGAGATGCTATACTGAGAGATGAATTTGACAGAGCCTTGAAAGACCTAGGTCGGAACAAGGCCCCAGGAGTAGATGACATACCCTCAGAGCTACTAAAGTCTCTGGGAGAGCCAGCCATGACAAGACTATTTGAACTGGTGTGTAGGATTTATGAGACAGGCGAAATACCCTCAGACTTTAAGAAAAATGTAATAATCCCCATTCCAAAGAAATCAGGCGCAGACAGGTGTGAAAATTACAGAACCATCAGTTTGATAAGTCATGGTTGCAAAATTTTAACACGAATTATCTACAGGAGAATGGAAAAGCTGGTAGAAGCTGACCTCGGGGATGATCAGTTTGGATTCAGGAGGAACATAGGAACCCGGGAGGCAATACTCACTTTACGTCTTATCTTAGAAGATAGATTAAGGAAAGGCAAACCTACATTTTTAGCTTTTGTAGATTTGGAGAAAGCATTTGACAATGTTGACTGGAATACACTCTTTCAAATTCTGAAGTCAGCAGAGGTAAAATATAGGGAAAGAAGAGTTATTTATAACTTGTACAAAAGCCAGACTGCAGTTATTAGACTCGAAGGGCATGAAAGGGAAGCATCAGTTGGGAAGGGAGTAAGACAGGGTTGTAGCCTCTCTCCGATGTTATTCAATTTGTACATCGAGCAGGCGGTGAGGGAAAGCAACTAAATATTTGGAATAGGGATTAAAGTTCAGGGGGAAGAAATAAAAACATTGCGTTTTGCTGATGACATTGTAATTCTGTCAGAGACAGCAAAGGACCTGGAAGAGCAGTTGAATGGAATGGACAGTGTGTTGAAGAAAGCATATAAAATGAACATTAACAAGAGCAAAACAAAAGTAATGGAATGCTGTCTTAGAAAATCAGGCGATGCTGAAGGAATTAGATTAGGGAACGAAACAATGAAGGTGGTAGAAGAGTTTTGTTACTTGGGTAGTAAAATAACAAATGATGGTCGCAGTACAGAGGATATAAAATGCAGAATGGCAATGGGAAGAAAAGCATTTTTGAAAAAGAGAAATTTGCTAACATCGAATATTAATTTAAGTGTAAGGAAGTCTTTTCTGAAGGCATTTGTGTGGAGTGTTGCCTTGTACGGGAGTGAAACATGGACGATAAGCAGTGTGGACAGGAAGAGAATAGAGGCTTTTGAAATGTGGTGTTACAGAAGAATGCTGAAGATTAGGTGGGTAGATCGCATAACCAATGAAGAAGTACTGAACAGAATTGGTGAGGAAAAGAATTTTTGGCATACCCTAACTAAAAGAAGGGATCGCTTGGTAGGACACATTCTTAGACATCGGGGAATCGTAAATTTAGCATTGGAGGGAAGTGTGTGGGGTAAAAATCGCAGAGGGAGACCAAGAGACGCGTATAGTAAGCAGATTCAAGTGGATGTGGGTTGCCGTTCTTATGAGGAGATGAAAAGACTTGCTCAGGATAGAGTAGGGTGGAGAGCTGCATCAAACCAGTCTCCGGACTGAAGACCATAACAACAACAACAATATATATATATATATATATATATATATATATATATATATATATATATATATATATATATATATATATAAAATTATCCAAATGAAATACTTAATGCTAGTGAATTATATTGACTTCATCGATGAAAAAGTCTGAGAACGAAAGATATAAAAGACCAGATGGAGTTAATACACATTTTCCAATATGACTAATATAAACTTTAAACGTCTCTTGTGACAGTTGTCTGGCCTATAAATATAATACATCCTTGGAGGGTAAGAGAAAACAATACGAAAAATATAAAAATATATACGAAGGCTGGAACGTAAATAGTGGCAGCCGCGACAGAATAGTCGTGGGCACTGAGGCGCTCTGATGTGGTGTGCGGCCCTTCGCCGTCGTGGGTTCGATTCTACATCTACATCTACATCTACATGGGATACTCGGCAAATCACATTTAAGTGCCTGCCAGAGGGTTCATCTAACCACCGTTATACTATTTATCTCCCATTCCATTCTCGAATAGCGCGCGGGAAGAAAGAACACCTGAATCTCTCAGTTAGAGCTCTGATTTCTCGTATTTCATTCTGATGATCATTTCTACCTATGTAAGTAAGAGTCAACGACATTATCTACGTCTTCTTTCCAATTTAAGACTGAAGTAATAGTAATTCCTAGGTATTTTGTGGAGTTTACGGCCTTCATGTTTGATTGATTTATCTTGTAAACAAAGTTTAGCGGATTTCTTTTCGTAATCATGTGGACGACTTCACCATACTGATATCTTATTCAGATCGTTCTGCAGTTGGTTTTGATCTTCAGATGATTTTACTAAACGGTAAATGACGGCGTCATCTGCAAACAACCTAAGAGAGCTACTTAGATTTCCCCTAAATCGTTTATCTAAATAAGGAACTGCAGAGGAACAAAATAACACTACCCTGTGGAACGCCCGATATCACTTATGTTTTAGTCGTGTCTTACCATCGATTACTACGAACTGTGTCCTCTCTGACAGGAAATTCCCTATCCAATCGCAAATTTGGGGCGATATACCATAACCACAAAATCTGAGTAAAAGCCGTTTGTGAGGTACGGTGTCAAAGCCTTCTGGAAATCAAGAAATACGAAATCGATTTGCGAACCCTTGTCGATAGAAACCATCGTGTGAATAAAGAGCTAGTTGTGTTTCGCATGAACGATATTTTCTAAACCGGTGTTGACCTTGGGTCAATAGATCGTTCTGTTCGAGATAATTCATAATATTTGAATACAGGATATGTTCCAAAACCCTGCTGCAAATTGACGTCAATGAAATAGGCCTGTAATTTAGTGGATTACTCTACAGCCTTTCTTGAATATAGGTGTGACATGTGCAACTTTCCAATCTTTTGTTACAGATCCTTCTTTGATAGAGCGGTTGTATATGGCTGTTAAGTAAGGAGCTATCCCTTCAGCATAATCAGATATCCTTAGTATAAGTTACTTTAAGTTAGTGTAAGTAGTTAGTAAGTCTAGGGACTCATGAGCAACTTAGTTAAGTTCCTTAGATTAACAAACAATAGTGGCAATTATTTATTCACAACCCATACAAAGGCGTTACATGTTTGCAGCTGTTTCTGTCCTTCAAAGTAGTCACCAGTGTTGTGTAGAACCCGTTGCCAGCGATGTAGAAGGCGTAGTATACCGTTGGCAGAACCTGTTCTGTTAATAGCGCGAATGGGGCGGTCTACTGCCTGTCGAATCCCTGGAACAGTTCTGAAGTAAATGCCACAAGGGTTTCCTTCATCCTCGGAATGAAATCAAAGTGACGAGGGCTTCAGTCCGGAGGGTATGTTGTACGGTACAGTACTTTCCAATCCCATCCACCGAACAGAACAACCAGAAATTGCGCTGTATGAGCCCTCGCATTGTCGTGCAAAATGGTGGGTTCGTCCTGTACGACCTCTGGCACATTCAATTTTGATCCAACTCCGTTCTTTCTGTTTCGAAAACATGGTGACACCGTTACGTTAGACCTCTCGATCACAAGCTACTGTGTTTCCATCGATTCTGCGCACGCCGGTGACGTGGGACGGGCGAGTCAGTTTGTTCGGAGGTAAGGTAGGTATGTCAACAACGTGTGCTATCAGTGTATCCATAGCAGTTTTGCCAGTATTTAAGTTCCAACCCTTGTATATAACGTTTAACAGCACACCACATCACGCTGTAAAAAATCTAAGAGCACACACGTTTACAATTGAAAAAATTCATTAAAAATTAATTAAATATCTATCCATATAAAAGCGAAGAGGCACTAATTCATTCACTCACTCACTCACTAAACACGAAATATCGAAAACTACTTCACCTATAAAGCAGAAATTTGGCAGGAATATAGTTTATAGGAAGAAGACGTCAGTAAAGAACGGATTTTGCGATATAGCCCATAATTCAGGAGATATGGCGTCATAAACAATGAAAACTTGCCCGTCTTGCGGCTGATGATACTGTGACTTAATCAGTACACGATTTGAGAAGCGACTTGCAACAAACTTTAAACACAATTTCAAACCTTTAGAAAACTTTTTCTTGCTGACAACCCCAGCAAAACGATGAATGGAAAAAACTACTTTTTTGGCGTTCATTGCAGTAAAGTTACGGCATTGGGCATGAAGTTACAATTTATAACTCGTACACTATTAATTGTATTCGCGAGAAATGTTATAGACATTATACACACATACCACTGAACGTACGTTAGAAATTTTATCACAGTACGACACACCGTTCATGAGATATTAGATTAGATTGGATTAGATTAGGTGCTTTATTCACCTTTGAGCATTTTTACATATAATCGGCGTCGTCGCGGTTAGATAAAATAGTAATAATGATAAAACAGAATAGCAACTATAAATGACTTAGAAAATCCCATAAGATAGAAGAAAATAATATGAAACCAATGTCCTGAATAATAAACAATTACATTATAGTTATCAGATATGTACAGTACCATAAATAGATATCAGACAATAAACATACGGATGTATTACAATGTGTTCAAGATAGTAACAAAGTTATAGTATCAAACTGTGTACATAGTTATATAATAAACAACACTTTTTATTTGTAATTTATTATTATAAGAAATTTATGTCTTTTGTCCCACATTCAAGAAACTCTTGTGCAGAATAAAATACCTTGCTTTTAAACCATTTCACAATAGTATTCTTAAATTGATCTACTGGCACTGTGTATGCCTATTTTGGTAATTTTTTGAAATAGAGGAGTCCTAAGTATTTGTAACAATTGCGTGTCTTTGCCAGTCTAGCATATGGCACATCCATTGTATGTCCACTTCTTGTGCTGTGGTCATGAATTGTCATTCTTAGATCATAGTTATTTAAATTTTCTTTGAAATATACTAGGCAATTGTATATACACAGGCTGGGTACTGTCATGATGTTTAATTCTTTGTAGTAGCCTCTACATGCGTCACATGGGCTAAGTTCTGCCACACAACTAATAGCTTTCTTCTGCCATATGAAAACTGTTTTTGAGCCTACAGAATTACCCCATTAAATTATTCTGTAGTCCAGGTGAGAATGGAAGAATACAGAGTATGCATATAATAGAAGTTCTTTGCTGACACTACTCCTCAGTTTCTATAGCAGATGGAGGACTCGGGCTAGTCTACTGCAAAGTTTATCTAAGTGGGTATCCCAGTTAAGCTTTTGGTCTATGTGAAATCCTAATAGTTTGACATTTTTGTTGTCTTGACTAGGAGCAGTGAGATTGAATACAATTTCTTCAGTTTTACTGTCATTTTTCTGCAGGACATTGGCTTCAAACCAAATATTGCATTTCTCCATTGCTACTGACATGTTGCTACTGCACATTTTCAAGATTGGTGTCACATGTCATGAGAGTTGTGTCATCTGCATAAAGCACTGCACCATATGGCACAACTGTAGGTAAATCATTAATATAAACAATGAAAAGGAAAGGCCCTAGAACAGATCCTTGGGGTACACCCTTTAGAACTGGAAGACATTCTGACGATTCATTATTTATCTTGACTAACTGTTTCCTGTTCTCCAAGTAGGACTCCATCAGGCATATAGCATTCCCTCTCACTCCATAGTGCTGGAGTTTTTTATAAGAATATTGTGGGACACCATATCAAATGCTTTCCTGGGGTCCAACAATGTTGCACAAACAATCTCTTTCTTTTCAAAAGAACTGTGTATTTTTGATACAATATTCTCAACTGCTTTGGTTGTAGAGAGCCTGGATCTGAAGCCATATTGTGAGGCACTAAGTATATTATTAGTTTCAAAGTATTTATACCTCTGTTTGTGCGTGCAGTACTCAATTATTTTTGATATTATAGGTATAAGCGATATTGGTCGATAGTTCTCTGGAGATGTTACTTCACCTTTCTTATATACTGGTTTGACAACAGATATTTTTGAACACTCTGGATAGTGGTCTTCTTCTAAGATCTTACTGATTATTTTAGTTAGTGGCTTTACAGTTTGTTTTCTGACAGATTTAATAACAAAATTTGAGAGGCCATAGTAATCCTCTGCTCCAGAATTACTGAGCTTTGATACAGATTCATAGACCTCTTTCTCTGTTACACAAGATCAGCAGAAGTTGTTTGTGAGATTACTGCTTGTTTCTGGCAGTAATGCCTCCGCCTTCCTCACATCCTCCATTGTAGCGTTATCTGAATGTGGAGCAACAAAATGTTAATTTAATGTGTTGGGTGAAATAGGTATCTGGTACACTTTATGATCATAATTGATTTCTGTTTTGATCATTTCCCATGCAGCTTTGCATTTATTTGTTGAGTTCAATATATATGCATCATTAGCTTTACACTTTGCTGCCTTGATTTCAGACCTATAAAGCTTTTTAATTTTCATGTACATCTCCTTGTCAGCATTATTATGCTTTTCCTTATCATGATACAGCATCATCAGAATTCTTATTCTGTTTAAATGTGGAGTATACCAGTTTTTTTAGATTTTGTGGTTTACTGCATTGCCTCTGCTTCACCGATTTCTTGTAGTGTTTAGGACTACATGTTTCAAAAAGTTCAGCTAATAGGAGTAGAAATCTATTGGTTGCTTCATTTGCATCTACATTAGTTATTATTTCATCCCATTCTACAATATTCAGTTTACTTATCAACTGGTTTAGCTTTGAGTCATTAATTGGTCTTATTATTCTGTGTTCAGTGGAGGTTTCAAGTATTTTATAGTTAAGAGTCTGTCCAAGCCATAGCCCATCATTATGAGAAATGCAAAGACTAATTGTGTCAAAATCAGTTTTGTTTAAATGAAAATTACATATTATATTATCTAAGCATGCAACCTGCCTTGTGGGTTTGGTATTTATGCAGTAGAAGTTGAGAGATCTTAACATGTTTTGTGTGTGTGTGTGTGTGTGTGTGTGTGTGTGTGTCACCAAATATTACTATCCTGTAATTTTTGTGTTTAAGTAAAAAAAAGTATCAATTTCTCCAGGTTTTCCACAAATAAACTTTCATTATGTTTAGGTGGACGATATACTGATCCTACAATAATTACCTGTTTTGGAAATTTTCTAGCTACAGCTTCAAATGTTGCCTCTATGCACAGTTCACTTACATCTATAACTTCATATACTAAATTCACATAATTTTAACATAGATAAACACTCCACCATGTTCAACATTTGTTCTATAATAGCTACTTGCTAAGTCAGAAGCCAGAATTGAAGTTCATTAATTTTATATTTAAGAGACTGCACATTAATGTGCAAAAACATAACATTTTGTTCTATTCTATTTGTGCAGCTGATCCCTTGGAACTTACTTTTGTCTTCCTCAGATCCAGTTTTGTACCTTGTTGTTTTTTCCCCAGCTGCTGGTATAAAAAATCTTGGTTCTTCAGAGGTATGTCTTTCTTGGTTCTTTCTCCTGTCCTCAGTTTTGCTGGTAGTTTCTCTGCTGATGAGAATGTTTCTTCTTCTGGTGCAGACAGTGACAGGACTTCTTCTATAGAACAGGATGATGTTTCTTCTTCTCTTTCTGCATGCTTCTTTTCCAATTGTCCTTTCTTTTTATAGGTGAGCAATGGTGATTCTTTTTTGGGGGAAGACAGTGGTGTTTCTAGATCTTCTTCTTCATTTTGAGTATGGAATGTAACTTCTTTTTCTTTCACTAATGACAGTTGGATTGGGCCCTGGATTTCTTGTCTTGGGCTGTTAATGTCGTCGTATATTTCTTTACACAAAACTGCTTTGCCATAATTATTCCTGTGCAGACCATGTTTGGTGAAATGGTCTCTCACTGAGCTTGTAGCTTCAACAAATCTGACATTTTGAAAACTGCTACATGTTTTCTTAAATTTTCTATTCCTGCAGATAATTTCTTTATTGACACATGAGGCTTCAATTAAATCATGCCTCTGTGGGATGCTTACAACAAAACCATCAGAATGTGGGATTCTTTGTAACGATTCCTTTAGGGCCCTGGTAACATTTCTACTTTCATTCTTATAAACATCATTTGCTCCACCAATAATTACACATTTGGAGCCCCTCTTCAACGAGTTTTCGCAGTCTTTTAGCATTGCACATAGAGGGGCACCAGGTTTGGTAATGCTAGTAACTTTGAATTTCATTTGCATTGTTTGCATAATGCTCGCTATGCCCCTTCCATGGCTATCTGAAAATATGTACATCTCTTCCTTCTCTTTTTTTTTTGTGTTAATTGATTCATTTCGTAGGAGCTTTGCTTTTTCTTGTTTCTTCGGAATACTTCTTGTTTTTGCTTGTTTAGGCGCAACTGCTTCTACTGCTAACGCATTTGTTTTTCCAAGATGTTCATCTTTCTCGTTTTGTTTCGAACACCAGCTCCATTTAGGCCTAATAAATGGATGCTCTTTCCTGTTTTGTTCTTCTTTAAGAGTTATTGCCAATATTTCCAAGTTGTTTAAGTACTTTTTAACTATCAATATGTCATGTTCTGTCGTAAATATCACGTTTTCTTCCCGCTCAGCATCATATTTGTGGTGTCGCACAAGTCCAAAGTGCGCGACACCTACTTTCGCCGCGCGCCGCCATGCACGCACGGCGCGGCGTTCTTACAACATCAGCTACGAGCGTCCTCTGCTACAACTCCGCTCATGGCCACCACTGAACGACATCGTTCACTTGGGACTGAGATAGGAACCAGTGAACACTTCGGAATCAGATAGGCACCAGTGAAGACTTGGCTGTCGGACAGGCACTAGGCAGGCCTCTAGCTCAACTATGTATCAGCATTCTGCAGTACTGAGCTATGTAAAAGTTAAGTATTGTATAAATTCTGTGCTATATATATCTCGTTCTAATTTACTCTAGTGTTTCTAGTTTCTGCTGTCCCACTGGCTGCTCACCTCCGTACCTGCAAAAGCGTGCATCCTTTATTCCTGTGTCGGTCTTCCTACTCGGCCTCCGACACCTACGACGGAAACGAGACACAAAAGCGGCGACGAGGCTGGGACACAAAAATATTTTCTAAAGCTACCGATTGCAAATCACAATGAATTACACCACAATTACATTTTGTGTTTACAGCGTCTAAATACGCTATACACTTCGTATGTATCCACTTTTTAGTCACTGAACACAGCATAATGCCATTGAGAACATTTTCACTGCACAAAATACACTTTATATTTACAACATAATCGTTTTTCACAGAGCCACTTATTAGTACACCTATACAGGCCGCCACAATCAATTAGGTTCGTGAAAAACCGCCTCAACATGAGTGACGATTTGATTTATTACGTCTTTCCTATTAATTCTATTCGCGGTGTATTTTTCGGACATTTTACATATTCACTACTGGATGTACCTTCGCAATAATATCGTATTATGACATATAGTTCAAGTGCTATGACGTCAAACATAATGAAATGCATGAAAATTCGTCATAATAAGTATGAGGTTGTAATTTACTCAGTCTTTACTACCAACCCCCTTTTCAACACATTTCGCAGGCAGTTTCCTAATATTCCACTCTACGAACCTGCTAAATAATGTCTTTGTAGGGCACGTAATTCCGGAGATACTACGTCATAAAAGTGACATTCGTAAATAGGTACTGCATTATGTTTGACATTTTGTTAACTCTTTATTACTCTGTTCGCAGCACATTCCGCAAACAATATCCAAATAAACCACTGAAAAGAGCTACAGTATTATATCACTGAACGACACATTGATCATTAGATACGTCCTAACCACTGAGCTGTTTAGAAACGAAACTACTGGTAAATTTCGCTGTAGTTTCAAGTGAAACGTGTGTACAAATACGTCAATACCCGGGCAACACTGGGTTTTCAGCTAGTTTATTATAACAGTAACGCCAGATGTTAATTATAAACGTGAAAATATCGTAAACGTAAGTAAAAAAGTTTATATATAATTTCGTGGCATTAGACTCATAATTGTACGGGATATTACTAAATGTAATACTTATTACATGCAGGTGCCTGAAAATGGCAAACTTCTGAAACAACTATAGCATTAAATGTTTAACTTTGAGTAGTGATGTTGGAAGTATTATGAGTAAAACGATGGAGTGTGTGTTCAGGCGAACAGAGCTAAATTTTCTTCGTCAATATTTATAGTATCGCGGGACATTGACTTCACTTTTGCATGAAGTTTATCCATAAGCTGTATACAGTATTTAAACGTTGTTACTTCGACAGACAGAGCCTGTAAAAATGAAACTTGGATTTTTCAGATACATTTCAAAAATTTCTATTCGATATGTCTCAGATGATTTTTATTATTTTTTCTGGTTACCGTCATCTTTTATGCTTTGTATGGCAGTTCATTGCAATACGTAATCCTTTTCATAATAAATAATTTTGTGACCACGGTACAAAAGGGCTCCCTAGTACGCCAAATTGAAGTATTCCTGCCGGCCGCGGTGGCCGAGGAGACTAAGGCGCTCCAGTCACGGTCTGCACGGCCTCTGCGGTCGGGGGTTCGAATCCCCCCTCGGGCTTGGATATTTGTGCCGTCCTAGTTCGTAAGTAGTTCATAAGTAGTTTGTAAGTTTAGGGACTGATGACCCCGTAGTTAAGTCCCATAGACTACACACACGTTTGAACATTTTGAAGTATTCCTAAACAGCCGATTATGGCGCTATGGCTAAAAAAGTTAGCGGTTCCTGCTTATATATTATTTTAGCCGTTTTTATTCGTTTTGTCTCTGTAGTAGGAAAACTCACAATTTCCTTAAACATCGCTCGACGTAAATCGAAGTTCAAGTAACCTAGTGTTGCACTGTGCCTAATTCAACATCAAGGCCGAGTTTGATAATCTCTGTAACACGGAGAAAATACTCCTACTTTCGTATATGCACGTTATTTGCAGATCACAATTTTTTCTTTTCTTTTTTCTAAATGTGCATAGGCCGACGTTCAACAGACTTGTAGGAGACACACGTTTCCTCGTAACTATATGGCCCTCCACTCACGTAAATTAGCTCTTAGTTCTGTGCTACAGATTCATTACGACAGTATGTCTCCCAAGCATTTGAAACTATTATGACAAATATGTGAAATACGTGATAACAGATGAGACATATGTAATATTAAAGTTTTCGTCGTATAGTTAGTGCAGAATGTAAACAAATGACCAGATAGCTGTCCTTATTTGTTGATGGCGGTATGCGTTCTATGTTACGCTCACACCATTACCAATTAGCACATAGGCATAAAGAGAGTTGCAAGATGATCTTCACAACTTTGATCACTATACATTTCGTAAATGTCCCATTTTGCGGTTAATGATCACACACACCTAAAATGTCTACGTTTGTCTTTTATTTTGCAGTTTCAGGTCAGTTATTAACGAAAATGCCTACACCCCAGCATGGTTGATGTGGGACAAATGTGAAACGCAGTTCTAGCGTGACTTCCAAACTGTAACGGGAGCAAATTTATTCCTCCCAGGTTCGACCACCATTTCACGAGATTCAGTGGACTCGAACGTGTTGTGGGGGAGAGCTGGGAAACGACTGAATATCGCCGTGCTACACATGGCGTACACGTTCATTACTAGACCACCAAATCTTTGTGAGTGTGTGAACATAATGCTACAAACTATATCTTTCGACTTGTCAACTTATCGTAAGCCTACGTGCTCTAATTTGTAGGGGAGACCGGGGCACATTTTCCGTAGGGGCAAGTTTTCCAAACACGTTTATTTTCGAAACAAACCGCTAGATGTTACCACCAGCGATACTGTAGGAAATAGCAACAAAGCACGCTTCATTTACGAAACTTTCAGTGTTGTACCAGCATTCACAACGTCGGCAAGGCTGTTTTCGTCATTTTTGCAAATGTGAGTAAACTTTCACGATTTTATTGAAACTTAAAATATACATTCTAGCGTTAAACGTATTATTTTCACATTGCACACACTAAAAGTGGGTTTCTTTCTTCGCGTAATTGTGCATTTGTTTTGTTAATAGCTTACACTGTCACTCATGGATGTAGTGTTATAGTTCCGAATATGGCGACGGGGCACGTTTTCCGAGTGCATATGGGGCACATATTCCTTATTGCATTAAGTCTTACGCCAAGTCTAAAGCAAATGAAAAGTATGTACAGTGCACCAAATGGGCGCATGGAGACTGTACGAAAGGGAATGTTCCATTTTTTGTTTGCTTACATTGTGATTCATTGTGTATTGTTAAAAATGTCTGTATTTGTAAAATATTTAAGTCACATATTTTGTAAAACCATTAAATAGCATTTGTTTTTATTTAATGTGGCTATTTTTACTAACCTCTTTTGTAATGTATTGTAAATTCACGATACAAATACGTATTCAGTGAAATCAAGATAATTATCTCTGTTTTAACACTGAAAGTATAATTGGAATATTTGCCCCTGTACATTTTAAGTAAGCTGGAAAACTTGCCCCGCATACGGGGCAAATTTTCCAACGTAACATGTTCAGACAAAACCATTTGCTACCAAGAATGATATTTACTATTTTCAAAAATATCTGTACAAGACTGTAAATAAATGTTTAGGAAATATAATTATCCACTGTTTACCGCAAAATCGGTAAAAATAAGAAGTACAAAAATAAAATTGTAAAATGGTGGAAAACGTGCCCCGGTCTCCCCTAATGATTATTTTCAACCACCCAGTGTTTACGAGCATTTCTGACACCGTTTCAAGAAAGGAAGCTAGATTAGGGTTTAACGTCCTGTCAAGATCGTGATCATTAAGCCCAGTTTACACGATGATCGAGCTAGTAATGAACAGTTCATGTTGCGTGCCTTCTAGCGACGTAAACGCGGACTACTAGCATTTTGTGAGCGCAGACGCATTTTGGAGCGCTCTCGCCGCGATAGCTGGAAACCAGCTCCGTGTGCTGAAGTGGGCTGGTACGTGCGCAGAGAGGCGGCGCAGTCGTCTGTTCGCTAGTGCGCGTGCGCAGACGTGACGTCAGGCCTGACGACTCATGAGTGCTGAGACCGACTGCAGCACCAGATCAATATTTCTCTTCGTGCTGCGTGTAACGGTTGCGGCAGAATAGTATAGCGGCATACAGAGTCAAACAGCGTGCTGGCTCAGGTGTCTTGCGCGTTGTTTCTCAAACCTACTTGTGTGAGGCTCGTATTCAAATACCTCTGAGTCTAAATTTTTAATTTCTGTAAATAAAATTAATATTTTTTAAACGTTATATTTAACACCTGCAGTGAATACATGCAGTTGGCAGCGCTGTTATAGATTCCCCTGGAGGTCTTACTGTCAATACAGTATTAATTGTATTTAATTAGAGGCAATCATACAAAGGTTGACTTTTTATTTTAGTATATTTGTTTCCTGTTTATTTTTGTAATATTGTAGCACACTGGTCAAATTTTGTACGAGCCGCCACTGGAAGTGGGTGTGCATACGCAGAAGTGAATTCATTGTGTGGTTTTCATGTTTATGTGTGAAAACAGCCGCGTCCTTACCGAAATTGTTTACTTTGTTGGAGTGATACGTCTTGCATCAGTGGAGTGGAACAGAATTGCGCTTTCGATTCAGGCATACAGGGTCGCTACAGAAATTCATCTCTATTGTAAGAAGGTACAATGACTGTTATTTATGAAGAAAATTACAGAAAAGTGTAGATTTAAATAAATTTTGAATACGTCCTGCTGATTAACTTCATATTTTTAAAATTCTATAATTTTTAGCATGTCAGAAAGTCAGTTGCACATAATCTCGAAAGTGTGGTGGTAAAAGCAAAGCCAAATTTAGTTGACTGAGGGCCCAATTATGAGTCGGTACAGACATTCTTTGCGCTAAGGCTAGGCTTTTGGAAGATTCTCCTGTCGCCAGAAAATGTAATTCAAGTGTAAAAGTATTTCGTACCTTCAGCTTGGCGAAATACTCTCTCCCTCTCTCATTGCCGTTTCTGTGTCCTTGGACTAACGAAACCAACTTGGTAAAACACTCAGCGCTTAATATTCGTATAAAAAAATCTGAATTCACTGAGGTCCTCTGGTATGAGTTACTTCATTATCTGCATGCAATACAGATCTCGTTCTTCGTCTCTTCCTCTCAACCAAGGACACATCAAACTTGTATTTCTTCTTCACTGTAGTGTTCTACCAAACATTGCCACAGCTCCTGCAACCGCCGATAGTGTAAGCTTCTTAAGTTGAATATTCATCAGCTATGACATACACCCAAACGTGAACATTCCATGTATACAAACAGTAATAAGGCCGTATTTTCGCACAGGCGCTGCTGTTAGTTATAATCAAACGTGTAGACGGAAGTTTATCGTATTAACGCAACCAAACCTGTATGATCGCACGTCATTAGTACCGAGTTAGTACGCCTGGACCGCTGCAACAGACAGTTATCTTTCTTGTGAACTTTCGGTCGTCGTGTAAACTAGGCATTAGAGACGAAACTCACGCTCAGAAGATTTTCATCTGGGACGGGGAAGTAAATAGGGCGAATTCTTTCAAGGAACTTTCCCTAACTGGAGCGATTTGGTGAAATCACGTAAAATCTAAATCTGGAATCCTGGGGGTTGGTTGGACCGCCGTCTTCCCTAATGCGACTGAATTGTTTTAAAAAAGAAATGTCTGCGTCAGTCACATACGAATGTTTCCTCTTTCTGAAATGTGACATGTGCAATGCGACTCTATCAATATTTTCCGAGTTTCACTCAGTTGCACTTTACCGAAATGACTGAGTCAACAACTTCTGTCATTTTATGAAAACTGTTTCAACAAATATCGAACCAAGAAGTTGCTATTAATTTTCTGCTCACAGCGTTTAATTGGGAATGAAATACCAGGCAGATCATGTTCTCGAGACTGGTTATCTATCTGTCTGACAGCGCCGGCAGCACAGCAAACTGTTCGCCCTAGTCCCATGTTTTCTACAGGACTGTGAAATCTCGTCACATGTGTCCTTCGCAAAACGAAAGGCTCCTCCATAAGCAAATAGAAATCTCCATATTGATTTATAGCAAATACTTCTTAGTTGTCTTTAGATTTTTAGACAAATATTGCTTAAACGAGTAATCTTCCTTAAATGCAATAAGTTAGTAATTAGTTGTCGTTATATAGGAAAAAATGCTTCTATGCAATTTTTACGGAGTGCAGATATTCATGAACAGCAAACAGTAAGGAGATTTATTCTAGCCGGCCGAAGAGGCTGATTAGATTAGATTAAATTAATACTTGTTCCATAGATCATACATACGAAATTTCGTAATGATGTGGAACGTGTCAGTTTAGTAAATGTTGTCTACACTTGACAATCAATATTTTAAGGATTTTTTTATTTATTTTTTAATCTTTATTTATTTATTTTGAGTTTTATCTAAAAATTAATCTACATTGTAGAAGGAGTTGCCATTCAGAAATTCCTTTAATTTCTTTTGAAATCTGTCAGATTTTTTATGCTACTTGGTAAGTGACCAAAAACTTTTGTGGCAGCATAATCCACCCCTTTCTGAGCCGAAGTTAGATTTAACCTTGAATAGTGAATATCATCCTTTCTCCTAGTGTTGCAGCTATGCACACTGCTATTACTTTTGAATTGGGTCGGATTGTTAATAACAAATTTCATGAGTGAATATATATATATATATATATATTGTGAAGCTACACTGAGGATCCTTAGATCCCTGAAAAAATGTGTGCAGGATGCCCTTGGGTGGGCTCCGGCAATTATTCTGATTACACGCTTTTGTGCAATGAATACTTTTTTACTCAATGTTGAATTGCCCCAGAATATGATCCCATATGAAAGTAATGAATGAAAATAGGCATACTAAGCTAATTTACTGAGATGTATATCTCCAAATTTTGCAATGACTCTGATAGCATAAGTAGCTGAACTCAAACGTTTCAGGAGATCTTCAATATGTTTCTCCCAATTCAGTCCCTCGTCAACGCAAACACCTTAAAATTTTGAATATTCTACCTTAGCTACAGATTTATGTTCAAAGTCTAAATTTATTAATGGTGTCATGCCATTTACTGTATGAAACTGTATATACTGGGTTTTATCAAAGTAATGAGAGTCCATTTGTAGAGAACCACTTAATAACTTTCTGGAAGATATCATTTACAATTTATAAGTTAATTCCTGTTTGTCAAGTGTGATAGATATACTTGTGTCATCATCGAAAAGTACTAGCTTAGCATCTTCGTGAATGTAGAATGGCAAGTCATTAATATATATTAAGAACAGCAAAGGACCCAAGACCGAACCTTGGGAGACCCCATTTTTGATAACTCCCCAGTTAGAAGAATTAATTGTTTCATCTATATCATGTGATTTACACAATCAAAATCCTTTGATAGATCACAAAAAATCCCAACTGGTGATGTCCGGTTATTCAAAGTATTTAATATTTCATCAGTGAAGGTATATATAGCATTTTCAATTGAAAAACGTTTTCGAAAACCAAACTGACATTTTGTTAGAACTTTATTTTTACCAATATGTGAAGCAACTCGATAATACATAACTGATCGGTCTGCGGCACGCCAGTCACTTTCTGCACGGCCACTACGGTTGGGGGTTCGAATTCCCCCTCAGGCATGGATATTTGTGCCGTCCTTACTGTTAGCTAGTTCATAAGTTGTTTGTAAGTTTAGGGACTGATGACCCCGGAGTTAAGTCCCATAAGCTCTACAAACATTTGAACATTTTGTTCTATTTGACGTCACAGTTGCATCAAATAATAAACCCATATGGTATTTTTTGTAGTTTTCTACGATTTTTCTTGCACACTATACCAGAGCTTTCCAAACTCTTCCTACTCGCGACACCATTTTGAATATATAAATTTGTACAAGAAACACACTGATTTTAATTAGAAAGATTTACCTATATAAATGATACTTGGAAGAAATATTAATTTTCATGATTCACTTGTACTTAAAGTGCACACTGAACGAACTGAAGGATGTTTATTATTTTTTTCCACAATGTTCTGTCTTATTGTATCTTAAGATTTTGCTGGTGTTGTGACACCCTTACTGGCACTACGCGACACCCCTGGGTGTCGTGACATCCAGCTTGGAAAACTCTGCACTGTACATTATAACGTACCACATTGATAGCCACGGCGGAAAACAGTTCTGATTTTATGCTAGATTAGTTCATGCACGTTTGACCACTTGAACACCCTAGCACAAAGTAAATTCGTGATATATAATTAATACGGATGGTTTGACTAAATGGCCGTTTATTTTAACGTTAAAATCACGAGAAAGAAACACAGTGACCGTTTATACTCTAAAAGTGGCAGCAACATCTGAATAAGTATCGTAATCACTTTTAAAGTTGGGAGAAACATCTGATTCTCAAAAAATCATTTTAAAAATTTCAGGCATTTGGCATCAGCAGAAAAGGAACCCCTTGTTATCTTTCTTACAGCTATGGGAAGAAAAAGTTGTATTCAAAAAAATTGGTATATAATTCCATTTACTTACGTGAAAATGAATAAATATTTCAGTCGATCTTCTGAATATTGCGGAAGAAAACTCTGGCGTCCGGTCACTCACGATAATAGACGAAGAATGTCAACAGCCCCGTCGGTTCAGACCACTAACAATGGTACATTAGCGAGGAAAGAAAAAGAAGAAAAAAAAAAACCTCTGGAAAGTTTTGTCACCCCCTTGGAGTTGGTACCCGGTGCGGACCGCACCCCCCGCACCCCCCTAGCTAAGCTACTGTTTACGGGGGCAATTATTTTTACTGAATGGACGAGGGTACATACAAGAACCTATCAACCATAAAGCAGGAACAGCGTTATTTGTTGACTTCATGGTATGTACGATACACTAATCGAGTCATTCTATGTGGTTCGAACAAATGGGCAAAGATTTTCTATCGTATTGTTGATGTTGCCAACATAATCACGCGAGGCCGCCGACATGATACCTAAAATTTTACCCCCAGTGACCATTGTAAACACAATTGGTCGATTTTCGACCACAGGCAATACTGGTACTACTAAAACAATTTCACAAGAAATAAAATGAGAAGGCCCGCCTTAATTTGAAAGTGGAAGAGAAGCAACATGGTGGAAATGGATTGTGTATATAGTCAGCTAGAAAAATAATTGGGTAGCTTCTAGGGTTGCCAGATCTCCGGGCGCCGCCCGGAGTGCCCGGGTTTGTTCAAAAACGTTCAAATGTTTGTATAGACTATGGGACTTAACTACGGGGTCATCAGTCCCTAATCTTACAAACTACTTATGAACTACTTACGAACTAGGACGGCACAAATATCCATGCCCGAGGGGGGATTCGAACCCCCGACCGTAGTGGCCGTGCAGACCGTGACTGGAGCGCCTTAGTCCCCTCGGCCACCGCGGCCGGCGCCCGGGTTTGGAATGAATTCTTCGGGTCTACGGGCCAATGACTCTCATCTCCGGGCGTGAATGAACCTTCATCTTAACTTTTTTCTTTTCTTTTCTTACGACGCTTTTAAAGTACTATGCTCATGTAGCGACGATCTACATCGAACTTAAACTAAGGACACAACATCCATGCCCTAGGGGGGATTCGAACCTCTGGCGGGAACAGCCTCGCGCACCGTGGCAACTGCGCTGCTAGCTGTCAGAACTCAACTCTCGCCGTACGTAGTATAGCACTGTCGATCAATTCACTATACAATTCGCGATCGTTGTTGATATCATGTACTTCGGTGTATAATGTTTAACATTAGAACGTCGATTATCCGAACTAATCGGGGAACGTGGGTGTTCGGAAAACAGGTTTATTCGAATAATCTTATCTCTCATAGAAAAGACAGCACTATTACGTTTAATCATTTTATGCCCTCAAGTTTACTTCTTTACGCGGCAGCAAGTGGTTGTAACAGGGAGCAGACGGTAACTGCGCCCCTTCACATGGAGCCAGTGAGAAGCTTTTCTTTGATGGCGCGTGATCCTTCACAGTGCGCGGAGCCGCAAGCGGCAACTCTTCGAAGGCGCAGCTGTTGATGTGAGCAGCTTTGATGCTGCCGCCACTTCTGCTACCACGCCGACGGAAGTGTGCCGATTGTTGATCCACAAAAATGTTCAAATGTTTGTTAAGCTTATGGGACTTAACTACGGGGTCATCAGTCCCTAAACTTACAAACTACTTATGAACTACTTACGAACTAGGACGGCACAAATATCCATGCCCGAGGGGGGATTCGAACCCCCGACCGTAGTGGCCGTGCTGACCGTGACTGGAGCGCCTCAGTCACCTCGGCCACCGCGGCCGGCTGTTGATCCACAGCAACTGGCGGCCTGGCCGGTCAGCTGCGGCATGTGAAGGCCAGCCCTAGCAATATTCCACGGGGGAAGGTGGGGGAGGAGATGATTAGTTTTTTTTTTTTTTTTTTTTTTTTTTACATGTAATTCTGGTTGGGAGGGGGGAGTTGGTCGCAGTTGGGGGGAGGGGTGAGTCATTGGCCAAGGGGGAGGGGGGCACTTCTGGTCTCCGGGCCTGCCTCTAGTTCAGTCTGGCAACTCTAGTAGCCTCTGTGTTACTAGCCAATGAGAAAGGTCTTTACAGTATAATTAACATGAGGCTCCATGTGTAAAAATTGAACTAAAATAACATTATTGTTGTTTATAAGATTCCACTCGATAGCGTCGCTGACCTGCTAATAACAGCGTGTCGCCTCATGCGAACAATCGGCTCGTAACTTCAGCACAGCAGTAACAATAACGGCAGCATTAAAACCGGTCGTGGCGGCCTTAAAACCGCTCACAGTGACAGCAGCACACGTTCTCAGTGGCGGTAAGGCTCCTATAAACAAGCTGTAGGAGTTACCACGTTCCGGACGAAGCTCACGCGTCACCTCGCGTTTCATTCAACTCGCTCACATTCGCAAACTACTCACTGTATGAACGTGGAATTTTCATCAATGTCTTCGTTAAGAACTTAAATTTTCACTTTAGTTTTATTTATGGCAATAATTTATAAACAGCATATACTGATAGTTTACGAACATGCACTTTCTGACGACGTTACGGAATTTTCGACAGGCGAAGAACTTTTTTGCTGTTGAAGTTAGTTCAACACATTGTTCAAAATACATCAAATTTTCATGCTCTCCAAACAGAAACTCTGTGAGAAATGTATAACTTGAGATAATGTGAGTTACATATGGCGGACTGGGATCCCCCCGCCCGTCTAATAGTAACACGTCTTCCGTATTAGAGCTCCTAATAATTAGCACATGTTGTTACTGCATAACATCCATACTTGAAGATACTGGTACTGACTTCTTTTAACCCATTAAATTCAATAGTTGCACACTACAAAAGTGCTGTGTCTCTATGTAATATGCAATTTCAATTTTTCAGTTATATGAAAAGGAGAAATGAGAACAAGTCACTTCGTTAGCCAGTGGAGAGATCCTTGCTATCTGTCATTTTCAAGTATTCTCACATGAAAACCTCATTAGATCTAGTAACTTCCGTTCTGTTACTGCAAGGATTTAAACTGAAGGAAATGTAACTCCTATTATGTTTTGGGAAATGAGTAGTGGCCCTGAAACACAATGGACAAGAAGCAAAGAAATAAACGTTTGTGAGTGACGAAGGAATATCTGCAAATCGAATAATAAATCACTAACTTTACTCTTTTTCATTCTACAACTATGTATTTCCTTGAATAACGCGACAATTAATGAAGTTTTGCGTAGTAACCATGTGGCAAAATACTCTCCTCTTTGCATGTTATCATTAGTCAAAATATCATTTTGATACCTCTAACCGTGTATGAGATACGCAATGGTTCATTCTGGCCTTATCGCCATCGGAAATGGGCGCTAAATAAAATAAATTTTAGGGGTATGAGTGAAAGGTAAAGATCTCCTCCTAAGTCGAAAATAAAATTCAGTCCATTAGGAAAGTTTCATCCACAGCAACATATGGTGCACCAAACGTAATATCATAGCAGCCTATTTTTTACTGCAAACTTTTCCTAATGAAGCGCAGTCTCTTATTTCGAAGTCAATATCTTATTTCAAAAAATGTTCAAATGTTTGTATAGTCTATGGGGCTTAACTACGGGGATATCAGTCCCTAAACTTACAAACTACTTATGAACTAACTAAGACTAAGGACGGCACAAATATCCATTCCCGAGGGGGCATTCGAACCCCCGGCCGTAGTGGCCGTGCAGACCGTGACTGGAGCGCCTCAGTCCCCTCGAACACCGCGGCCGGCAATATCATATTTACTGTGACTATTATCGAAATGATGACCATTTCGTCACAATGCTGACATATAAAGATTTAAGAGCCGGAAAAAATTAAATATTTCTACCAATTAGTTTTTGCGAAATCGTTTGTGAAAGATGGCAGGGCATGAGCCTCTACGCTGTTAGTACAGCGCGATTCCAATAATGTTGGGGAAAACATGGCGGACGATTCAGGCTGGGTATTTAGGAGCTCTAAGTGGCGGCGTCACGTTGGCGACCCACTGTCACGATCATTTGTTCTTGGCAAATTGTTACGTTGTAATTTATTACATGTGTTCTACTTCTAATTTCCGGTGCCGATCTGTTTGAAAATTAAAAAATTAAAACAATAAGAAGTAGCATTAACAAAAACCTTTGGGAAGTGCAGGAAGGGAGGCTTCAACCCCATTAGCACCTCCCCCCGTCTCCCTGCCAGTCTCATCCCCCCCTCCCTGCCTTGACCCATCACCTGCCCACCACCATCACGTCAATCTCTTACTGTTCCTTCTCTCTCTGCACATCTTCTCTTCCCCTTACCTATGAGATAAGTATCTGCCAACTTTCATGGTGATTGCTCAAAAAATGTTGATTGCAAGATATCCTCTGCCGTGCATCGTAAGTGTCATAAACATATCCATGAAAAAATAAAGGTACGTGGCAAATATCACGGTAATTTCTCAAAAAAAATTTTTAATCGTAAGAAGTCCGAATTTTTGCCTGGAAAGTGTTCCAAAACAAAGAGAGAATCTCGCATAGTCAACGTTTGAATCGTGAATTGTGATCTTCAGATTTTCTCGAATTTCCCAATTTTTTGAGGAACCTTTCCCAATTTTTCTTCCACACAGACTTTCTTTTGAGAATTACGAACATAGCAAAATAGACCTAGTTAATTCTGTTAAGCCGTTATCAAGTAATGATATTTCATACGTGCAGGAATTTGTTTATATCTATATAAATAAATGCGGATAAGTTGCTACTCACTATAAAGATGCCGCGGTGGAGTAGCGGAGCGGTCTAAAGCGTCTCGCTGCGGAGCGCGCGGTTGCTCGCCGTGGAGGTTCGAGTCCTCCCTCGGGCATGGGTGTGTGTGTTTATCCGTAGGTTAGTTTACCTAGGTTTAAGTAGTTTGTAAGCTACGGACTGGTGACCACGCAGTTTGGTCCGATAGATTTACAGACATTTGAACATTTGAACTATAAAGATGATTGCTGAGTCGCAAATAAGCAGATAGAAAAGACAATCATAGTCACACAACTTAGCGTTTGGCAACACCATCGTCAGTCAGTAGTCTCAAGTTGGAGCGTGACATCCAGGGACAGTATTCAAGTGTTCCTGAGTTGTACCCGTGTAATTGTTTGTGTACTCAGATGACGACTGTGGCTGAAAGTTAAGTTGTGTAAGTGTGAGTGTCATTTCTATGTGCCTTTCTGTTGCACTGATCTCCAAACTAGACTCATTATACTTACATAAATGAAAATCAATTGCAGCAAGTATGAAATACCAACTTTTGTGAACGACAGGACAGAATTGCCTGCTTTTACATTGTCATGTTCGTAATTGTCATTTTTATGGTACAAAACTTTGGAAAATGTTCCAAAATAAATCTGAAATTTCTGGAAAAGGTAAGCTAGAGAGTATATATATAGAAAATCAACTTTTAACGCCCCCATTTGCCTATTCTTTAAGTTTGCGTGGGTTATGTATTAACTGGTCTGTATCTATATTCAATGAAAATTGGACACACGTTGTATGATATTAGTATTGCAATTCGTCTCTACTGCCTCTTTCTAAAATATAATTACTGTTTCTCCCAGTGCAGGTTCCACCCGCAGCACATCCTTCGTACGCCGATTATCTGCCCCGTGGCGCTGTGGGGGTCTGCAAGTGCCGACAGAGACCATCTTTGCTCCACGAGTGCGATCACGGAGCGCGAGGGGGTGAGCTTACAATTAGTGACTCTCTAGGCAAGCGTCGTGCTGACGTCACACTCACAACTCGCAAACTCGACTGTGGTCACGACCAGCCGCTATCGATCTTTGTAGCTATATAACAAACGAGTCCTTATGTCGACACGCAGAAATTGTCTCCGGCCAATGTGATGCTGTGTGTTTCTTAACCGGAGATTCGGACGCTACGCACCCTCGCGTACTAAAAAAAACTTTTTGTTTAAACTAAACCTAACATAACAGATTTTCGCTTTTTCTTTCCATATCAATAGAAGCCATCTTGATTTGCCGCATATCTAGCAGTTTTGGACTTATAACTCGCAGTCAGGTATTTCAGGCTTTTGTGTCTCGTTGCCGCCGGTTGTCCTAGGTGTCGGTGGCCGAGTATAAAGTGAGACCAACACAGGAATATAGGATCCACACGTGTGCAGGTACAGAGTCCGATGTGACCAGCCAGGGGGACAGCAGAAACTAGAAACACTGAGCTAGATTAGTACAAAATATATATTTCGAAGAAATAGTACAATACTTAACTTACTGAAGACTAGTGGAATGCAGATACATAGTTTAACTAGGTAGAGGCGTGCCTACTGATGAGAGTATTAACTGGTGCCTGTCCTATTGCCAAGTGACCGATCCAGTGCAGTGGTGCCCAAGAGCGGGGTTGCAGCAGAGGGCGCTCATGGCTGACGTCGTAAGAACCTTGCGCCGTGCTTGCATGGTGGCGCGTGGCGAAAGTACGTGGCGCGCACTTCAGACTTGTGCGACACCACATTAACAGTAAAACCATCTACTAAGATGTACTAAAAATATATCTGGCATCTGGCTGTCGTAGGGTAGTGGATGCTGTAGCAGATCACCAAGCCAGAGGAACGGGGTCCAAGTCTCTCCCACATATTTTTTAAAAATTTTATTGTTTGTATCACATTTTAGTAGTGACGTATTTATGACATATTGTGGGATTTTCTTATTCATATAACAGTATTATGTTGCACAGTACTCAACGTTAATTGTAACAAACTGCTGTGCCAGGAATGGATGTCATCGATTTGGAAATTTGTGTGAGACTAAGAAATGGAGAATGAAACTGCTGCAATGATATTTCTGTTTTTCTTCACAAAAATATTTGACCTTGGTTCCAAATATGTTACGATTTTCGAGAAAATGGTAAGTGACAAACGCTTAAATTGCTGGTAGGCCTAAATGAAATAAGTATCAGTGACATCCACACTATTCGGTTGTCAGAAACATTTCTAATATCTCATAATTTCCGAGAGTATGGTTAGGCCGATATTGCTTGTTTGCCCCCAATATTTTGCTGCTTAGTTACGAATACGTCGTGATTTTCGAGGGTGTGGTTTTATTGATATTCCTTACTGATATTACTGAATATGTCACGATTATAGGGTATGTGATTAACAGTGGACCTAAGAGGATAACTTAAATTTCTTTTGCAAATGAATACAACGTACTCAGTACACATCGTCGTCTGCTGGCATAGATACGTCTGTTTGCCAGTATTATGGCGTAGCTCATTGGCTGACAGCAAACGAGTTCTCATTGGCCGGAGACAATTTCTGCGTATCGAAATAAAGGCTCGTGTCGACAGGTCGATGTATCGCAATCAGCTCCCGATGACGTCAGGCCGACGCTTGCCTAGCGTGTCACTAGCTCACCCGAGCTCGAGTGCCGACGGCTAGTGCTGCCTCCTGGGCGGCGGTGCGGTGTACTGCAAGGCGAGACAGCTGACATCCGAAGCCGCCTGTTCTCTGTTCGCAGCTCGCAAGTGTCTGTGGTGCACGCAAAGACACGTTTACCACGCCATTGTCATGGATTATCTTTAGTACCGAATAAAGCATAGCATACTGAATAAAGTGTTTCGGTTTTATATCACTTTCCACAAATATGTAACTAGAGTTACATTTCTTCTGCTGAACCTGTCAAAAGAAAGGTAACAAGTTTTCAAGAAACTTTTGAAGTGGTGATTGTTGCTGTATTTCTCCTGTTATATCTTATGACGTGCCACAAGTGCCCGAATACTCATTTATGGTGCATCGGTTCTGTTTAACCGTTTGTTCATTTTGTATTTCCCAAGTTTTTTCTCCAGTACTGTCTTACGGGCGCCGTTGCTTTGATCCCATAGAGGCAAGGAAGTGTGTGGTAAAAATCGTAGAGGGATAACGAAGGACGAACACAGTAAGCAGATTCAAAAGGTTGTAGGTTGCCGTTCGTATTCTTAGAGGCTTGCACAGCACAGGGTAACATGGAGAGCTGCAACAACAACAGTTCTTTACAACAACTGTTCTTTATGCCCATGTAGTGCACTGGACAATTATTTAGTTTAAAATAGTCATCGTTCGCTGGTTTATAACGTCTCAGGACTTACTTCTTTTTAATGCACACTGTGGTATTCGAATACAGTACTGGAATAGATCTCTCCAGTAACAATAAATCGCAGTGACGCTGTATCCCTGCCTTCTACAGATATAGCACTTCACGTGCGTGTATTTTGTTTTGTGGTGTGAGAAACCAATTTACTGTGTAAATATACGTTGTCGCATCCATTCTCAAGTAATTTATATAAGACGTGACGTTCTCCACTTGCAGCCCAACTACAAATTATTCTGAATTTTTTTGTTGTTACGACGTGAAACTCATATTTTTACCCAGTACGTTTATTTTTTTCCCCCACTTGTCTTTGTCGAAATACGCACAAAATGTAATTGTGTTGTTATCAACTGCTACGCATAACAAGTTTTTATCGTCCGCCATCTTGAAAAATGACGAAACTGAGTCGTAACGTCTCTGATTTAGTGAGGAATTGCTTCAAGAAAAACTTTGGACCAGTCACGCTGTGGTTGGCTGGGTCACGTGTTAAGAGACGCGTGCGCACAGGGACGGGAGGTTCTGCGCCAGGAGGTCTGGCTGGAGGGCAGTGAGTGATGTGATAAAGCTGCTGTGGCGTGTTGGAGCTTCACACTGATGCTCTTCACCAACCTTATGGAGGAGCAGCACCAAGATCCTGAGCTGCAACGTTTGCATGATAGACTGGATGCGGGGGAAAGTATACCAGGGTACTCTAAACATAAGGGTCTATTGTGCTATCAGGCCAGGGGTGACGATCGACCTAAGTTATGCGTGCCATCAAGTTTGGTTCCTGCTGTTTTTAAGTATTTTCATCAGTCACTGTGTGGAGGCCATTTAGGGTATCATAAAACAAGGCTGAAGGTCAGGCAACAGCTAACTTGGAAAGGTGTGGATAGAGATATTCGTCATCTGGTGAGGGACTGTGAGACTTGTTTCAGGGCTAAACCGTACGACCGAGTGTGGGTTTGTTGGAATCAACACGCGAATACCAACCAATGGACAAGCTCTTCATTGACTATTTGGGGCCTTTGCCCCGCAACAAGAGGGGTAAGCGTTTCATGTTGGTGGTTATTGGTGCTTTCACCAGGTTTGTGTGGTTGGTCCCCAGCGGTATAACGGTGCAACATTTGAAGAGGAGTTTTGACAGTTTTCGGACCCCTAGGGCAATTGTCAGTGATAATGCTCCGGCATTTACGTGCGAAGAGTTTCGAAAATTTTGTTTTGATCTTGGAGTGAGCCATATCACCACAACGCCCTACTATCCACAACCCTCTTTTGCGGAAAGATTTAATCGTAACCTTAAGGGAGCTCTCATTGTCTACCATTCCCCTTCACAGAAGAGATGGGATTCATCTTTAGATTCGTTGGCGTTTGCCTTTAATACTGCCAATCATGAGGCGCACAAGAGCACACCGGCCAAAGTAATGATTTCTTATTTTGTGAATTCTCTTTTGTCTAACATTTGGTTACTCACTGATTTGTTATCAGAGCAGTGCGATCATGAGCAAATTAAGCGGATCTGGGAGGCAGCAAAGAGAAATTATTAAGCTGGCACATCACCGCCAAAAGATGAGTTGCAACAAGGGTAGATGGGCTGTTAGTATCACGGTAGGGGATCAAGTTTTCCTGCATAACTACCGTGGGCAAAGTCAGGGGAACCAAGGCATTACTAGTAAGTTGTTGCCTAGGTTCGTAGGCTCTCTTTTGGTTTTGAAAAGGCTGTCACCGGTGAACTTCTTGCTCCGTGACACGAAATCTGGACAGAAAATCCGAGCTCACCTGAACCATATTAAGAGAGGTGGTACAGCGGAAGCGTCGGATCACCTTAATAAGCCGGCCGCGGTGGCCGAGGGGACTAAGGCGCTCCAGTCACGGTCTGCCCGGCCACTACGGTCGGGGGTTCGAATCCCCCCTCGGACATGGATATTTGTGCCGTCCTAGTTCGTAAGTAGTTCATAAGTAGTTTGTAAGTTTAGGGACTGATGACCCCGTAGTTAAGTCCCATAGACTATACAAACATTTGAACATTTTGAACATCTTAATAAGGATTGGACAGCATGTTCCCCTCCACTTCCGCCTTAAGGGGGCAGGTTAGGCCGTAACGTCTCTGATTTAGTGAGGGATTGCTTCGAGAAAAACTTTGGACCGGACGCACTGTGGTTGGCTGGGTCACGTGTGAAGAGACACGTGCGCATGGGAATGGAAGGTTCTTTGCCAGGATGTCTGGCTGGAGTTAGTGAGTGACGTGATAAAGCTGCTGTGACGTATAGGGTCTTCACACTGGTGTGACTGGGCAGAGAGATGCGCACGACGTTGTGCACGTCGCACGTGGCGCAGTATGCAGGCTGAGTGCCGCGGAACTGGAGGACGCCGTGGTCGGCAAGCGCTCTGTTGACGTTAGAGGTGTCGTGTGGCCGATTCTGGGCGAGTCCCTAGAGTCCTAGGCGCCGGTCTGCATTTCTGCTGGTTTGGAGAATCCGCAGCTATTAGAATTAATGGCGAGCCACCTCGGTAATAGTCGCTAACTCCTGCTACCGGAATACATTTGAACATTTGAGGCTCGCCTTACCGTCTCTCCTGATTCAGGTGTGACGCGGTGTTGTGGTACTGACATGTGAATCGTTATTTTCATAAACGTACACACTGTGAAGCCGACCTCGTGCAATATTGGTTGTTTATTGAGGTCCGTTGTGGTTTGATTTTTTTATTATTGTTATCAAAACACTGTTTTAATATTTCCCTGCTGGTTTGATAATGTAGTTTCCGTTAAGTTATTCTCCACTAACGGAGTGTCGATGTTTGCTTGTTGTGCTTCACCTGTTTGTAATAGTAGTTTGTGTTACAGAGGCACTATTTTGGGTTTGACGAGACGAGTTAAATAACCGTGTATTACGCAACCTCAGTTGCATGTAATCTGCCAATGGTGACAGATGCTGACGTGTTAAAATATCTTCATAGTGATGCCACTATATATTAAAAGGTTTTTATTTAACTGAATTGTAATAGTGTAGTGTATCACAACCGGTCTCTTCTGGTAAATATATATGTATAGACCGACTTGTTACTGTAAGAAAAGAATTGAAAATTTTTTTCTGTAAATATTGAGATGAGTGGAAGGGAAAAACATTACCTTCCTTGTAGTTTTGGTGAAGTTTGGTTAAATGATTGACTAGTATACTGCCATTCATGAAGGAACAGTTAAAAATGTTCAAATGTCTGTAGAACTTATGGGACTTAACTACAGGGTCATCAGTCCCTAAGCTTACAAATTACTTACGAACTAGCTAAGACTACGGAACAGTTAATTTGATTTACTAGATTTATTTGAAAGTTCCTTAAAATTTCTTATTTCATAAAGTGTTAGGGTCGTCGCCGATTTTAACCGTTTTAAGACATTATATATATTACTATGTCGTTACCAGTGATCTATGTAATGTTGTGCCGGCCGCGGTGGCCGAAGGGACTGAGGCGCTACAGTCACGGTCTGCACGGCCACTACGCTCGGGGGTTTGAATCCCCCTCGGGCATGGATATTTGTGCCGTCCTTAGTCTTAGTTAGTCCATAAGTAGTTTGTAAGTTTAGGGACTGATGACCCCGTAGTTAAGTCCCATAAGTTATACAAACATTTTAACATTTTTGTAATGTTGTAAACTTATGAAGGTTTAAATAAAACATTGTCAATCATTGTATCTAGTGGCTTCCACTCCAGCAGTATTGTAGTCTGCTAATGAAGTAATCTTGCTAACTATTACATTACAGAAACATGTGATGGCGGTGTGATACTCCTTTTAGCGCAACATCAAAGATTTATAGCAAAGAAATTCCATGAATATTTGATATTTCTTTGTCAAAGATATGGTAAAAATATGATCGTATTATACTGGCCTATGGACATCACACAAACACTCATGTCCGATGGAGAACTGGAATCACCAGCGGGAACGGCCGCCCAGTCCGCAACATCACGTATTTTATTCCCCGTTCACAATAAGGCGACATACCTTTCATATTGGTGGGTATTGGTGCTTTCACAAGGTTTGTGTGATTGGTCCCCAGCGGTATAACGGTGCAAAATTTGGAGAGGAGTTTTGACGTGTTTTATTCGCCGTTCACAATAAGGCGACATACGATAAGTGATACATATAAGACACGCTGTACGTAAGGACAGATGCGTGAAATCTAGAGGGAGGCGATAGAAAAGGTTGACAGTTGTGCGATTGCTCGTCATATCGTTAGTGACATATATCTTCAAGTACCGTTTGCGGGTCTCTTGAGGGATAAATATTGTACGATATTTCCGGCTGTGAACGTGACGGGGAGAAGACAACTCTGTACTTACTTTCGTTCATTTATTGAAAGCCCAGTAATGAATTTGGAACTATTGCATTACTGTATACAGTAAGACCTTAGTGTGACAAGTACAGCATGAAGAAAAATTGCTGCGAGTCCGTTCCCCGTCGGGGTTTCGAATCCTCCCTTGGGTATGGATGTTTGTTGTCTTTAGTATAAGGTAGTTTGTAAGTTTACGGACTGATGCCCCCGCAGTTAAGTCCCATAAGCTTAACAAAAGTTTGAACATTTTTTCTTAGAAAAATTGCATAATAAATAAATATTTATTCATTATGTAAAAGACAAGTAAGTAATAACATTTTATGTTATTGACTCACGGTGTAAATATTTTGACACACTGACACACAAAATAAGTAATTTAACTATAATTCAGAAAGTAATCATCATTCAATTTGACAGAATTAATAATGATAGAAATGTAGATAAAACTTAAAATTTCATTAATGTGATAACATTGAGATTGTAACATCATTGTTTTTGTTAATAAATAATGAAGTATATCTACAGTTTTATTTCAAATTTTAGTAATTTTTAAATTCTAATTGCAGGAATATACTGATGAAGAATTTGTTATACTAAATTTCTGGGCTTTATAAACTGACACAATTGCATCAGCTTCGATATTCAATAAGATTACCACATTTCCGCGAGAAACCGGAACTAATTGGTACAATTTGTAAAACGTAATAAAAGAAATCTACTCATTTCTTTTTGTGAACACTGCTGTTTTTATTCATATTTGTTTACGTTATAGGAACCCTGGTATAATGTGTGAGACATTTAAAAAAATCTTCTCAGTACTTTTAATACTGTTGTTTATATTCATATCTACTTATTGTAATCAAAAGTATTTCATCATAAAATAGGATGGCGCAAACTTAGACGGTTGAAAGCACACGACATTAGAAGCAAAAATGTCCCAGAAAACATGAGTTCTGAAACGAGCCTTTTGAGAGATAATTAGGAACGTATGCTTCTAAGCCGCCAGTTACGTCACTATAAACATCGTCCTAATTAGTACACATTAATTTCAAATTTTGAATTTACTTTTAAGATTCCCATCACATTTAGTACACATTTAACTGACTTTATTGTAAACATTGTCCTAGTTTTTAGATGGTGTTTCGGCACATTTTGTTGCTGCTGTGATACGGCATCTACACCGTATACGGTCAGAGATGGATAGGTCGAGGCGAACCTGTACTTTGGCCTGTAAGATCACCTACCTAAATCCTTTGGATTTTTGTGTCTGGGGTCACCTCAAAAGCAAGGTATACAGTACACCCGTTAACACGGTTGAAGAACTGGAGCGGGGAGTTGTACACGCTTGTCAAGAATTCCTAAATGAAGCCGAGGTTTTCGAAAGAATTCGAAATTCAGTGCAGAGAGACGAGCACAGTATTGCATCCAGATGCAAGGAATACACTTTAAGGAATACACTCCTTTAATAAGTAAGCCATACATGAAATGTGAACTAAATGCGATGTAAATCTTAATAGTAAAGTCTAACTTTCAGATTAGTGTGCACTATCTAGGACGATGTTTACAGTGACGTCAGTGGTAGCTTGGAACCATGCATTCGTAATTATCTCGCTAACGGCTAGTTTGCGGACCCATGATTACAGTATCATTTTTCCTTCTATTCTCGTGTACTTTTCGACCGTTTAAGTTTGCTCCATCCTTTTTGATACACCCTGTATACAGGGAATGGAATGGAATGGTGACACACAGCAACAGAACGTACCAGCATGATTTCAAACACTTTGCTACAGGAAATGTTCAAAATGTCCTCCATCAGCGAGGATACATGCATCCACCTCCGTCGCATGGAATCCCTTATGCGCTGATGCAGCACTGGAGAATGGCGTATTGTATCACACCCGTCCACAATACGAGCACGAAGAGTCTCTACATTTGGTACCGGTGTTGGGTAGACAATAGTTTTCAAATGCCCCCATAAATGATTGTCAAGAGGGTTGAGGTAAGGAGAGCG
The DNA here is from genome assembly GCA_026315105.1 of Locusta migratoria. Lineage (NCBI taxonomy): Eukaryota > Metazoa > Arthropoda > Insecta > Orthoptera > Acrididae > Locusta > Locusta migratoria. The sequence continues at coordinate 637,917,115 of CM048746.1, read as the reverse complement.
TGGAGGCTATGGAATTGGTCCGCCTCTACCAATCCATCGGTCACTGAATCTGCTGTTGAGAAGTGTACGTCGACTGAAATGTGCAGGAGCTCCATCGTGTATGAACCACATGTTGTGTCGTACTTGTAGAGGCACATGTTCTAGCAGCACAGGTATGAAATCATGATAACGAGATCCAGTGAGCGTAGGTGGAAGAACATGAGGCCCAATCAAGACATCACCAACAATTGCTGCCCAAACTTTCACAGAAAATATGTGTTGATGACGTGATTGTAAATTGCGTGTGAATTCTCGTCAACCCACACACGTTGATTGTGAAAATTTACAATTTGATCACATTGGAATGAAGCCTCATCCGTAAATACTAAAATGAGCTCTAACATGGAAATTAAGCGTTTTCGGACACATGTCCACATAACATATCTTCTTTCTTTATGTGTGAGGAATGTTTCCTAAAAGTTTGGCCGTACCTTTTTGTCACACCCTGTATATCCTTTTTTCAAGAATTGGTAGCATAGGTGTTTCAGAAAATGAAAGATTTTAGGATTCATTCGATAAAACTCTATAAATGTTGATTCATGTCGAAACAACTAACGAGAAACAACCGTTCTATGGTGCAGGGTCGTAAGATTATAGGGACTTACCCAGTGTTTCCTTTATCTTCTCATCCTATGCCTGAACCAATAAGCCAGTAAGACGTCTTCTTCAGCTGAGCTCATATTTGTTACTGAATTATTAAAAATTATGTCCCCGTCAAATTTTTATCGCATTCGTCGCGCCGATTTATCTTGTGCTGTTCTGAACCTCGCTAACAATATATCGCCTCAATATTATGCTTACTAAATATCGTTTATCTTTTATAGCCTTGGTATTAACGGCGCATTAGACCACGCAGCCATTTACGCAGCCTATCATATTTTTCTATACGGAAAAAAAGTATGTATTGAATTTGTCAACCACCGCTGTTTGTTTTACAAGGAGACCACATAGGTACCGGATTTTAGAATTTCACTATGTTTATGGTACGTGAAGTTAGGAACTTAGATAACAATCAGTCAAAGCCATTTGATGCAACAATAAAAATTCTCCATAAAATCGACGTCGAAATTTTCAGGTATCCGTAAGAACCAACAATTAAATCGAAACTTCCTGGCAGTTTAAAATTGTGTGCCGGAACCGGGACTCGAAACTGGGACCTTTGCCTTTCGCAGGCAAGCGCTCTATCGACTGTGCTATCCCGATACGACTCACCATGCCGCCTCACAACTTTACTTCCGCCAATACCTCGCCTCCTACTTTCCAAACTTCACAGAAGCTCTCCTGCGAACCATGCAAGACTAGCACTCCTGGAAGAAAGGATATGGTGGCGACATGGCTTAGCCACAGCCTAAGGGAACCGGGAAAGGTTCCGGCACACAATTTTAATCTGTCAGGAAGTTTCATATCTGCGCACACTCCGCTGCAGATTGAAAGTTTCATTCTGGAAACAATTAAATGGGTTGGCTCATCTATGGTTGAGATCAGGTGGTAGCGTCCTGACCTCATAACCATATGGTCCATGGGTCGAATTCTGCTGTGGCAGATTTATATTTGTTTTTTTATCTTTTCCTGTTGGAATACTTACACAACTTTAATATCTAATGGTAATTCGTAAGAAAAATGCACATGTTTGTTTGTTTGTTTGTGTGTTTTTTTTCTATATTTTACAAAAATGTCGTTGAACCGCAGCGGTTCGTTCGATCGATGCCCTCTGGCAAAGATCGTCTTTGCCCCACTGCGACCTCTGGTGAGTGATTTTTGCTAGGCCTGGGGTGCCATGGGCAGTGTGTGTCAGTCGTGGGACGACGGCGGAAGGGATTGCCTTGTTGTTAGCGTGCCACGTGCCTGCCGGTGACGTTTTGGCCGTTACCTGGGGTCGTAAGCAGTTTTTCGATGTGCAGAGAAAGACTGGACTGCAAGATAATGCCTGGTCCGTGGTGTTCGTGGATTTCGGAGGAAGACTGCTATTGATTCCTTTGCTTATTTGGTGCTGAGCGAAAGAGCCTGCGGAATTGAGAGTGACTGCTGTCATTCAGATGTCTGTATTTATTTGAATTGGTGGTCCATTAGTACATTAACGAACGGCAGACATCTTGTGTACTTAGCTGTGTACGTATTTCACACTGGTATTTGGCTGAAGTAAGTAAAATAACTCGTAACTTCTGATATATCTGATTTTAAGTGGAAAGATTCCACTTGATGTTGCGTCTGTTATTGATCAAAGTTAAAAAGCACTTTCTGAGAAACTGATTTTTATTACAGCTGTTTTGTGTTTTACCATTTGTTACTATTATAAGGTGTTGGTCTGATATTGTATTTGATGTGTTATTAATGTTGTTTGATCTCTGTCTGTTACATGTGCCCGAACGCGAGATTAGCTTGAGGGAAGCCGGACGCATCGGACGGTGGGCCGCACGTAGTTTTCGGTCGAGGTGTGGGGCGCTTGCAGCCGCCTGGGTTTCCTCTAAGTTAAGTTTTCCTCCTCCGAACGGGTGCCGTCCGCGGCGTTCGGACAACCGTGCTCAGGGTTAAAAAATAAAGAAAAAAATAAACGCAAACACTGAAGGTGATGATAGATGAGCCCTCCGCTTCCTGAAGTTAGTAAATTTCTTTAACCCTAACCATCACCCTCCAGTCGTTAATATTGGTGGTTTCAATAAGAAAAAACGTAAGTTACATTTTTTTACAGTATTGGCTTACTATTCTTTGACGTAACAGTCTTTGTGCTGTTTGTAAAGAGTTACGACGCTGTTTCTGGAAAGTCATCTCTATAGCTACTAATGGCTTTCAAAGCAGCTAACCTACTCAACCATCGTTTTAGGTGAGAACAAGGTGTTCAGGTCGTGTACATACTCATATACGAAAACTGACCAAACAGGTGGAATTACAGATATCAAAATAGTTTACATAAAATTTCAAAAGGAAATGTCTCAACGAGATTCGAACCACAGACTTTACGCTCGTACGGGCAGAACGCTACCACCTGAGCTACACCGACAGATGCTGGAGCTGATTTAATTATTGGTATGTAAGTCTACTTGCAGAACTTCAAAGTCGATTTTGTCGAGAATTTTTGAGAGTTGCGTCGAACGGCTTCCGCTGTGAGCTCTGACCTTCGCGTACCATAAATATGAAAAATTTTTCAACATCCGATACCATGTTGTTTGTCTCCTTGTTAGACAAACACCCCCTCCTTCCAAACACACACTCACTCACACACACACACACACACACACACACACACAGACACACACACACACACACACACACATGCACGCACACACACACAATCAAAAAATAGCTAGTGTATTGTATTAAAGAAGACACTATGTGACATAATGTTGTGGCGACACAAGAGATATAACGTCCGCTCGCCACTGGTGTGTGTTCTAGGTGAGTGCAGCTGACCTCTCCACGGCTGCTGGCTGTACTCCTGGTAATTTGTGTGGCTAATGAGGCGCGTCCTGCCCCGGATCCACCGCTAGAACGCTGGCCCTGCCACGACTCGTTGACACCATGTTCTCTGTCCACGATAGCGACGCCTAGTTCACAAAATATCCGGATGGAGTCAGCCTACCACCGTAGCTGGAACAAAGTACAAATATACAGGCTGTTAGGGCCACACTTTCAGGAAACATTCCTCACATGCAGAGAAAGAAAATATGTTATGTGGACATGTGGCCGGAAACGATTAATTTCCATGTTAGAGCTCATTTTAGTGTTTCTCTTTAAATGTAAATTTAAATAATTCTGCAGACAATTGTCAAAACAGCCAATTGTTGCGTTAGTATGTACTGTACTTCCTCGATTCAGCGCCAGTTGGCCCAATTGAAGGAAGGTAATGTTGACTTCCGTGCTTCTGTTGACATGCGACGGATGAGGCATCATTCCAACGTGATCAAATTGTAAATTTTCACAATGAACATGAACGTTTGGCCAGATATTGTTGGTGATGTCTTGATTGGGCCTCATGTTCTTCCACTTACGCTCACTGGAGCACGTTATCATGATTTCATACGGGATGCTCTACCTTTGCTGCTAGAACTTGTGCCTTTACAAGTACGACACAACATGTGGTTCATGCACGATGGAGCGCCTGCACATTTCAGTCGACGTGTTAGCGAGCTTCTCAACAACAGATTCAGTGACCGATGGATTGGTAGAGGTGGACCAATTCCATGGCCTCCACGCTCTCCTGACCTCAACCTTCTTGACTTTCATTTATGGGGGCATTTGAAAGTTCTTGTCTACGCAACCGCGGTACCAAATGTAGAGACTCTTCGTGCTCGTATTGTGGACGGCTGTGATACAATACGCCATTCTCCAGGGCTGCATCAGCGCATCAGGGATTCCATGCGACGGAGGGTGGATGCATGTATTCTCGCTAACAAAGGACATTTTGAACATTTCCTGTAACAAAGTGTTTGAAATCACGCTGGTACGTTCTAATGCTGTGTGTTTCCATTCCATGATTAATGTCAGTTGAAGATAAGTAATAAAATGAGCTTTAACATGGAAATTAAGCGTTTCCGGACACATGTCCACATAACATATTTTCTTTCTTTGTGTGTGAGGAATGTTTCCTGCAAGTTGGGCCGTACCTTTTTGTAACACCCTATACCTCCTCTCCCTCTTTCTGCATCCATCTCTCTGTTCGTTTCCACCTTTCCCTCTCTCGGCAAAGTGTTTTGCAAGGTACCCTCTTTCGTGTACCTTGCAAACATTTTTGTACCCAGCGATATTTCTCTTGGTTTAAAGATCACATGAGGAAAAATTCATCAAGATCAGGGCAAAACTATGAATGTTGTCAAAGTCCGTAAGTTAAGTACCCTCCACCGAAATCTTATACAGGCAGTGCTACTCGTCTTTTTATTTATTTATTTATTTATTATTTATTTGTTTTCTTTTTTTAAGGTCAAGTGTGAAAAATTTTGTGAAGATCGGAATGAAACTGAAGATTTCGTCAGTCTGTAAGAAAAGTATCCTCCGCCATGCACATTAATTTTGTCCTATCGCAAAATTTTTCATAGATGCCTATAAACTACATACCGGCAAAATTTCACCTTCATAGGTGCAGTAGTTTTTGCGTGAATGAGCTAGTGCATCAGTGACCTTTGGTTTTTATATACAGGATGATAGTGACTTGCCAACTATCTCACGAAATAAACATCAGACAAAAAACTACAAAGAACAAAACTTTTCTAGCTTGAAGAGGGAAAACAAATAGCGCTATTGTTGGCCCGCTAGATGGCGCTGCCATAGGTGAAACGAATATCAGCTGCATTTTTTAAATAGGTACCACAAAACCTGAAATAAAGTTCAAACGTACCTACTTTCTTTGTTTCAATTTAAAAAAAACCTACCTGCTGCCCGCTGTTCGTCTAAAATTGTGACCAATGTTTGTGAATATTACTACGCTATCTATCACAAAGCGACAAAAGTGTTCCAAATAAAACATTCATATTTATTTACGTACTAGATGAATATGTAGTAAAAATGGGGGTACCTATTTTAAAAAATGCAGTTGATATCCGTTTGAGCTATGGCAGCGCTACCTAGCGGGCCAACCATAGCGCCATCTGTTTTCCCCCTTCAAGCTACAAAAGTTTTGTTCTGTGTAGTTTTTTGGTTTGATGCTTATTTCGTGAGATATTTGGCCCGGTCACTAGCAATGGACCACCCTGTATATAAACATATCTCCTGATTTATGTGTCCCACAAAAACATTATTTGCCACGTTCGTAGAGTGGAATATTAGGAAACTGCCTGCGAAATGTGTTGTCAACGGAGTAGGTAGTAAATTACAACCTCATGCTTATTAGGTCGAATATTCATGCATTTCAATGTTTTTGACGTCATAGCACCTGAACTATATGTCGTAAAATTATTTTGAAGGTACATTCAGTGGTGTATATGTGAAATATCTGCAAAATATGTCGCGAATAGAGTTAGTAGGACAGACACAATAAATCAAAACGTCATACGTGATGCGGCGGTTTTTCATGAACCTAATTGTTTATCACTCCATATATCATGCACTGTGTGTCGTAATGTGATAAAAATTCGAATGTACGTTCAGTAGAATGTCTGCATACTGTCTGTAACATTTCTTACGAATACAATTAATAGTGTACGAGTAATAAATTCTAACGTAATGACAAATGCTGTAATTTTACTTCATGAACGCAATTTTACTCCTCAGCGAGAAAAAGTTTTGTAAAGGTTTAAAATTACGTTTAAAGTTTGTTGCAAGTCTCTAAGTGCTCTTCTTATCAAATGGTGGACTCATTACGTCATACTACCATGTGCCGGAAGATGGGAAAGTTTTCATTGTTTATGACGTCATATCTTCTGAACTATGGAACTTATCGCAAAATCCTTTCTTAGCTGACGTCTTCTACCTATGAACTACATTCGTGCCAAATTTCATAGGTGAAGTAATTTCCGAGATTTCGTGTTTAGTCAGTGTCAATGAGTGTCCTTTCGCTTTCATATAGAAGAGAAAAAGGTAATGTACAAGCATCTTCTCAACCACTTAACCTCAAATGGCATACTGTCTCAAAAAAAAAAAAAATAAATAAATAAAAAAAAAAAAAAAAAAAAAAATCAAATGTTTGTAAATCTTATGGGACTTAACTACGGGGTCATCAGTCCCTAAACTTACAAACTACTTATGAACTATTTACGAACTAGGACGGCACAAATATCCATGCCCGAGGGGGGATTCGAACCCCTGACCGTAGTGGCCGTGCAGACCGTGACTGAAGCGCCTCAGTCCCCTCGGCCACCGCGGCCGGCATATTGTCTAGAACACAGTTCGGATTTCTGAACGGTTCCTATATCGAGAAGGTTATTTACACTTAAAGTGAGAATGTACTTAATTCATTAGATAATAAATTGCAAGCAGCAGGTATTTTCTGTGATTGGTCAAAGGCATTTGATTGTGTGAACCATAACATCCTTTTAAGTAAATTAGAATTCTATGGGGTCACGGGAAATGCTGCAAAATGGTTCAAGTCGTACCTCACTAACAGGATGCAAAGGGTGTCAGTTCAAGTGACTAGTGAATTAATTAAGCCAACAGTCATCATCGGATTGGGAAGATATTACATGTGGTGTCCCACATTGATCCATCTTAGGGCCATTGCTTTTTCTTGTGTACATTAATGACCTCTCATAAGTTACACTACCAGAAGCAGAGTTTGTTTTGTTTGCAGATGATACAAATATTGCAATAAAAGTACGTCAATCATAGTTATTGAAAGGTCTGCTAATGATATTTTCATGATCATTAATAAATGGTTTAAGGCCAACTCATTGTCATTAAACTTTGAAATGACTCACTACATGCAATTCAGAACATGTAAGAGATTTCCTGTCAGCATATGCATTAAGTATGAAGAAGAGCAGGTAGAAGAGGTTGACAGTATTAAATTCCTGGGATTACAGCTTGATAATAAATTTAGTTGGGAGGAGCACACCGCAGAAGTGCAGAAACGACTCAACAAATCTGTATTTTCAATATGAGTGTTATGAGACATAGGAGACACAATAAAAATAACAAAGCTTGCATACTTTGCTTACTTCCATTCCCTAATGTCATAGGTATAATATTTTGGGTAACTCTTCAAGTCAGTCAAAAGTCTTCAGAGTCCAAAAAAGTGTAATACGTATTATTTGTGGAGTAAATTCACGGCCGTCCTGTAGAAGCCTCTTCAAAGAACTGGGTATATTAACTACTGCCTCTCCGTGTATTTATTCCTTAATGAAATTTGTCATAAATAATATATGCCTTTTCCCAACAAACAGCTCAATTCATACATACAATACTAGGAATAAAAATGATCTACACAAGGACTTAAAAGCACTTACTTTAGTTCAAAAAGGGGTCCACTACTCAGGAACACACATTTTCAACAATTTACCATCAAGTATAAAACATTTAACTACAAATAAAGATCAGTTTAAGAGGAACCTAAAAGACTTTCTAGAGGCCAACTCCTTCTACTCCATTAGTGAATTTCTAAATTGTACCAAATGATGTATGTACTCATACTATAGTAGTATTATTATATTATCCGATAAAAAAATGAAAAAAACTTCAAAAAGTATGTATCTGTATTTATATTATTAGTGTTATCTATTATTCAACTTGTAAATTTTGTCTTGACATGTTCTACATCCACGACGATCTCCTCAACATGGATCTACGGAACCAAAAACTAAAATAAAATAAAAAAATAAATAAAATAAGATTCCATGTCATGATTAGGATGGGTAGTAGCAACACCACCTAGAGACAAGGCCTTACAACAGGCCATGCTACGTCACACTGACCAGGCCGCTGCCGCCAGCTTACTGGCTGGCCACTGGGGCACGCCCACTGACTCGTAGCGGCCAGCCAGTCAGCTCGCGGCCGCGGCCTGGTCAGTGTGACGTAGCATGGCCTGTTGTAAGGCCTTGTCTCTACGTGGTGTTGGTGGTACACTCTTTGAGAGCTTAAAGTGTTGGGTAGGGCTAGGCTAAACACAAATAAACTTTCACAGTTGTACAACAGATTATTTATTTAATAAAGCAAGATAAATCTTTGAACCTCTAAACAGTTATTAGAAATCTCAGTTCAATACTACAGCAACTGATTCAGAAAAATTCTTAAACGAATCACATCTAATAAAAACTAGACCAGAATAGAAACACAGAAAAGCAGAGAGCTATTTAACAAATGACTCGAGAAATGCTTAAGAAGTTGCACATTAAAAAAACACATGGCTTGCATTTACATTGAGAATAGTAGTCATATCATTTTCTTTTAAGAACTGTTGTATCCGATACTAGCTGATAAACCCGATTTTTCCCAGGTATGTATGCATTTTTCCAGTCTTATATTAGAAACAAAAGTAAAAATTTGGGAAAGGTTTCATCTTGATGTACACACGAAATCAACGTAGAAATTATAAAACAGTAAAATAAAGAAATATGCTGCTCAATACTTATGACAACATATATCCTTAACAATGAGTCCTACAATAATATACACTCCTAGTCAAAAAAATTGCTACAGACGCGAAATTTAACCGATAGGAAGAATATGCTATGATATGCAAATAGCTTTTCAGAGCATTCACCTACAACGTGCTGACATGAGGAAAGTTTCCAACAGATTTCTCATAGTGAAACAGCAGTTGACCGGCGTTGCCTGTTGAAACGTTGTTGTGATGCCTCGTGTAAGGAGCAGAAATGCGTACCATCACGTTTCAGACTTTGATAAAGGTCGGCTTGTAGCCCACCGCGACTGCGGTTTATCGTATCGCGAAACTGCTACTCGCGTTGGTAGAGATCCAATTACTGCTAGCAGAATATGGAATCGGTGGGTTCAGGAGGGCAATACGGAATGCCGTGCTGGATCCCAACGGCCTCGTATCATTAGCAGTAGAGATGACAGGCATCTTATCCGCATGGCTGTAACGGATCGTGCAGCCACGTCACGATCCCTGAGGCAACAGATGGGAAAGTTTGCAGGACAACCATCTGCACGAACAGTTCGACGAAGTTTGCAGCAGCATGGACTCTAATCTCGGAGACTGCGGATACCCTTGACGCTGCATCACAGACAGGAGCGCCTGCGGTGGTGTACGCAACGACGAACCTGGCTGCACGAATGGCAAAACGTCATGTTTTCGGATGAATCCAAGTTCTGTTTACAGCATCACGATGGTCGCAACCGTGTTTGGCGACATCGCGGTGAACGCACATTGGAAACGCGTATTCGTCATCGCCATTCTGGCGTAGCACCCGGCGCGGTAGTATGGGGTGGTGTAGGTTACACGTCTCGGTCACCTTTTGTTCGCATCGATGGCACTTTGAACAGTGGCCGTTACATTTCAGATGTGTTACGACCCGTGGCTCTACACTTCATCCGATCCCTGATAAACCCAACATTTCAACAGGATAAGGCAGACCGCCTGTTGCAGGTCCTGTACGGGCCTTTCTGGATACAGAAAATATTCGGCTGCTGCCCTGCCCAGCACATTATTCAGATCTCTCACCGATTGAAAACGTCTGGTCAATGGTGGCCGAGCAACTGTCACGTCACAATACGCCAGTCACTGCTCTTGATGGACTGTGGTATCGTGTTGAAGCTGCTTGGCCATCTGTATCTGTCTGTAAACGCCATCCAAGCTCTGTTTCACTCAATGCCCAGACGTATCAAGGGCGTTATTGCGACCAGAGGTGATTGTTCTGGGTACTGATTTCTCAGGATCTGTGCATCAAATGGCTTGAAAATGTAATCAAATGTTAGTTCTAGTATATTAGTTCAATGAACACCTGTTTATCATCTGCATTTCTTCTTGGTGAAGCAATTTTGATGGCCAGTAGTGTAAGTTTCCAGATTTGTAGAGAGTAATATTAGGAAATTGTCCGCAACGAATAAATGGTGGATGAATGAAGTCACGTAAATCACGGGTCGCGTGATGGGAAAGTTTTTGTTACTCATTGTTTACGACGTCATATCTCCTGAACTATTTGTCATAGGTAGTTTTTAACCCCACAGCGATTGTTGTGTGATAGTAAGCAATGATGTAGCAGTTATTCGGAAATTTCGGCGTTTATGACGTCATATCCCTTTAAATATGTGTCATAATTTGATGTAAATTCGAAAGAATATTCAGTGATACATGTGCTCAATGTCTGCAAAAGATGGCGTGAATGGTATTAGTAGTAAAGACGTAATAAATTTAAACCTATGGTTATGAATCTCTTGTGAGATCTTTATTTGCAATGGATCGCTTATATACATTGATTTTTCATTGATGTAAATGTAAAATCAATGTATATAAGCGATATATGTCAAATAAAGATCTCACAAGAGATTCATAACCATTAAAGTCAAGATCGCGTCCTATAAAAAACCCGAATTAATATGTCAGGTCATCATAAATCGAAACCTCATGTGATCATGCGGTTTTTCATGAATCAAATTGTTCACCCCTTCATATCTCATGAATTATATGTCTAACTGTGAAATAATATCGAAGGAACATTCAGTGCTATGTATTTGTACTGTCTGTGAAATGTCTCGCGAATACAGTTTACATTGTACAGTTAATAACTTAAAACTTCGTGCCAAATTCCGTAGATATACATCATGAACATCGGAAAAGTATTAAGCAATAAACTTTTTTCCTTTTATCATTTTGTTGGGGTTGTTAGCGAGAAAAAGATTTCTAAAGATTTGAAATTATGTTCGAAGTTTATTGCAAGTCGCTATCATTCTCAAATAGTAGGGAATAAAACCACGCTATCACGTAACGCAAGATGGAGCAGTTTTCGCTGTTTATAACGTGATATCATATGATGTATAGTAGGTGATTTTTGCACCATGGCTAATGTTCTTAACCTTAATGAATATTTGTGCCAAATGTGATTGAAATCGGTCCATTAGTTTAGGAGCAGATGTAGAATATTACCGCATGCTGCGGCCGTTTCTCAGAACTGTAATTGTTTATCTCTTTACGTATACGTCGCAGGCAGCTCTTACTCCGACAAGGATTGTTGCCTAATAGTGAGGAACATGAGTACCATGTTTGGTTGAAATCGGTTCAGTAGTTTAGGAGATGTGGAACATACATACCCACACAGATGTCTAGATTAAAGAAACCAACAAGAACAGTTTGCGCATTTAGCAAATTACAAATACGAATTTCAATTAGGCCCTCGTAGAGGCAGGATCGGCCCCAGGTAACATCCACTTGTCCGGCTGCCAACCGAACCCGCCCACAGCCAGTCGTATTTCCAGCAACGGAGGCAGACAGGACGGAATTCTCCACACGGACGAATCAGCAGATGTGGCAGGCACAACAAGCCATTCTACAACATGCTGAAACTAATCTTAGAATATAATAATGACTAGCTTAAAACTCGGCGTTGCCCTGGATGTTAAATATCTGCCAGGCTGCATGTGGAACTGCAGTAGGTGTAGATGAAAAGCACATATTATAAAAATCAGGTTCCAGGCTTCCGATTCTGTTCCTTTCCTTGTAGCTCTATGGAAGTAAACTGCTTTCGCTTCCAGCCGGTTGGAGCAATTTTCCATGTGCTCATATCTCATGAACTACGTGTCGGAATGAGATACAATTTAGAAGCTACATTCAACTATATATGCGTATACTGTCTGTAAAATTTCCTGTCGCTACAATTTGTGGTGTTCAAATTATAAATTGTAACGTCATACCGAGAGCCGTAGTTTTACTCCACAAACAGCGGAAAAGTAGTAAGCGAAAAAACTTTTTTCCTTTCATCTTTTTACTATGATTGCCAGCGAGAAAAAGTTTAATAAAGGTTTGAAATTATGTTTAAAGTTTGTTGCAAGTCGCTAAGTACTGTCATTCTCATACAGTGAATTTCGAAAGTCTCGCCGCATTATATGGCAATTTCTGCGATTTCTATCGGTTATGACGTAATATCTTTTGAACCATGTGCCGTATGTGATTCTTAACCATGCAATTATTCTTAATATTAAGGAATGTGTGTACCAAATTTGGTTGAAATCGGTCCAATGGTTTAGGAGAAAATGAGCAGCATTGTCGCAAAATGCAGCAGTTTTTCGCGCATCTTGTTGTTTATGACGTCGTATCTTGTCAACTATGTATCGTACGTGATTCTTACACTTACGGCGACCGTCCTCATGGATTGAAGCTTACGTGTGTAAAATTTCATAAAGATTGGGACAAAGCTGTAGAATTCTATGCAACACGTACACACATACGAACACTCTGCTTTATATATATTAGATGCATCGTTTTACACCAAAATTAAATAAAATAATTTGACAATACGAACCTTTCTAATGTAATAGCAATGAAAATCTTCAAGTCAAATCGCAACGGACAACATCAGCCCGAAACAACTGCGTATCAGCGTACTACATTACGAGAATGGAGCAGGAAAAACGGCGTAAAGACTGTGGTGTCTTGCCTTACTCTATGATAAGCAAATGTCACGACTGGCAGTACTGTATACCAACCTTAAGCTCAATGTCGACATACATCGACAGCATATCTGCTAACGTCTTGTTACAACGTTCTGTAATACCATTTTTCTGAGAATGGTAAGCCGTTGTTATTCTGTAGTCAATGTAGCAATGTTACATTACCTCTGATACTAGTTTTGACATGAATGCTGTTCCTCGATCAGATATCATCACACGTGGTGCACCATGCTCAAAAATAATGTCTTATACAATGAATTTTTCGATCTCTGGAGCAGAGGTTTGGTGACAGCGTAGCGTGTGAGGTAGTTCAGTGGAGACTATTATCCATCGGTTACCGGTTGCCCACTTCGGGAACCAACCGGAAAGGTCGATTCCAGTCCGGTGGAATGGAGCTGCTGCAGGTGGAATTGGTACCAGATGACCTGGAGAAAATTGCGGCACATGATTCCGTCTGAGGCACTCCTTATAGTGACCCACATAGTGCTTGACAGGTCAGTAGAGACCTTGCCTTTAATACCTACGAGTGGTTCTGTCTAGTGTCTTTACGAATCCTAAATGACCGGATATTAGAGAATTATGGAAATACTTGAGAATAGCTGGCTGGAGATGGGGTGGAACGACCAGTAGGCTTTGGGGCCCAGTGGATCGTATTTGCTCTGATACCATGTCCCGCTTGTAGCGTCTCTGAGTATCCTTCACAGCTTCGACCTCGCGCTTATCGCTGGAATACACGCTCTGGCGGCTGATGGTATAAATGTGAACACGTGGAAGGTGGCCGAGAGGTGCTCTAAGGCTACAGCTGAAGCTCGCCCTATCAACGTCTCTTCCTCTTCTTATTTGGATGTATCGTCAGTCCACTTTGTATGATTGAATCTGACTCCATTTTTGAACATTGTATTGTACTCAAGTATACTTGCTACTATTGAAAGACGACCGTCTGTCTTCTTCCAGATGTCTTTTTTTATAAAATTGTAATTTATTTGATGTCCCTAGATTAGCATTTTGTTAAAACTAGAACGCCACTCTTTTCAAGGCATAATGTTTTAAAATATTTGTTTCTGAAATGTTAGTTGATATTGCTAGGATTTTGTTATTCTAATAATTTATTATTGTCCCTGTGAGAATGTGTACTTGTTTTACTTTTAAGTGGATGTGTGAGGATCAATGGCTGGCTGAATGTGAGTGGTAATAGCTCGCTTTGCATGGTTCTCTCTGGCTCAGAGACGATAGTTAGTCATTACCAACCCCTGCTGCTCATGCGACCAAAGAGGTTTCTACACATTTGATTACAAGCTAGTCGACGAGCCTTCTCCAGGGCGAGTCTCACTATCTTGTCTCCCCACCACCGCTGTTTTCTTGGATTTTCCAGTTTCCGGTAGCTTCCCCGCGGCTCCTGGCAGCTCGATAGTCACTTTATGCTGCGACTGTGGTGAGGATGGGTTGGTTCTTCTCTTGTGCCTACGGAGATGGGATCCATTCATTGTCTAGCATTTTTAACTTAGATTCTTGAACTTAGCTTTTATTTTTTGAATATTTCTTCCGATCGTTCACGGAAATGTGTTCTAGTTTTTCAATCCAGTGATTTCCAACAGATAAATTCGTATTATGTGGTACAAGTTGCAGTTTGATAACGGCCTGATATATTCAAACCTTTTGTGATTATGTGGAGGTGTACGAACTTGGTGTAAATTCTCTCTAGCTTTGTGGGGCCCGATTTCTAACAGACGATATGTTCATTTTTGTCCAGTGCATCTAAAGTTTTCTTATTGTTTCCTTCTGTGAGTGATGTGTTCCATGTGGTCGGTTCTTAGAACAAAGCCTTCAGCTTCCACTATTGTTTGTTCCATGCCCATCAGGCAAGTAACTATGCATGTATCCTCCTGATTTCCACCAACATTTCATGCTCTTCTCTACACGCCTATTTTAATTTTGCTGTTTCTTCTCCGAACTTGTAGTATGCACTTAGTCTTTATCAGTAATTCTCTCCGAGCCTTGTACAACCTCCTTCAATAGCTTGCTTATGAAATTCTAAACATTTCTATGGGTTGCAAGCCGCAAATTTTATTTTTATTTTTTCGAGTTTGTAATTATTTCACTTTTCCTGGTCTTCAGACTGTGCTTGTTCCGACTCTGTGAACGCTCCCAATCGCATGTTGCTGCAGTGCAGTAGCTTCCTTACGAAATTCTACGCAGCTGTAGGGGTTGCATGACGTAGTTAATTTTCTTTATTTTTTGGAAATTGAATTTATTGATTTTTATCGGTTTTCGGAACCACATGGGTGCGAACCCCGACTTCAGAGGTTTGCAGCTCGTCACCTGAAATCACGCCGCTTCTCATTAAACCAGTGCCTAGATAGTTTACTCTCTGATTGCAACTTACGAGTCCCCCGTGATTTTATGTAATGAATCCGATTCTTAACCACTTCACCTTCAGTGGAGTGCGATCATGTAACGTAGCCGTGTGTCGCCGTTAGCGTGTTTGCTCGCGGTCTAATCTGAATGCAACTTAACTTTGCACTTCTCAAATCAGGCACGACAGACCAGAGGCAACTTTGCAGTTTTATTGTATATTGTGTTGTGTGGTACCTCCTGGTTTGCTGAATTTCTCCCACGATAGCGGCACCTGCTTCTGCCTCACTTCAGCATGCTGATTTTGATAAGTTTCGCTGTTGCATTGCGTGTGTGTGAGCGAGTGAGCGTCGGTTGTAAATTCTCCCCCCAATAGCGTTACTTACTGTGTACTTTATGTTAAATTCAATGCTGGGCATCATCAGTATTAGACTAGGTAAAGAGATGCATTTTTATCGTATTAACAAATTTAATTCCCTATTTTGCTTGCGTTCAACCCGAATAAACAAGTTAAGTTCAGTATGATTTTGACTTGCCTATAAATTGTAGTTTTCGAGCACCTTCCCCCTTCTATTTAATATTGTTTTTCACCAGTGCTGAGAACAAGCTCAGATGCAATATTTTTATGTTTAAGTTCCGTTGCATCATAAATGTTTTTCTTAGCCTCTTTTATGAAATAACTTTAACTGTGGTGGCTTGTTTATTAATGCCTATGAGCTGCTACGTATGTTGGCCACTGTGTCGTTAACTTCCTGTTATTAGTATAATTTTAACCAAATCAGTTCTCAAATTGGGCCAGGGAACAACGTTTTATAGCAGTAGCTCACACAGATCTTTTGCTAATTTTATTGCTAAAATTAAGCTTTTTCATAACAGTAAATTCTTATCTCGATACCTCCTCCCATAATTAAGCTTTTATTACGTACAGTGGTCTATATATACTAAACCTTATTATTATCCCACTTAGTAGGAAGTCCGGTATTCCTTTTTATACTCCCTCTTCTCACCGACATTCTGTGGTGTCGCACAAATCTAAAGTGCGCGCCACCTACTTTCGCCACGCGCCGCCATGCACGCACGGCGCGGCGTTCTTACGAGGTCAACCACGAGCGCCCTCTGCTGCGATCCCGCTCGTGGCCACCACTGAACAACATCGTTCACTTGGAACTGAGATAGGAACCAGTTAGCACTTCGGAATCAGATAGGCACCAGTGAAGACTTGGCTATCGGACAGGCACTAGGCAGGCCTTTAGCTCAACCATGTATCAGCATTCTGCAGTACTGAGCTACGTAAAAGTTAAGTATTACTAAGTCTCTAAGAAATATATATCTCGTTCTAATTTACTCTAGTGTTTCTAGTTTCTGCTGTCCCACTGGCTGGTCACCTCCTACCTGCACAAGCGTGCTTCCTTTATTCCTGTGTCGGTCTTTCTAGTCGGCCACCGACACCTACGACGGAAACGAGACACAAACGCGGCGACTAGGCTGAGACACAAAACATTCCGCTTCCTTTTTCGAATCCATTAAACGAACCTGCATTTCCTGACACACAAGGAAAAGAGCAAGAGAATTTCGACGTCATAGAACGCAGAAGGTTCTTGTGTTTGCGCCTGTTTTTGAATACCACTGTGACATTGTTCTTTTCAAGTCTTAGTGGCCTTCTTGCTAGTCGACCTGATGGATCTTTCAAACTGGTCAGCGAATACAAAGAATGGTGACCGATCTTGACGGTTAATGGTTTACCGAATAAATATGGCCGGAACTTGTTGATAGCCCAGATAACGACGAGATATTCCTTCTCGGTTGTAGAGTAATTTGTCTCTGAGAGTACTCATGATGAATAGGCTATCGCCTTTTCAGCATCTTCCTGAATTTTTACGAGCACTGCACCAATCCCATAAGCGCTAGCGTTAGTGTGAAGTTTGGTTTTAGCGTTCTCATCGTTTGTTAGAACTGGAACGGTATTATGGCCAACTTAAGTGCGCGGAAAACTCTTTCTTTTGTCTCATCTCAGTAAAACTGGGCACTTTCTTACAGAAGTTCTTGCAATGGAAGTGTCTTGTTACAAAAACGTTTTATGAGCACATCGCAAGAAAACTTCTCACATAACGAATGTGGTGACGATTTGGAAATTCTGTAACTGCCCTTACTTTATCTGGATCAGGACTGAGAGGTATGTAGAGTCTCGTTTCAAACAATCTAAGGTGTCATTTTGTTCGGCCGCCGATAGTCGGCACAGAAATGCCAAGTGCCATCCATCTTCTACACAAGGACCTCCGACGACGAACATGGACTCTCTGATGGTTGTATAATGTCATCGTGCTACATCTTCTCCACTTCCTTCCGAATTATCCGTCTTTCAGCTGGCGACACTCTGTAGAAACACTGGCTAATTGGTGGATGATCCCCAGTATTGGTATGGAGTGTTATCGTGGGTCATATCATTTGGTTCTTCTCCTGCCTGGCACCTGTAATTATTGTTGTATGGCTAACGCCAACTGATGTTGTTCCTGGGTCAGACCGGGCCCTACATACAATTCCATAGTAGTTTCCTCTCGGCAGTGACAGAAGAGCATGAGACTTCGTCGATGACATTGAGCTCATCGTCCTGGACTGGTTCAGCTGTTCGAATACACATTTCTTTAGGAGTGAGTTGCGATTTCTCATGGAAATTAGTGATCCAAACTTCTCCATCACCTGTAATGCTTATCATAGCTGCTGGTAAGTTTTGTGTCCCAGCCTCGTCGCCGCTTTTGTGTCTCGTTTCCGTCGTAGGTGTCGGTGGCCGAGTGGAATGAGACCGACACAGGAATAAAGATAGCACGCTGGTGCAGGTACGGAGGGGAGCAGCCAGAAACTAGAAACACTAGAGTAAATTAGAACGAGATATATATTGCACAGAATTTATACAATACTTAACTTTTACATTGCTCAGTACTGCAGATACATAGTTGAGCTAGAGGCCTGCCTAGTACTGCTTCCTAGTGCCTATACGATAGCCAAGTCTTCACTGGTGCCTATCTGATTACGAAGGTCCTAACTGGTTGCTATCTCAGTCCCAAGTGAACGATGTCGTTCAGTGGTGGCCACGAGCGGAGTTGCAACAGAGGGCGCTCGTGGCTGACGTCGTAAGAACGCCGCGCCGTGCGTGCATGGCGGCGCGCGGCGAAAGTAGGTGGCGTGCACTTTGTACTTGTGCGACACCACAGTAAGTAGATTTTCTTCGTTATACAGATTAGCTTTTTGCGATCGACAAGTACTTCACAATTCAGCTGGTCATCTCGGCTGCTGACTAAACTCTTCTCATTGATAACGGCGGAATCTCAGCAATCTCGACAGCAAACAACCTCGTCGGAACGGGTTCCTCGATTTGTGGCTCAGATCTTTCACAGGTCAATGACAGCGTGGGATGCCTGAAGGAAGTCCCATCCGAGGATAGTGTTACGGCTACATTCTGTTAAAACGACAAAATCAAATGGCTGTGTCCTGTTGTTGATAGAGATTCAGTTATTGTGACATACACGGCGTTTCTAAAATGCACCGACAAACTCCGAATGACTGTAGAGGAGACATGGTAGATCAAGTTTCACATGTGAATCGATGCTCGAAAATGTCTTCCAGTAACACTGTTGTTGTTGTGGTGGTCTTTAGTCGGCAGACTGGTTTGATGCAGCTCTCCACGCTACCCTGTCCTGTGCAAGTCTCTTCATCTGAGAATACGTTCGGCAACCTACATCCTTTTGAATCTGCTTACTGTATTCGTCCCTCGGTCTCCCTCTACGATTTTTACCCCACACGCTTCCTTCTAATGCTAAGTTGACAATTCCTTGATGTCTCAGAATGTGTCCAACCAATCTATCCCTTCTCTTAGCATACGCCAGAAACTCCTTTTCTCACCGATTCGGTTAAGCACCTCCTCATAGTTACGTGATCTACCCATCTAATTTTCATCATTCGTCTGTAGCACCACATTTCCAAAGCCTCTATCATCTTTTTATCTGAACTCCTTATCGTCCACGTTTCACCCCCATACAATGCTACACTCCAGACAAATGCTTTCAGAAAGGACTTCCTAACATTTAAATTAATATTGGAAGCCAGCAAATTTCGCTTCTTCAGAAACGCTTTTCTTCCCATAGCCATTCTGCATTTTAAATCATCTTTACTTCGGCCATCAGAAATTATCCTGCTACCCAAATAACAAAATTCATCTACCACTTTTATTGTCTCATTACCTAATCTAATTCCTTCAGCATCGCCTGATTTTCTGACATTGCATTCCATTACCTTCGTTCTACTCTTGTTGATGTTCGTCTTATATCTTCCTTTCAAGACACTGTCCATTCCATTCAATTGTTCTTTTTTTTTTTTCTTTTTTTTAAAGCTTATGGGAACTACGGGGTCATCAGTCCCTAAACTTACAAACTACTTATGAACTACTTACGAACTAGGACGGCACAAATATCCATGCCCGGGGGGGATTCGAACCCCCGACCGTAATGGCCGTGCAGACCGTGACTGAAGCGCCTCAGTCCCCTCGGCCACCGCGGCCGGCTCAAATGTTCAAATGTTTGTTAAGCTTATGGTACTTAACTACGGGGTCATCAGTCCCTAAACTTACAAACTACTTATGAACTACTTACGAACTAGGACGGCACAAATATCCATGCCCGGGGGGGATTCGAACCCCCGACCGTAATGGCCGTGCAGACCGTGACTGAAGCGCCTCAGTCCCCTCGGCCACCGCGGCCGGCTCAATTGCTCTTCCAGATCTGTTGCGGTCTCTGACAGAATTACTTGGTCATCGGCAAACCGCAATGTTTTTAATTCTTCTCCCTGCACTTTCATGCCCTCTCCAAATTTCTCCTTCCATTCCTTTACTGCCTATTCAATATACAAATTGAACAACATTGGGGAAAGGCTAAAACCCTGTCATACTCCCTTCCCAACCTCTGCGTCCCTTTCTTGCCCTTCGACTCGGTCTGGTTTTTGTATATTTTACCCCTGCTACCTTCAGAATTTGGAAGAGTGTATTCAAATGTTCAAATGTTTGTATATCTTATGGGACTCAACTACGCGGTCGTCTGTCCCTAAACTTACAAACTACTTAACACTAAGGACGGCACAAATATCCATGCCCGAGGAGGGATTCGAACCCCCGACCGTAGTGGCTGTGTAGACCATGACTGAAGCGCCTCATGCCACTAGGCCACCGCGGCCGGCAAAGTGTGTATTCCAGTCGACTTTGTCAAAAGCTTTCTCCAAATCGACAAACGCTAAAAACGTAGGTTTGCCTTTCCTTAGCCTATCTTCTAAGATACGTCGTAATTTGAGTATTGCCTCCCGTGCTCCTACATTTCTCTTAAATCCAAACTGATCTTCCCCGAGGTCCGATTCCGTAAGTTTTCCCATTCGTCTGTAAATAATTCGTGTTAGTATTTTGCAACGATGACTCATTAAACTGATAGTTCTGTAATTTTCACATTTGTCTGCACTTGCTGTCTTTGGAATTGGAATTACGATATTCTTCTTGAAGTCGCAGGGTAATTCCCCTGTCTCACACATCTTGCATACCAGGTGATACAATTGTGTCACGACTGGTTCGCCTAACGATATCAGCAGTTCAGGCGGAATATCATCTACTCCAGGGGCCTTGTTACGACTGAGTAACGCTATGAGTACTTATTCACCTTCGTTACTCTTCTACTGCTAGGTCTTTGCTTCCCATGCTTCGGGATGAGGTGCTAAGGAACCAAAACGAGAAAAAAATTACCCAGTAAACAGAGTCTTTAAGATGCATTGCCTACCGCACCATAAGGAGTTCTTAATGTCAGCTGCTGTGAAACACATCTGTTCTACAAGTCAAGAGCTCACAGAGCTTAAGTAACGCTTGTCGCCGTCAAGGCCACGCGGCACAGACTCACAGAAAAACAGGAGAGCCGACTGCTGATGTCTGGC
The DNA here is from genome assembly GCA_026315105.1 of Locusta migratoria. Taxonomy (NCBI): domain Eukaryota; kingdom Metazoa; phylum Arthropoda; class Insecta; order Orthoptera; family Acrididae; genus Locusta; species Locusta migratoria. Next base: position 637,895,779 of record CM048746.1, on the reverse strand, counting down.
AGGAGGCGGCTGCTCGCGTAGCAGTGGCGAGTCACCATCAGCCAGTCACGGTATGCTGCTGCAAAGTTTGATTTCAGTTACTCTCTAAGTCTGGGGCTTTTGACTTTCCTTCCCTTGTGTTTCTCTTTTGTTTTACCGGAATAGTAGGGTTGCCAACCTCATTTTTTTTCTTTTTAAATAAGGGAGACTTCGACTCGACAAAATGAGTAAGCCTAAAACGATTTACTTACATCTTAAAACAGGTTTATTGCATGAACCAATCACAAAACCTCGTCATTACAATTACAAACTGAAGGTCTACAGAATTTTTTTTACTTAAAACTATATTTGTTTACACCTTTGGCAGCAGTCTGAAGTTTGCGATCGTTCTTTACAAATTTGACAAATTCATCACATGTGTAACAAAAATTGACAGTTATTTGTAATTCGGCTTTCATTAAATCTAGATTGCAACATTTCCTATCATCAGACCATTTGCTATTCATTAAAGAAAAAATTCTGTCAGTTGTGAGCATTAGATGCCGGAATACTAAGAAAAAAGCCAAGCATCTTATTTATCTCCTTGGCTTTAATTACCTTGGCCTCTGCCTTGATCATCACAGATATCCACTTTTCAACTGTGGTACCATTGGCGGCAATTTTTGTATTTATTATAGCTGGATATCTTAGATGTGTTACTTCCCCAAACTCTGTTTTTGTGTCCTTCGGTGTTGGCGTGCCGCTGACAATCTGTATTACCACCATGAGCTACGCTGAATTCACGCTTGCAAAGGGTGCAATACGCTTTATAATCGTTTCCTTTTAGAGGATTAACCCACGAAGGATTTTTTTTCCCATTTTTCCTGATACACATAGAAGTACTTTCCCCTCTTTTTAGTCGGAATTTTCGATTCTTCCATTTCACGTAACTCGGATGAGGCAGTACGACAAAGAAACAAGGTAATCGTAAAGTGACGCGCGGCACCGTGTTTGTGTTTTGTTTTGTGTTCCCCACAAACGCTGTAGTAATTGTATCGATAATACGGCGATATCGATTAATCAATGTTCGAACGATAGTCCAGCAACGAGATTTGAAAAAAGTGCGACAGGTTTAAATCTTAATCGGTGTCATTTTCCTCAAATACAGGAGGTACAACCTCCCGTATAAAATAAAAACTGGAGACGGGAGTTGGCATAAAAAATAAGAAAACTACGGGAGATCCCGTATAATACGGAAGAGTTGGCAACCCTACGGAATAGTGGTCATTGTCGCTCTCTTCATCTAGTCGGTTTCTTTATGTATTTATTTATTATAAGTGGCAATTAGTGCGATGTGCACTATATTGCCAAACTCTAAATTACAGTTTTAGCATTACATATTACAATAGAATTTACATTGACACTTTTACATTTACAACAACAACAACAAAATTCAAATAGTCGATAAGCACATGACCCGAGGTGAATAGTCGATTATGTAGTACTGACTCAAACCACTAGTAGCGTCATTAACCAAGTTGCAATCACTTCATCTTTTAATGTCTGCATCTTTTAGAAATTTCGCTACTATGCGATACTTTCCCTCTTGATACTGAAATAGAATTGATGTAACACTCGGAGGTAGCGGAACTCCCAGCGCCGTCAGTATTTTATAGAAGTCCACTCGCTCTTGTTCAAATTTCATGCATGATACTATTATATGATTTAAATCTGCCTCTTCACTGTCGTGCCATCTCATTCCCCACTATTCCAGCATGTCCTTTTATCCATAGAAATTGAATATGTATACCTTTTTCAGCTGCGTTTCTGAGGAGATCAATCACTTCCAGTGCATATTGGTTGGTCCTTGGATCCCAACGAGAATTCTCCAACTTTTGTAGTACACTTCTAGAATTTGTTAGGATTAATATTTTGTTATAGTACTGGATTCCAAAATATACAGCTTGCCTCACTGCCATTAACTCCGCCGTATATACTGACGCTTCATATCGTAACTTGGACGTTTTACACCTGTAGGTGTTGGATGGTAGTTTTATCTTTGCACAAAATTCTTTGTACCACCTTCACCTGGAATAGGAGACCTCGTAGTTTAGTCCCCTCTAAATTCCCACAACAACAAACCACCCGGTGGTGGTGGGTGGAGTGGTTAGCTCTGCGCCACCGCAACAGCTGGCCACGCCACCGCGGCCTCCGCCTACCCACTGCCCAGATCGCTCACGTACAAAGAGACACACGCAAATTAACTGGCCGAGCACAATAATTTAGAGCCCAGGAACAGAGCCCTGCGCAACCCAAGTTCACTAGTGCCATTGTTCCCAACTGAAGCGCGCTGTCGAACTTCAGCTTGGTGTTTACGTGTCAAGCAGGATACAGTTATTACCATTGGCGGTGCGTAGTGCATGTTGCAGTGTTGCAGAATTTCCAGTTTTTTAAACCTATGTGTGTCTGTTTTCTTACACACTTTTGGCCCACTTTAGGTTGCTGTAGTAACACTAAAAGTGGGCCTTTGCGATCATCTTTTGACAGCTCGAAATTTAAATGAAAATAACAGCGTAACCATTCATCTGACTCGAAAATGGAATAACCAAATTTGTAGAGGAGAAAATTCTCTGCAACTTTGCTCTGTTGTATATTTTTCATATCTCGTATCGTTTCAGAGATATTTGCAAAAATAAAAGTAATTTTAGGATGTCTGTCTGTCTGTCCGTCTGTCTGTACGTAACGTGTTCCCTGTTTTTAAGACGAACCGTTCATCTGATCAGCACCAAATTTTACAGACATGATTGTAGGCTGCCAGAGGCCAGAGGCCAGAACCACCCTTTTTCAAATTCTTCGAACAAAAAATACGGTAGTAATAGCATAGAAAAAGAGCTGTTTCGATTTGACGATGTCTGGCTGTAACGTGTTCCCACTTTTTAGGTCGAACCGTTCAACCGATCAGCACCATATTTTACAGTCATAATTTTTGGCTACCAGAGAACCAGAACCTCGCTTTTTCAAATATTTTGGACAAGAAATATGTTAGTAATACCAAAAAAGCCGTTTGTAACGTAATTTTAATTGCAAATAAACCGTTCATCTGACGCGAAAACTGAATAACCGAATTTGTAGAGATGAAAATTCTTTACAACTTTGTTCCCTTATGTTTTTTTTTTTTTTTTTTTTTTTTTTTTTTTTTTTTTTTTTTTCATATCACGTGAATTTCGAGAGATATTTACGATATTTACAAAAATAACGGAGTTTTGACACCCTCCATTGAATTAACGAAAACCAGTCGTTCGCAGATGTCACGTGACATTTGACGCCCAGAACTCTCTCTGGCATACGCCATCTTGCGTTGCGTATTTGATGATTTTCTTATTGTAACTTACAGGTTGTCATTTCAAAGCAATGGCGCACTGACGAATTAACAAAAACACGTCGTTCTTGGTACGATAAATGATAATCTAGTGTCTGCAAATGCCATATTAGCATTAGTTAACAACAGCCATCAATAGTATGAGATTAATGAACGCAATTTCTAATTGTATCTGTAGCGTAGTGAGCAATGCGTTGGACTGTGACGCTGAAGGTCAGTGTTTCGGAACCCGCCACTACATATTTTCTTTTTCTTAAAAGGGTTTCAGACACTCTTATTCAAATCCTAATGTTCAAATGTTTGTATAGCTTATGGGACTTAACTACGGGGTCATCAGTCCCTAAACTTACAAACTACTTATGAACTACTTACGAACTAGGACGGCACACATATCCATCCCCGAGGGGGGAGGTGTATTCGAACCCCCGACCGTAGTGGCCGTGCAGACCATGACTGGAGCGCCTCAGTCCCCTCGGCCACCGCGGCCGTCAGACACTCTTATTAATTGATTTTTTATTATTTTGGTCCAAAATGTTTGCAAAAACTTATAAAGTTACAAATCTAAAGTGGGCCGTAAAACACGTCAGTTCGATTTTTTCGTTTTGGAAGCCTAATCTGTATCATGAAATACGTTATAATCGACTAATTTTGATCGTACAATATCCCATTGCCCCGTAACGCGATAAAGACCGCTGCCGGCCTCGTGACCAGCTCAGGAGGTTTGCACTGCTGCTGCAACTCCCTGCCGAACAGCTCGGCCCCTTTATATCGAACAAGGCAGCGGTAAGTCGAGACCTGATCGTGGCATCTCGTAACCTGTGCGCCTAAGGCTCCTACTAACCCGAGCTGGCGGATCACTTCACTCGTAAGTTTAACATGCTATAGAATTTGCGCCACAGCTTGTCAACACAAAATTGTGGACGGTTATGTTGTCATAAACTGTTTGAATCATTCCAGTAGTGGCATCACTGCAAGGTATCGGTGAGGAATGCAGTTTTATATGGTGCTGAGTCGATAACACTAGGAACAACAGGTGCAAAACAGCCAGATAAAGAGTAAAGAAAAGTGCTAAGGTAAATACTAGGGCCTAAAAGGTGTGGTGAGAAATGGATGCGTAGACGAAGGTAAAAACTCCACCGGGACATCAGTACTTTATCAGCAGAAGTCACACTCTAAAGGGGAAGGTTTGCGCGACATGTAACCTGTATAATTATGGGCAGAATAAGGAAAAGAGTGACAACAACAGTGACGAGAAGAGGAAAGGCAAGAAGGAAGTGCATTGTTGATCTCGAGAAGATCTGCCCTGGAATGGTAATCAAGATTACAGGAAAGGAAAATTGCAGAAGCAACTGGCCAAAATTTCACAGAGAGACTACAGGGAACAATACAGAAAAAGTATAGAAAATCGATAGTAGAGAAGACATGAGAAGCGGATATTGAAGACTGATGAGTAGCAGAAGAGAAATGATGAAGAGCTTCTAGGGGGAGAAGAGCAAAATGTAATCCATCAAGGGGTTACCCATGGTACTACAGAGGGTGTAATGCAAGAAGAAGAAGACCTTATGTTCTCGATCAAACTCCTCTCTCTGTTAAAAAAATAAATAAATAAATAAAAAACCTACAAAGGCGCTAATAATCTGCTTCACTAAGTTGACAGTATCGGAACAGCAGATTTACGTAACCCATTGATCTAGAGAAGTTTCCGTTGAGACCGATTTTTAATGGGTTAGCAAACTAGATTCGTGCATTTAAAAATTTGCTGCAACTGGAGTGGAGCCGCAGTGGAGTGGCCGAGCGATCTGACTCGGATCGAGCGGTTACTCGCCGTCGGAGGTTCGAGTCCTGGTAGTGGGACGGATTACTGTCTCCACTACTATCTTATGTCAACTTAGTTTCGCAGAAGATTATATTTTATCTTTTTAAATGATTTGTATGTAAATGTTTTATGTTATGTGATTCTTAAATGAGTTTTGTACGTTTCTTGTGTTCCATGTGCTGTGACGGCGATTAAACCTACGATTGCAACATCTTCGACGCCGAACTCAAGGAATAAACATCTGGCCACTTCAAGTCGCGGGTCGACGGCCACGAGGCAAGAAGATGCTGGTCTCTGCGGTTATCGTGGCGGATATTGAAATTATTATAGAAACTTTCGTGGGAAATCAAAAAGACCATAAAATCAGTCTTTATGTAACTGTCGTTGAGTCACGATCTGTATTGTCAGAGCAATAAATGTCATTGTGTCTCGAAAGTTAACCAAGTGTAAACGATAATTATTTTGATATTTATATAAATTTTACAAGAATATACTCAATTATAGGTACTGAAGAATTATTTATTGTCAAACTATTTTACAATTTGAAAGAAGACATTTACGGAAAGTTATTTTGTTTGACAGATAAAGCAAGAAGACTTTTATCAATTTTTAGTATTTCAATAAATCGATCTTATATAGCAATCGATCACTAGTGAACAGGACTTATAGTATCTGTGTCTATAGCAACCAGAACAACCAGGAACTTCTGTTTGACAGTTCGATGTTTAAGGGAACTTTAAAACATTTATTTCAAAGTGACAGTTTAAAGAAGTGCAAACTTAGAATCAAATGTTTCTTGTATCTGCGCAAGGATCTGCCGAAATTTCACAATACAGGAAGACGATATTAATTGGAATTTTTTTTTTTTTTTTTTTTTTTTTTGACGAGCGAGCGATTTTCGGATCCTGAAGTCTGACACGGCACATAAATAAATTTGGTGTTAGTCCCATGCAAGAAGAGGTCGTACCGTCGCATCCTCCTGGGGTATCAATATGTGTTTTGTCCTTAGCGTAAGTTAGTGCAAGTAGTTTGTAAGCCTAGGGACTGGTAACCGCAGCAGTCAAGTCTCTTAAGATTTATAAACAAGTAAGCTGGAGAGGACGTCATCTAGTGCCGCCCGCCTGTCGGTAGTAAACACCGCGCCGAGACTACCACTTCTCCTGCGAGAGAAGTGCTTAACGTCGGTTTACACGCTGTTATCGCAAACAGTTTCGTTAGCGTTCCGAAGTGTGATTGCATCACAGTGTCGAGTGCTCTTCACGGACGTTATCTCTCCTCTGGACGAGCTGACAGCCGCACACGTAATTCTGAAGCCAACAAGTGCTGCACACTGCCAAGTCTGTGCCGCGGTGTACCACAGCCTGAGTGAACTACAGAAGTTCTCCCTAGGACGTCAGTAGAATGGTAATGAGAGTACTGCGCCACTCTCAAGGAGACCACATGCGTATCGGATTTTAGAATTTGTTTTATATATATTTATGGTACTTGAATTTCAGAAATCAAATAACAATCAGCCATAGTCATTCGAAGCAACTCTCAAAAATTCTCGAGAAAATCGACTTTGAAGTTTTGCAAGACAGAATAATTACCAGACATTAAACTGCTTGTAGCATCTGACGGCATAGCTCACGTGGTAGCGTTCTAGCCTTACAACGCTAGGGTAGGTGTTTCGAATGCTGTTCTAACATTTTTTTAAAAATTTTTTCGTTCTATTCGAATACTTATACAATTTAATATCTAATGTTATTATAGTTCCAATAAAAAACATAAGATACATAGTTTCAATAAAAACATTTAGTTACATTGTTTATTACAGTATTGGCTTCACTATTAGTTGACGACGGTAGTCTTTGACCGTTCAGTTTGTGAAGAGCTACGTCACTGATTTTGGAAAGTCATCTCCATAGCTACTGTTGTGTTTCCAAGCAGCTAACCTACTCAATCATCGTTTTTACGTGACGACAATGTTTTCAACTCGTCTACATGCACATTAACAAAAATTGGCACAACACTTGGAATTAGAGATCCCAAAATGTTTTATATAACTTAATTCGAAAAGGAAAAAAATCTAACACAGTGGGGTTCGAACCACTGCCTGAATGATACCACCTGAGCTACACCGCCACATGTGGCAACTGTTTCAATTATTGGTACTTACGTGTACTTTGCAAAACTTCAAAGTCGATTTTCTCGATAATTTTTTTAGTATTGTGTCGAATGGCTTTGGCTAATTGATATTTAAGTTCTGAAATTCACATACCATAAACATAAAGAAATTCTAAAATTCGATACCCACGTGTCTCCTTGTGAGATTCGAACGTCTTTTGTTTGTCATTAGCATCAGGTACCACTACCTCCCATAGCACTCAACTTTTGAAAAATAGTGCTCTTCCTGGAACTTGCACTTAGCAGGACAATGACACTCTTAAGGATGATTGATATCGAACATGTACTTGCCTTAGGAGAGAAAAGTTCAAAAGATAACGCACTGACTCATAACAGCAAACATGAATTTAGACAAGAGTGTGGAATCTCGTTCACAACAACAACTTGGGCTACCTCAGCCACCAGCCCTTCAAAGAAGACGCCTCCAACCCCCCACAAGTCGTCCCCTGCCGCCGGCCATACCAAGTGCTTCCTTCCACCAGCAGCCCCTGATTACATTTTTTTAATTTCCATATCAATTTAAGTGTGACAGTTGACATTTATACTAACAATTTCCAAAGAAACATTTCGTTTGCTCTCTTAAATCATCAATGAGCAATGGCAGATCTAATACTGTTTGTAAGTAATGTTTAACAACAAATGTTTATAAACAACTAGCTGAAAACCTTTGCCCAGGTATTTATTTATTTATTCCTGTTTCTTCTAAAAACATCCTATATTTATCGAAGAATATATAAGAAATAATGTTGTCTCTCATAATGTACAAAATTATTAGTGCAGGTGACATATGAAATTTGTACGCTCTCATATTTATCGAGTTATATGTAGTACAGTTGTATAATTTTTCAGGTATGTATTCATTTCTATAAGGGCTGTATGTCTGTAAAATCTGTTGCGAATACAATTAGTAGTAAAGAAGCAATAGATTAAAACTTGGTGTGTGATGGGGAAATTTTCCATAAATGTTACTGTTTATGTCGTCATATCTCACGAATTACATGTCGTACTGTGATGCAATTTCGAAGGTATATTCAGCTGTATGTGTGTATACTAACAGTAAAATTTCCTGCAACTACAATTTGTAGTGTAGAAATTATAAAGTGCAACATCAAACATAATGTCGTTATTTTGCTCCATGAACAGCGGAAAAGTAGTAAGAGATAAAAAATTTTCATTTCAATATTTCGATATGTTGTCAACGAGAAGAAGTTTAATAAATGTTTGAAATTATGTTTAAAGTTTGTTGCAAGTCCGTAATTATTGCCATTCTCATACAGTGTATTTATAGTGTCTCGTCGCATTATGTGACAGTTTCTTGCAACTTATATCGCTTATGACGCTATATCTACTGAACCGTGTGTTGTATGTGTTTCTTACTCCTACAGAAATTGTTATCTCATGTATGTAACATGTGTAGCAAATTTGGTTGAAATCGGTCCAGTGGTTTAGGAGAAAATGAACAGCATTGTCGCTGATTGCAGCAGTTTTTCATGCATCTCATTGTTTATGACGTCATATCTCGTGAACAACGTGTAATACGTGATTCTTACACTTACAGCGACCGTCCTCATGGATTGAAGCTTACGTGTACAACAATTCATAAAGATAGGAACAAAACTGTAGATTTGTATGCAACATGTACACACAAACTTACGGACACTCTGCTATATATATTAGATTACCAGTGATGTCAAAGAAACTGTATGTGCATTAAAGCATTAAATTCAAGAGAGTTTGGTGGTAGATCATTGGAGGAATGGAAGCATGATGTCATCAATTGAGAACGTTGAATCAGGAGTCCTGGGTTTGAAACATGGTTAGGCAGGAAGAAAAATGATAATTTCTACCATTAACTGCCAATACATGGATATGCAATTGAAGGGGTTGATAAAAAAAACCTATGTACATTCATAGACAATTATTTAAAAAAACTATTAATAACAGAAGTGAAACATTGGGTACTATCCGAAAAATGTTCCGTTTTTGGAATTCGTTTGCCACCTGATGTCTCGTTGTGAAACTATATGCTACGTCTTGATGCACTGTTAGGTAATGCAATACCATTACTCTTAATTAAAACTAGTATTGTTACGCACAATTTGCATGTAAAACATCAAGAATTTCGTCTTTAATGTCACAGTCATGCGTGCAAGTACTTACAATGATAAGTTCAAGCTACCAACCACACTCTTTATATAGACGACATATGTGACAGCGATGGACGTGTTTAAATATATCTTGGCGCTGCAAAAGCCCAACCAAAGTGTGGTAGATCATAGACAGGTTGTAGCGGCAGCGACCTCAACAAGCCAAGCAAACTTGTGTCCATCTTAACAAACAATTTTGATGTTCAGGTATGTAAATCCACATCACACAACTACTACAACAAAAGCAGAAGACATGTTGTTTATAAAAACTATATTGAAACATACAGGTAGGAATACCGAAAATTGGTAGGTGAAATCATTACCTTAAATAAATACTCTCGATGCATGCGATAGACACCATGGACTGAGGTTATATGTAACCACGAGAAATGCACGAGCTAGAGGAGAATATTGTTTTAAAAATAAAAACTCCTAACTGTATTGTGAATACTGCTCGATGTACAACGAGCCCACGTCAAGGCACCTCACGTCAGTGCAGCTAAACACCTGTACAAGACTGTTAGTATCCACCAAACGTAACTTGAGTATCAAGGTCATACTTGTGGCCATCCCACTTCCATAGATACAAATTCACAAAAAGCACACAAGCATCAGACTTACGGAAGGAAAAAATATTTTTATTTTTTTAATAAAATTTTAATAATTGCTACGAACCTTCCTTTGAGAATAATCTTACATACACACAGTCTCAATCGGTGCAGACTAATCCACTTTCGAACCATCTCAGATTTAAAATCTTATTTCTTGCACTACACAAAATTATTTGGCCTGTAGCAGATCGTATCTCGCACCAGAGTGTTGAGTTTCATTTACAAAGATAATTTTTTTTTCCTAATCAAACATACTGACGATCAAATTCTAAATCTAGATTCTTCCCACTATCGCTGTAATCAAGGTCTTACACTACTCACAGACAGAATAATCCCGCACAATCGAAATAAGTTTCTAGCTTTACCCAATCAGGATATTTTTAGACATTGCAAATAATTCTTTTTGCGACCAACACACTTTCTCACACCCTATTTTGTATCGAGTCTCCGGCCTATGCCATAAAATATGAGTAGCTGAAGTATCCCGAAAAATTCTTTTGGAAATGTTCCAAGTCTCGCAAAACACGAATACATCGTAGTCGAAGATTCGCGAAAAATTCTTTTCGAAATGTTCCAGGTATTTACAACATTTAAATGACACAGGCCAAACTTGTAAATATCGATGATCTAGAACTCCACAAGAAAGATAACATTGTTCTTTCTCTATGTTTATACAAAACCAAACCCTACCATACAACGACGTTTTCTCAGAGATTTACAATAAACAGTAAAAAAAAAAAAAATGCAATGAAGTAAATTAAGATCGGCCAGTTATCGATTTCTGTTCGTCGGTACTAAAACTTTTTTTGAAAGCATTGTCCTAACAACCTACTTCTTCAATATGACACTCACCAATACAGCAACCAAGGAACCGCAATCTACTGAGTCACAATGCAAACACCTCACTTCTAAGTAAGAGGACGTAATGGTAATACTTTACCTGCCCCAATCGCTTTGATGCAACACGCTTACAATAGATTTTCACTTCTGTAGAGCAGGACCGACCAGTCCTTAACACAGAATATAGACAGAGCCAAACATTCTTACTTCTCTCTTCTCTCTCTCTCTCTCTCTCTCTCTCTCTCTCTCTCTCTCTCTCCCCATTTGTTCTTAGGAGGAAAGATTTGCAGTTCTGGGGGAGGCTATAGCGCCACAACCGTTTCCCTAAATTCGCCACTGCATATTTTCCAAAACTTTCCAAACTGGTAACTTAAGACGTTTATTTAGCGAATAGATCCAGATATAATTCGGCAAATGGTAGTATACACTTATTTTAAAGGCAGGCTCAAAGTAAATTTCTTCAGCGCTTGGAAAGCAGACCTCGACTGCGCCTTTCCGCGGGCACCCCTAAAAACCGCGCCGGATCCTCGCGCTCTACACACTACACACACGGCGACGGCTAGCCTGCGGAGACGTCTATTCCAGTCGCGTATGGTTCGCGGAAAAGTGATTGCCTGAATGTCTCTGTGTGAGCGCTCATCTCTCTCATCTTCTTCTGGTCGCTTCGCGAGTTATACGTAGAATTTTGTGTCCATAGAGCAAGTCATTTTAAGCGGGTGTGAGGCCGGATCCCAGTGTCAAACTGGCACAATATTTCGGCAACCAGACCTGTCGCCATCATCAGGTGCTCTGATGAACTGACTGCCTAGGAGCGGCAGCGACGCTCTTATCTCTTCCCCTCCCTCCGCTGCTTCACACGCCGTCCGCGCCCTGCGACGCCTGCTGGCGGCGTTCCGCGGCCCCTCGCTCCCTACGACGTCCGCACCCAGCGGCGGTTGACTCTTCATGAAACGTAGGCTTTCGAAACTTTGTTAGAAGCCCGAACCGCGATACAAGTCTCTCTTGCAACGTCTGCCACTGGAGTTGTCCCATTGTCTCTGGCGCTTCCGCGTTTACTAAATGACACCGTAACGATGCGTGCTGCTCTCCCGCCGGACATTCCAGTCCTTCCTCGACGATGGCTGTCTGTGTTGTCCATAGAGCAAGTCATTTTAAGTGGGTGTGAGGCCGGATCCCAGTGTCAAACTGGCACAATATTTCGGCAACCAGACCTGTCGCCATCATCAGGTGCTCTGATGAACTGACTGCCTAGGAGCGGCAGCGACGCTCTTATCTCTTCCCCTCCCTCCGCTGCTTCACACGCCGTCCGCGCCCTGCGACGCCTGCTGGCGGCGTTCCGCGGCCCCTCGCTCCCTACGACGTCCGCACCCAGCGGCGGTTGACTCTTCATGAAACGTAGGCTTTCGAAACTTTGTTAGAAGCCCGAACCGCGATACAAGTCTCTCTTGCAACGTCTGCCACAGGAGTTGTCCCATTGTCTCTGGCGCTTCCGCGTTTACTAAATGACACCGTAACGATGCGTGCTGCTCCCCCGCCGGACATTCCAGTCCTTCCTCGACGATGGCTGTCTGTGTTGTCCATAGAGCAAGTCATTTTAAGTGGGTGTGAGGCCGGATCCCAGTGTCAAACTGGCACAATATTTCGGCAACCAGACCTGTCGCCATCATCAGGTGCTCTGATGAACTGACTGCCTAGGAGCGGCAGCGACGCTCTTATCTCTTCCCCTCCCTCCGCTGCTTCACACGCCGTCCGCGCCCTGCGACGCCTGCTGGCGGCGTTCCGCGGCCCCTCGCTCCCTACGACGTCCGCACCCAGCGGCGTCTGCTGTGTAGCCCCGCCCACAACTGACGTCAGTTCGTTATGTGACATCTTATTTATCTTCTTAACTTCTTAATAATTTGCCACTCTGTGTAGAAATTCGGAGAGCCCTACGACACACACCAACTGCACCACAGGCGAAAACAGTTGAGGAAACTCAGGAGGATACTGCCACTGCATTTCTCCCATACTGTGGCGCACTATCCAGCAAGATAGGACGGATTCTACGAAAACATCGAGTGAAGACGGTTTTCCACCCACTAGCCAAAACTAAGACTTGGCTTGGCAGGATGAAGGATGACCTGGATCTACGTAATTTCGAAGTTTATGAGATCCCATGCCAATGTGGTGAGACTTGCATTGGTCAGACGTTGCGTACCGTCGAAGATCGCTGTCGTGAGCATCAGCGACATACAAGATTACAACAGTCAAACAAGTTGACAGTCGCTGAACACTGTCTTTCTAAATTACATGGCATGGACTACAAGAATACGAGAGTTCTGACCCAGACGTCCAGCTTCTGGGACTGTATAATTAAAGAGTCCATCGAGATCCGAGTGATGGAACCGCAGATTAATCGCGACAGCGGCTACACACTTAGTGAAGCATGGAAACCTGCACTCAGATAGTTAAGAAAAGAAGTAAGATGTCGCATAACGAACTGACTTCGCCCGGGGGCGGGGCTACGGAGCAGACGCCGCTGGGCGCGGACGTCGTAGGGAGCGAGGGGCCGCGGAGACGCCGCCAGCACACATCGGTGGGAGCGGACGGCATATGGAACAGCGGAGGGAGCGAAGAGATAAAAGCGTCGCCACCGCTCCTAGGCAGTCAGTCCGCTCATCACGCTCCATGAAGTACGGACTGCCATCCGAGGTCTACCCACCAACAAGGCTCCAGGACCTGATGACATCTCTGGGAAGGCGCTGAAGGAATTGCCACACAAAGCCCACAACCATCTAGCCACTGTGTTTAATGCGATACTTGTCAAGCAGACCTATCCTTCTGCCTGGAAGCACGCTATTGTGGTCCCAGTACTGAAACCAGGGAAGAACAGGAGAATGCCGCAGAATTACAGGCCCATTAGCTTACTCCCTCAGCTGAGCAAGCTGTTTGAACTGCTGCTGTTGCATCGTCTTCAGCGCTTAATGGACCAGCGACGACTACTCCCTCCTGAACAATTCGGTTTCAGGAGTAGTAACTCCACTGCCTAACAGCTAGTTCGGGTCGTCGAGGACATGACCCTAGCCTTCAACTATAAAGAGTATTGTGGCGCGATATTTTTGGACGTCTCCAAGGCTTTCGACAGCGTCTGGCACTGTGGACTTCTCTGGAAAATGCATCTCCTTGGTTTTCCGCGCACTGTTGTGCTGCTGCTTGCATCCTGTCTACAGGGACGAACCTTTGCTGTGCGCATCGACGACTGTCTATCGACCATCAGACCCATCGAAGCTGGAGTACCGCAGAGCTCCGTCCTCGGACCCGTCCTGTATACCTTGTACACTTCGGACCTGCCCAAGTCGCCCAGAGTTGAGCGGGCTATCTATGCCGATGACACTGTCATCTACACGAGACGTCGATGGCCGGTAGCCATGCACTGACGACTACAGGACGCTTGCGCCACCATTGAAGACTGGTCAAGAAAATGGAGACTTCAATTCAATGCGCAGAAAAGTCAAGCTATCGTCTTTACCAGACGGAAGCCTCCGGAATTGTCACGCCTCCAGCTCTTCGGGGAAGCGATTGAATGGACGAATTCCGTCACATATTTGGGGGTCATACTTGACCGCAAACTCATCTGGTGAATAGCCGCGATGGAGTAGCCGAGCGGTCAGAAGTGTCTCGCTGCGGAGCGCTCGGTTGCTCACCGTGGAGGTTCGAGTCCTCCCTGGGGCATGGGTGTGTGTGTTTGTCCATAGGTTAGTTTACCTAGGTTTAAGTAGTTTGTAAGCTGAGGACTGATGACCACGCAGTTTGCTCCGATAGATTTACAGACATTTGAACATGTTTTTGATTTGAACATGGGTGAATATACGTATTGTGAAGCTACAGTGAAGATCCCTAGATCCCTAAGTAAATGTCTACAGGATGCTCTTGGATGGGCTCCAGCAATTATTCTGATTACACGCTTTCATGCAATGAATACTTTTTTACTCAATGTTGAATTGCCCCGGAATATGATCCCATATGAAAGCAATGAATGAAAATAGGTGTAGTAAGCTAATTTCAGGAGATCTTCAATATGTTTCTTCCAATTCAGTCCCTCGTCAATGCAAGCACCTAAATATTTTCAATATTCTTCCCTAGCTACAGATTTATGTTCATAGTCTAAATTTATTAATGGTGTCATGCCATTTACTGTATGAAATTGTATATAGGTGGGTTTTATCAAAGTTTAATGAGAGTCCATTTGCAGTTTCAGATGCGAAGGAAAGAAACATTATTCCTTTTATTCTCCTTTCTGTTGAGTATTCTTCACAACTGCCACCTGTTCGAGATGCGGCCGATATCGAGGTTCTGTACATCCGGTTGACAAGGTGCTTGTGGTACCGAGGGTGTAGTGTTTATAAATGAAACTCACATCAACCTCGCTGAAGTACGAATTTTTCCGCTGAGTGACGCCATTTAAGTATTAATATTTAACTATGTTCCTTCTATTTCATGTACAACTTTAATGATCAATGTATTTTCCGGATTTTTCTGTTTCAAGTTTCAGATGAGAGACGACAAAGTGTTCGAGCCGGCTACGGGCATCGCTACGTCAGAGGCAGTTGGGCATTATTGCAGTGCAGCCGACGGCCAGGGAGCTCCTACGACGCTGGAAGACACTGTCGTGATATGATTTTTAAAAGAAAATAATTGAAATAAGATGTAATAATTTCACTACTTATGTTGTATGCCACATAGTAAGAGGTGCGTTAAAAATTTGGTTTCAAACTTCTTTTTCTTTGGTGAATGGTAGTGAGTCATTTCATTGAACACTAATAGGGTGTTTTGCGTATTTAAACTGCTATCTGATATAACCAATTCTTAAAAATGATCTCTCTGTATAGAAACTGCTTGATTTTTAAGTGACTGAAGGTACTGTCAAAGTGAATTTTTCCTACGGTAATCTTTCTAAAATTATTAAAACTGAAATTACAGTGACGCTAAAGATAATCTGTTGTCGCTGTTTTTGACTCAACCCGACAATTGGTGAGATACATACTCTGGATGGTGACCAAAATAAGTGTATAAGATTGAAATTGACGAACCATTCAGGGACGGTGGACAATAATTTCGTTAAATAATGTAGTAGTGACATGGAAATGAGCGTATGGGTTTCTTGGCCGGGAGATCCCTTGCTGGATTGTTCGGCCGCCTTAGTGTAAATCTTTTTATTTGACGCCGCGTGGGCGACTTACGTGCCAATGATGAAGAGATGATGATGATTAGGACAACACACAACACCCAGTCCCCTGCCGGAAATCGAACCCGGGCCTCCTGCATGGTAGTCAGCGACGCTACCGCTGAGCTACGGAGGCGGTCTGTAGTAGTGACATACAGGTCAACAGAATTAGAAAACTGAATATTGAAGTTTATTTGATACAAGTTTCATTATTGTTTGGTGTGTCGAATACGAAACAAGATTAATGCGGTTAGTCTTTCTGGATATAATCTTTGGAAGTTATAAGGTAATATATTTGATGTTATTCTCAAAAAGTCAAAGCGTTTTTATATTCTGCACTAGTATCAAAACATTAACCCGTATGATAATTTTGCAACAGAATCCATGAGAAAAAATTATAATTCAAACCTGTTGAAGAATGCTCCTGACGGAGCGCAGAAAGGCGAATATGTTCTCTGACACAAAAGTGTGGAACCAGTTGCCTCAATCCTCATTCCGACTTCCTCACCAAAAATTTTGGCATGCAAACATATTCGCGCACTTTTAGCGCATAACTTTGTAAATACTTTTGCCCAGTCAAGGTGTCACAGTCAGCAATGTCATCTCACTGTCAGTTAGAGATGGGCAAAACCGATCTTTTCAGGGATCATATCAGAAATAGTCACTCACAGGGATGAACTAGTTCTTTTTCATGACTCACTGACTCACCACTCACCAACTGATAAAAAGCTTAAAACGGCGACACATTGCTTTTGTCACTGTATTTATCTGATTTGACCATATTGTGAAAGAAGTCCTTAGTAGTTTCGACAGTTAGAATTTGTGAATTACAGCTACATTAATGTTCACATGTTTGTAGAACGTATGGGACTTAACTACAGGTCATCAGGCCCTAAGCTTACAAACTACTTATGAACTAGCGAAGACTAAGGACGGCACAAATATCCTTGCCCGATGGGGGATTCGAACCCCCGACCGTAGTGGCCGTGCAGACCGTGACTGGAGTCCCCTCGACCACCGCGGCTGGCACAGCTACGTTATACATTAAAAATGGTATACTAGAATTGACGTATTTTTGCAGGCGAAATAAAAATTGTTTATTTTTATAATTTTATTGAAAAATACAATATTTTGCAGAATAATACTAGTTCCATATTTATACTGTACATATTCTGAGAGTTTCAGCAAGTTGAATGAAACGTGATATATCTCGAGAGTCCCATGCAGTGCGTGGCAAATGCCGCGGTGGAATAGCCGTGTGCAATAAAGTCGTTTCCTACGTGAGCGACAAAAGCGCGCGACATTTAGCGACGCGACACTGCAGTTATAAGCAGCGACATTCCGTGACACGGCGGGGTATGCTACGTGAGTGCGACAGATTCTCACTACAAGATGGCCGCTATTTTTTCTTATAGAACCGATCATCTGTTTCTAAAGTCTGGCACCCATAAACAGTATAATACTGATAGTTCCAGAGTAAGGCAATAGTGCTTTATTTACTTTAGGAAATAACGTATAAAATGAGTGCTGTGCATTAAATTTGCAAAGTGAGGAATGTTCGTAGACTATTTCATTCATAAGCTCAAATATTAAAAAAAAAAAAAAGAGTGAAGATCTCCAGCCATATTCTTCGAAAATACGACGACCGATACAGATGCTTTCGACTATTACATCAATAAGTTTTTCTTTTGTGAGTACAAACCATCAACAACTGATTAAGTACGAAGAAAGTCTTACTGACATAAATCATTAGGTAAATCATTTAAAACTGCGGTGATTCTGTTAACAGTCGGCGTAGTACAGAGGTAGCGTTCTGGGCTCCTAAATTGTAAGCTCAATGGTTGCTAGTACGATTTCCATTTCATCTCATATTTTTAGTTCCTGTAACTACAACCCTTTCACCTGTTATTTCTGCAAAGTTTTATATATTCTGTATAAATAGCGCCACAAATTATTTTTTAAGTGCTTCCCAATACAGTTTATCTTTAATTGCAAACACACACATCCCGCTGTACCAATCACATTAAATTCCTAATGGAACATTATATCAAGATATTTTACTCAGAACCGTAATTTTACACGCTATGTTCTGCGCCATGCAGTTCGCCAGAGGAGTGAGGGGAACCGTGAGCAGCGCACCACACAGGCGGCTCGGCAAGCGAGCGGAGTCAGGAGAGTGGTGGGCAGAGGTGAACCAGTGAACCAGCTAACTCACCAACTCAGTTGGCGGTCGGATCGCCTCGATCGCCGGAGTCGTGTGGAGCAGTGAGCCAGCAGGATTTGGGAGCCATGCGCTCACTGAACCATGCTGCTTGCATGACTCACAAACTCTCGAGTCACAGCGTGCAAATGTTTAGGCGCTCATTTTTTTGCACTTTCATACGTGCACATGGTCTATACCACATTTATTTTGTAGCTTAGGAAACTTCTGAAGCATGTGGCACGGGGTGCTTATGCAGCTCATTGCTGCCACCAGAGGGACTTTTCGGATCGGTTGAACTACCACTCTTTTTTATGGATTCGTCCATCGCTCACTCCTTAGTAGGATCTGGCTCTTTGAATCAGTTCAGGAGCGTATTGCCCAACTCTGTTTGTAATGGCAACTGCTTGTCAGAGGAAAAGAAAGTTTTTGTGCATATTATAAAGATTTATTTTATGAGTATTGTTTTGTGTTTTGGAATAATCCTTCCCACATTTCTTCTGTTTGTATGTCCGCGTAATTGTCGTCATAAAGCAAAGCAGGCAGTTGGTATAGGGCCCTTCAGTACTGACTACGCTAAATTCTAGAGTGAACCACACTGATCTTGTTGATAGTACACATGTTGGTCGTGCATCTGTTACTGTGTAGTGGTCTTCAGTCCGGAGGCTGATTTGATGCAGCTATCCACAATACCCTATCCTGGGCAAGCCTCTTCATCTCCACATTCGAATGGCAACCTACATCTGTCTGAATCTGTTTACTGTATCCATCTCTTGGTCTTCCTCTACGGTTTTACACCACACACTTCCCTCCAACGCTAAATTCACAATTCCTTGATGACTAAGAATGTGTCCTCCAATAGATCCCTTCTTTTTGTCAAGGTATGCCAGAAATTCCTTTTATCCCTAATTCTGTTCAGTACATCCCCATTAGTTACACGATCCCCCTAATCTTCAGCATTCTTCTGTAGCACCACATTTCAAAAGCCTCTATCCTCTTCCTGTCTGCACTGTTTATTGTCCATGTTTCACTCCCATACAAGGCAACACTCCATACAAATGCTTTCAGAAAGGACTTCCTTAGGCTTAAATCAATATTCGATGTTAAAAAATTACTCTTTTTCAAGAACGCTTTTCTACCCATTGCCATACTGCATTTTATATCCTCTTTACTGCGA
This sequence comes from Locusta migratoria, assembly GCA_026315105.1. Taxonomy (NCBI): domain Eukaryota; kingdom Metazoa; phylum Arthropoda; class Insecta; order Orthoptera; family Acrididae; genus Locusta; species Locusta migratoria. The sequence continues at coordinate 637,876,282 of CM048746.1, read as the reverse complement.
CCATAATTTGTTATTTTACTGCCCAAGTAACAAAACTCATCTACCATTATTGCTTCATTACCTAATCTAATTCCTTCAGCATCACCTGATTTTCTTAGACTGCACTCCATTACCCTTGTTTTGCTCCTGTTAATGTTCATCTTATATGCACCTTTCAGCACACTGTCCATTCCGTTCCTTGCTTTCCTTTATAGCTTGCTCAATGTACAACTTGAATAGCATTGGAGAAAGGCTACAACATTGTCTTACTCTCTTTCCAACCACTGCATCCCTTTCATGCCATTCAACTCTGACAGCCGCTGTCTGGTTTTGTACAAGTTGTAAATAACCTTACGCTCCCTATATTTTACTCCTGCTCGATTCAGAAGTTGAAAGACTTTATTCCAATCAACATTGTTAAAAGCGTTCTCCAAATCTACAGCTGGAAATGTCGGTTTGCCTTTTCTTAATCTATCTTCTAGGATAAGCCGTAAAGAGAGTATTGCCTCCTGTGTTCCTACATTTCTCCTGAACCCAAACTGGTCTTCCCTGAGGTTGTTTTCTACCAGCTTTTCCATCCTTCTGTAAATAATTCGTGTTAATATTTTGCAACCATGACTTATTAAACTGATTGTTCTGTAGTTTTCACATCTGTCTGCACCTGCTTTCTTTGGAATGGGGATTATAACATTTTTCTTACAGTCTGGGGGTACTTCACCTGTCTCATTCATCTTACACACCAGGTGAAACAATTTTGTCATGGCTGGTTCTCCCAAAGACTTCAGTAGCTCTAAGGGAATATCATCTACTCCAGGAGCCTTGTTTCGACAGGTCTTTCAGTGCTATGTCAAATTCATCTCTCTGTATAGTATCTCCTATTTCATCCTCATCTACTTCTTCTCCCCTTTCTACAATATTGCCGCTAAGTTCATTTCCATCATAGAGCCTCTCTATATACTCTTTCCACCTTTCAGCTTTCCCTTCTTTGCTGAGTACTGGTATGATATTCACAGAGCTGTTTTTCTTATCTCCGATATTTCTTTTATTTTCCTGTAGCTGTATCTATTTTTCCCCTATTTATACATTCTTCTACATCCTTGCATTTGCCTTTTACCCACTCCTGCTTAGCCATTTTGCACTTCCTGTCAATGTCATTTCTTAGTCATCTGTACTCCATTTTGCCTGTTTCATTTACTGTATTTTTATATTTTCTCCTTTCGTCGATTAAATTTAGTATCTCCTGTGATATCCAAGGATTTTTTGTAGGTCTTGTCTTCCTACCTATTTTGTCATCTGCTGCCTCCGCTATTTCATCTCTCAATGCTACCCATTCCTCCTCTACTGTTTTATTTTCCCCCATTCATAACCAACAGTTCATAACCAACAAGTTATGGTCAGACTCTACATCTGCCCCTGGGTATGTCTTACAATTTAAAACCTTGTTCCGAAATCTATGTCTTACCATTATAAAATCTATCTGGTATCTGGTATCTGGTGTCTCCTAGTCTCTTCCACATATACAACCTACTTTTGTGATTCTTAAACCAAGTGTTTGTTACGATTAAATCATGTTCCGTGCAAAATTCTACCAGGCGAGTTCCTCTTTCATTCCTTCTGCCCAGTCCATATTCACCTACTATCTTCCCTTCCCTTTCTTGTCCTACTACCGAATTCTAGTCTCCCATAACAATTAAGTTTTCTTCTCCCTTAATTGTCTGAATAATATCCGTTAGCTCCTCATATATTTCTTCGATTTCCTTATCATCGGCAGAGCTAGTTGGCATGTAAATCAGTACTACTGTGGTCGGTGTTGGCTTCGTATCTGTCTTGACTACGATAATGCGATCACTGTGTTGCTCAAAGTAGTTTACCCGCATTCCTATTTTCTTATTCATTATTAGACCTACTCCTGTAATATCCCCAACTGATTTTGTATTTATAATCCTGTACTCACCTGACCAGAAATCCTGTTCCTCTTTCCACCGAATTTCACTAATCCCCACTCAACCTAACTTCAACCTATCCATTTCTCTTTTTAAATTTTCTAGCTTCCCTGCCCAATTAAGGGATCTAACATTCCACGCTCCGATCCATAGAATGCCAGTGTTCTTTTTCCTGATGATCACATCCTCCTGAGTAGTCCTCTCCCGGATATCCGAATGGGGGACTATTTTACCTCCTGAATATTTTACCCGAGAGGATGCCATCATCATATGTTCATACAGCAGAGCTGTATGTCCTCGGGAAAAGTAACAACTGTAGTTTTCCCTTGCTTTCCGCCTATCGCAGTAACTGTGTGGCAAAGCCACATTAGCTGATGTTATAAGGGCAGCTCAGTCAATCATCCAGACTGTTGGCCCTGTAACTACTGAAATGGCTGCTGCCCTTCTTCAGGAACCACACGTTTGTCTGGCCTTTCCACAGATACCCCTCCGCTATCTTTATCGTTGAGGCACGCAAGCCACCCCACCTCGGCAATGTCTGTGGTTCATGGGAGTGGTATCTGTTACTACGGTAGTGAAATGATACCGGAAAATACAAAATTTTGAAAACTTAGTTATGGGAATAGGCTGATCTGGAGTGAAGCACAACACAGACTCCGCTGGGAGGCAATAATTTGCTTGTGAGCTTATGAAGCCAAGTAATGTGTCTATAGAACCTAGTTGTAGTTAAGCATATAATGTCAAAATCCTGTACTTTAAAACGAGGTATTATTAACGCAAATCAGCTGTTCCACCTTAGATCCACATCTCTACTCTTTCACTCCGTCCATAATCTCTACAAACTCAGCTTGTGAGATTCTCAACATACAAATATAACTCATACAGGGAGCATGAATTATATTGATCGTTTTTTATCCGATAAACGTCTGAAGACTAACAACAATAAAATACTGTCATGAGATACTCACCTAACTTACTTTGATCTCTTTTATTGCAGAATCATGACTTAAGGCCTATACCTCAACCTGGTAACTGGGCACATATCAGGAAGTCAGCTCTTTAAAAAGAATAGTATATAAAAACATGACTTTTAGTGTGTCGTGTGCTACCCACAATGGCAACGCTGTCTTGGTGCTACTGGTAGTTAAAGTATGTGACTTAACTGTTGTAAACATAGAATTTTTCATTCAAAATATGCCTCCATGACATGCTAAACTTTCCATACACAACCTATGTCCTAAGTGTGAATATGACATTGTACAGTTTTTGTGTGTAACAGTGATCTACTCAATAAATTATAAAATGTCAAATATATGATCAAAAAGTTCTTACCAAGTGTAACTCTATACTATTTGAAAAGGTACTGCATGTTTTTCTCACAGTAATCTCACAGAACAAATTTATCACTTATCAATCACATAAACTGTGTATTGTACTCTGAAGTTATGAATAAGATGTACTGTTATTTTAATATGATTAGTGTGATATCACACTGACATTTTTTCTCATAATGATTACATTAAACATCAGGCATATAGTGTGTTTTGAGGACTGCTTACAGTTTTAGGTCACCTTCACATACACTTTGTTATGTGTTATGTCCCTAAAATAAATTTAACACAATGTATGTCAGTATTCTTTACAGTATCTCATATATGTGTAGGCCTACATAGGAGGTAATACACTTTACGATATTCCTCACAGTTATATCAAGGTATAAAGCACATCTTTTTAAATTCAGATGTACCATGTTGCCTCATTTCCCTACCATCCCAAAATGATTAACACATTATATTCTGACAAAACTATTGCAGAGCTGTACAATATCTCTTGGTTTAATATAAGTCATTCTTCCTTCTTTGTTATTAGGTGCTCTCATTAAGACCATTCAGAATAAGGGGGAGTTGCAATGCATGACAACATAATCAGCAACTTGGTGATTTCAAAAAATTGCTTAATGGAGTGCAGTAAAAAAGGAAGTAAAATGTACACTTAAATGAGGTATACAATTTAAAAATAATAGATGTTCAATTTGTTTTTGTAGCTCGACTGTACTGCACAGTAATAACTGAGAATTTCTTACCACATCACAGTATTAAATAAGGAAGGACGAAACGGATAACATGTAAATGCAGTCTGAGTACAAATTCTTATTGGACAAGAATGGAGAAACAGGTAAGGTATCTGTATATTTTGCACAACTTTAGGACAAGATCTGCTTTAATAGAAGGTATCTGCTTCAATGCTCGCTAATACAATCATAACCACTATCTGGTGACATCTATAGCACTGCATATTGCCGAAACTGTTTTGAAAACGGATTGTGTAATGCGAAGTTTGGCGACACACTGTATGAGACTTAATTGGTAAGTTTGGTAAACTACACTGAAAGTCTGAAACTGAAGCATTGACTGAAATATTGTACGAGATATTTTAAATTGCTTACGAAAGCATATTTTTCACGTCATATACTAGTTTTTGGGGCATTGCACTTGTATATTCAAAACGAATGTCTGAAAAGAAGCCAAATGTGTCATATTAATGGATTAAACACGCATTCGAGGCCAGAAAAACGTATTAAACTGCCATGTTTACACTATTTTATTAACATAAACAACGTAATTTTTACTATTTGAAACTAGCTGTTGCACGAACACGACAAATTAAGAACAAGAAGCCTTAGTAAACGGCAGTCTTATTAAACGTTTTGACGTTTTACTCCAGTAGGCTATAATCGTCTGTTTCAGCAAATTTCCAACTCCTAATAACGAGAGCGTAAATTAACTGCAATACTCAGTACTGAGTGAAGAGTATGGCAGTTATCGTTGTCGTTATACTGGCATTTCGATAACTGCCACTGATATTTCTAGTTTCCAATACTCAAAACTGCTTGCAATGTCTACGGTTACCATAGTATCACGAATTCCAATTGGTCACTGTATGTAGTTAGATACAAGTTTTACACGAGAACGTAGTTTACACTTCCTCTAACAGATGGATAATCGGTTAAACAGTTATTACCCATAATTCTTATGCGGTTGATTCCATGGAATGTAGAACTGACAAGTATTTGGACAGGACCACTGGTCGATACTGTGGTCGAATCACTGACTAGTACCCACTTCTGTGACCAGATGGCGCTACGCAGTTATTTCGATAACTGCCAGTATTTGATAATCGGTTATTACAATACGGCTTCTTATGAATAACCGAGTATTTTATCAGTTATCGTTATTTCTGCCCAGCTCTACTCATCAGTCGGCAAGACTGAACGGAAGTAAGAAGACCTCCGAAGATGTCCGGCGCAGCTCTGGACGAAACGTTTGGAAAAACTGAAAAGTTTTGTGGACCAAGGCCTTATAACCCGGAAGTTCTACCAGCAACAGTAACAAAACTCTTTTATGTCAAAGAAAATAAATCTTCCATCTTTGGTTCAGCTTTGATTTAAATCGTTGGAGGAAGGTTTTGTGTGTATGTGGCATGGATCACACTATGCTATTTGTACACGATTCCCGATATAAAAATACACTTTGTTTAACGAGTATTTTGCGTTTGAGGCAAAACTCAGAAGCAAATTACGTAAAGAAGTAGATCACTTTTTCCAACTTTTCAGAATTACTCATTGTTTCATGTTCTTGTACCTAACGATTGGTTCCTGAAAACAGGATTCAGGCAATGCGCTTATTCATCATTAACACACTGTATTATTTAACGTGATTTATTCAACTCATAATGAATGTTACACAAGGAACGTAGTTTAGTCGGATGAGCTCTACGAACATTTGAACATTCTTACAATTATATATTTTTGACGACGTTACAGCGTTCATTTTTTAATTAAATAAATCGCAAATTGCGATCACGTATGGCTTCACTGTACTACATTGTACAGTATAGTGAAGCCATAAGTGATCGCAAATTGAGATTTATTTCATTAAAAATGAACGCTGTAACGTCGTCAAAAATATATAATTGTACACTATGCCGAGGGTGGGCTCCTGACGAAAATTAATTGTGTCTCGATACCTCATGGTCTGTTCTCCCTGATGCGGGGATACAGTATTGTGGCTGCGAACATTACACAAGAAATTGGATGTGGTAATAGGAAAGAGACAGCGTGGCGAATGGAGATTTGGGTGTGGCGGGAGACGTGCAGGAGTCCTCTGCAGTCGGGCTGGTCACTGTGTCCTCGGTGGCGGAGCGGTCAACGCGTCTACCTAGTAAGCAGATCCCGGGTTCGAATCCCGGCGCGCACAAATTTTCATTCGCCGCACATTGGTATTACATCTAAACCTAGTACAGTGAAGCCATAAGTTGTGATATTCCTGGTCTATAGCCACTTCATGTTTCTGGCCGCTGGCCGTTTCTTTGCTAGCATCGTACATGTCTTAAACGCGGAAGAGAGTCAGAAGTGCAGCACATTTTGAAATGTGGGTGGGGAGCAGTAGCATATGGCACAGTAGGTGCTGATTCCCGTGGGAAAGCCCGCCTATGTTACTGGTGCTCTCCTCGCATTGGATGGTGCATTTCACGTCACGTGATTTCTTTTGAAATTAGTTTTGTTTATTATATACCAAATACTAATTATTCAGAGTTGAGAATTTGTGATAAATATCTCTCAAGGACGGGCTGGGTTTTGACAGTTTAAAAAGTTTAAGGTGCATTCTCTTATTGTAACAAGAGAAGAGCGATTTTGCAGAAGGCGCGCGACGGCCATGTTTTGGCGCTAAACAGAGCGTCAGGTGCCCTCTCGCAACGCTGACCACTATACGCGCCAGACCTCGCCGGTAATGAGTAAAGTTTTGTATAATTGTGATAACAGTCAAGGTCTCAACATGAACTACTGCAGCATAGGCCGAGTCGGATTGACAATAGTTGTTTATATTTTTATTATTTATTTAATAAATGGTATCCCTGACAATTAAAAATCTCGCGAGTCGTTTCTTATGGTTCCATCATACAGAACTAATTTTAGCTTCACTTGTATGCTGTAGAAGAACCAACGAGCTGTGTGCTGTCTTCTGCGCTCGGGACACAACTATAGAAGACAAGAGGTTAGTCAGAATTCTATGCTTTCCATAAAGACTTGGACAGCAACTACGGCACCTCGTGCGTACAGTAGGGCGGTACAAACCCACACTGCTACGCAACAGCATCCGCAAGGATGTGGAGGTTTTAGGGGACTTGTGGGAGGAAGCAGTACTAACTTCTCCGTCCGCAAATATAACCCCAGGAAGCTAGTAAAGTGACCGCAAATTGCGATTTATTTCAAGGAACATTTTTAGACTGTGCGGCCACTTTGGAGATCGCGACCCACAGGTTGGAAAAAAAAATAAAAAAAGACAATTATAGTGGCTCGCGGAGCTTGCTTCTAGATGGACAGATTCCACTTGAAACCTGTCGTAGCGGAATTGAAACTGTCTAGTACAGGTGAACGCCGTGGTTGAGGATGAAAGTGGATTGCTCTTGCCCTTGGCAGACAAGTGGACAAGCGTATTTTCGCCGGAGCGGCGGACCTTTACAATTTAACGACTCTAAACAGAAAATAGCCGGCTGTGGGGCCGCGTGGTCGCGACAGCTGGCGAGCCGACCAGAATAGCCGCAGCCGGCAAGCCACGCGAAGCAGCCGCAGCCGTAGCGGACACGTCTCCGTCCAGCCGGAGCACGTGGCCGTGACGTCACAGCAGCCGCCAAGCCGCGTGACCGCCCAGTCAGCCCACGCGAGGCGTGCCGAGGCCCGGATTGCAATGGCAAATCCTGCACGTACAGTAGTGGGCGCTTTTTCTCAAGTCTAGATCGTTGTCACAAAGAAATTGACCGAAATTAGAATCCGACCGAAACATGACTTTTGAAATAACTTATACTGCAGCTGTCACTTTTTTCCTAATATTGACCCACTAATATTGTCTAAGTTTACTGTTATTAATTCATTATTTCATTTTGTTAAAGGTTGTCGGTAGTTGAGGTACATTCTCTGTTGATATTTGATTGTTGGTGAAAATTCTGTGTCATGAGATATGTGTTTACTCTACATCTACATACATACTCCGCAATTCACCGTAATGTGCGTGGCGGAGGGTACACTGTACCACTACTAGGCATTTCTTTTCCTATTCCACTTCCAAATTGAACGAGGAAAAAAAGAATGCCTATATGCCTCCGTACGACCCCTAATTTCTCTTATCTTTTCTTCGTGATCTTTACGCGAAATGTAAGTAGGCGGAAGCAAGATCGTACTACACAATCAGCTTCAAATTCAGGCCCTCTAAATGTACTTAACGGAAATTGACGAAAAGAACGTGACACTCGCGCATCGCTCGAACCTACCGGTAACAAACCTAGCTGCTCGCCTCTGAACCGCCTCTGTGTCTTCCTTTAACCGATCTGCTGCGGGTCCCAAACACTTGAGCAATACTCAAGACGTGGTCGTATAACCGTTTTATACGCGATCTCCTTTACAGGTGAAATACATCTTCCCAAAATTCTCCCAATAAACCGAAGTCGGCTGTCCGCCTTACTCACAACTGTCCTTACATGTTCGTTCCATTTCATATCGCTCGGCCAATGTTACGCCTAGATATTTGAACGACGCGACAGCATCAAGAAGCTCACTACTAATTCTGTATTCGAACATTATAGGATTGTTTTTTCTACTCATGCGCATCACCTTACATTTTTCTACATTAAGGGCTAGCTGCCATTCTTCGCACCAACTAGAAATTTTGTCTAAGTCATCCTGTATGCTATTACAGTCAGTTACGGACGACACCCTCCCATACACCACAGCATCATCAGCAAACAGCCGCAAATTACAACTTACTCTGTCCATCAGATCATTTATATAGATAGAAAATAATAGCGGTCCTATCACACTCCCCTGGGGCACGCCTGACGATAAACTCGTGTCTGATGAACACTCGCCGTCGAGAACAACGTACTGCGTTCTATTACTTAGGAAGCCTTCCAGCCAGTCACAAATCTGTGGACCTATTCCATAAGCTCGTATCTTCGTTAGCAGTCTGCAGTGTGCCACCGCGTCGAATGCCTTTTTGAAGTCGAGAAAAACACAATCCGCCTGTTGCCCTTCGTCCATGGCTCGCAAGATGTCATGTGAGAAAAGGGCAAGCTGAGTTTCACACGAACGATGTTTCCTAAACCGGTGCTGATTCATTCATAGTAACCAAAGGAGGCCTCTAAGTTTTGTTTTATGTAAATAATTGCTGTAATAAATTGGCTATATTTTAAAACAGTTTATTTAGGCTCAGTACCTTACCACTTCCTCACCTCCCCTACCATAGCAGCAACCTTAATTTCAGAGGCAGACGTGGATGGCTATGGCAAGATGTGTAACACATTCCATATACCCATCATCGCACGATGTATTTCTTGCATCGTACTGCAGTTGTAAATTAGTGACCACCTCGTCTGCTTCGTACATTTCTATCAATTATGTAGCCAACGAACACACCAAGAAAACTTAGCAGCCATCAGCCATGTTTATTGCTCTGAGTACAGACGTCAAACGGCTGCAGTGATGGTAGCGCTGCCAGCGGTTACGTGTCTCACTGCCGGAAACAGACGACGAACGCTTTGTCCAATAAATTGCAGAGTGTAACACCAGCTCAAGGTCTCGGCAGTAATATATGTGGCGGCTAGAAGCACTAGCAATTCTGGTAGTACCGCCTGCTTGCCAGTACAGCTGTTTGACAAAGTGTTCGTATTTGTTAACATGGCTATTAGCGACAATTTAACTGTGTTCCAGCAACAACAAAATTCATAGAAATGTATAAAGCAGATGGGGCTTTGCATAACACGTGACATCCAGACTACGAAAGTTGACTGAGAAGAATGGAGAGTAACAAAGGAATTCGCAGTGAATTACGACCTGACTGTACTGCCGTGTCGCAGCTCCCGTAACAAATTTCATTGAACACTTTTATTCATCTCCCCATGACACGAACAGTTTCATGCAGGTACGTTTCCTTTTTACATTTCTTTTTTCTCCTCCTCTTGTAAATGCATACCGATACCAGCTGTAGTATATGCAACAGCTGAGCATAAAACCGCCATTTTGAAGCAACTAAATACTGGATGACAGAGTAATACTCCCTTTGACCTCATCTCCAACATCATTGTCAAGCAATAGGACCGATATTTCTTCCACTTTCTCCGTCCATTTCTTTGTCAAATAATTTGATAGTGTAATACTGGCCTAACTACGTAGTTTTCCCTTCGCAGCCGTTCCTCTTGAGCAGAATTTTTCAATCTGTGGTGGGTGGAAAGCTATTGTTCGGGGGTTGCGGCAGAAGGAGGAAGTATTTACGCCATAAAACAACCAGACCACTCCACATCTCGGTACTTCGGGTTCCGCAGTGCCAAAACTGCATCAGAAAAGTGAAAATTATTGTATACTAAAATTACTCAAATCTAAGTTATCATCAATTCTGATTTGAATGGAACAGAGAAAATGGTCAAATGTTTGTAAATCTTATGGGACTTAACTACGGGGTCATCAGTTCCTAAACTTACAAACTACTTATGAACTACTTACGAACTAGGACGGCACAAATATCCATGCCCGAGGGGGGATTCGAACCGTAGTGGCCGTGCTGACCGTGACTGGAGCGCCTCAGTCACCTCGGCCACCGCGGAACAGAGATTTACAATAAACGCGCAATGTTAATAATTAATAAACTAAAGCCTCATGACTGATTTCAGGAACCAGCCGATAGCTAAATTAACGACAGCAAGTAATTTTGAGAAATTCGAAAAAAAAAAAAAAAAAAAAAAAAAAAAAAAAAAAAAAAAAAAACCTCAGGAACATGTGGTTTAAAACGGAGCGTGCGACTACTGTTCGCGGTGTCGATAGACTGACTGCCTGCCTGAACAGTGGGCGTTGGCGCTGCGCTCGACGGTGTGACCAGCGAGTGAAACCGCGAGTGTTGCGCAACGAGGCGGTGCGGCTGCCACGGCCGCCCTACATCCTGCAGCTGCAGACAGGACGGTGGCCACTGCCCGCGGGCTAACCGATTCAAATCCAGGCGGTGTCAGAAATGGTCGGAGCCAGCACTTCGCCAGCAAGAGCAGGCGATGCTACGGTGTACAGGCGTGATCCTCCAGCCTGCGCGCCTGATGTACAGCAGTGCTTTCCAAACTTTCCCTAGTGGCGACAGCCTTTTATAGCTTACAGTTTTGCGCGATATCCTTTCACTAATATAAATACATATGGCAGAATTTAGATGGTTCTAGCGCAGGGAAGGGGGATAAAGAGTCGCCTTAAATGTAGTTTCCAAACGAAACTGAAATCCTCGTACGCATTGACATCTTTAATGTTTCCAGAATGAAACTTTCACTGTGCAGCTGAGTGTGCGCTGATATGAAACTTCCTGGCAGATTAAAATTGGCAAGCTTCGCAGGAGAGCTTCTGTGAAGTTTGGAAAGTAGGAGGCCAGGTACTGGCGGAAGTAAAGTTGTGAGGCGGAATCGTGAGAAGTGTCGGGGTAGCTCAGTCGGTAGAGCGCTTTCCAGCGAAAGGCAAAAGTCCCAGGTTCGAGTCCCATTTCCGGCACACAATTTTAATCTCCCAGGAAGTTTTATATCAGCGCACACTCAGCTGCAGTTTCTTTCTGGAAACGTTCCCTAGGCTGTGGCTAAGCCATGTCTCCACCATATCCTTTCTTCCAGGAGTGCTAGTCTTGCAAGTTTCACAGGAGAGCTTCTGTGAAGTTTGGAAAGTAGGAGGCCAGGTACTGGCGGAAGTAAAGTTGTGAGGCGGCATCGTAAGTCGTGTCAGGGTAGCTCAGTCGGTAGAGCGCTTGCCCGCAAAAGGCAAAGGTCCCAGGTTCGAGTCCCGGTTCCGGCACACAATTTTAATCTGCCAGTAAGTTTCATCTTTAATGTTGATCCTGACTGCAACAATTACGGACACGCAAGAAAAGGAAACATTACGAACTACGGAGATGTACAAAGAGTAACACAGCAGACAACAATGGCTAACTCCACAGTATTACTTTATACTTGCTTCTTCTACATGCGACCCAACCTCCGAAACACGAAAACTGAATTTCGGAAACCGTTTTTCTCTGTCGTGTGTACATATCACGGCCAGATACGGTTTTGCTGGATCGATTGAAAACGTCATCTGGAAATTAGCTGCTCGGATTTCTGATTTTGACAGCCCAGTGGCCGTTCCCTTTCAGTTCAATATTATCACATTATTTTCAGAAATAAAGAGGAACTATTTATAACAAGTGAAGAATTATCATTTAAGTTCTATTGTTACGTTATTGCTTCACCACGACCTCGGAAGTCCCGACATATTCGAAAAAAAATGGATAAATATTTGTGACAAGTAAGAATATGAATGTCATTTCTGGTCCCAGAATCTGTTACATACAGGAAACAAGAGAAAAAATATTAACGCATACCAGGGTTCGAACCAACGATCACTGCATTTAAAATACTACTCTCCGTTAATCATACTCCATACTCGACACTAAACAGCACTACTGAATAGATTTAGTCAGTAGACAATTGTGACTACTTTTACAATCTGTGACTGCTTTTACAGCCACTGTGTCATTGATTGACATTTAATTGTAAGAAACGCTACCGAGGGTGACGTGGCTTTGATAAATCCATTAACAACCGCTCAGGTGCAGCTTTATGAGGAGGAAAGCAGACTACAATTAAGGTTAGTTCAAGCAGCTGCCAGTTCCAGCAAACTGCGCATGGGAAGAGCTGTTATCGAGTGTCGAGTGTCTACTGCTTCTTGAAGCAGAGCTGCCGCCTAGCGGCTGAGCACGCAATTAATGTGCACCGATCATTCCTTTAATAGGTGATCTGTGGTGCACTGAATGAAGAGAAGGATGATTAGCTGCAGGCGAGTCTTCAGGGTAGTATGAAGAGAAGGATATTTTGTGTTGTTTTATGACAAATTTTATTTGTTCAGAGTCTAAATTTGTTAGTCTCGCGACGCCCTTGATACTACTATGCGACACTCGAGGGTGTCTGATGTACAGTGCCACCTGGCACCTGGTAAGTGCTTCTCCATGTACGTCTCTGAGCGTTTGCACTGGGCGAGCAAGGCGGGCGTACTTACAAGGGCGGAAGGTCTGCCGACTCTTCGTCACACACTTACTGTAAAAAGCGCATATCTGCATGCCACAGTTATTGTTTAAACTGTCGCAGGTCAACACTATCTACACAACTAGGAAAAATGCGTATGCTCTCTTAGAAATTCGAAATTTCTTGTCGAATCGACAAGGGTTCGCAGATCGCTTCTGTATTTCTTGATTTCCAGAAGGCTTTTAACACCGTACCTCACAAACGGCTTTTAATCAAATTGCGTGGTTATAGTGTATCGCCCCAGATTTGCGATTGGATAGGGGATTTTCTGTCAGAGAGGATACAGTTCGTGGTAATCGATGGTAAGGCACCGACTAAAACAGAGGTGATATTGGGTGTTCCACAGGGTAGTGTTATTGGTCCTCAGCTGTTCCTTATTTACATAAACGATTTATGGGAAAATGTAAGTAGCCCTCTTAGATTGTTTGCAGATTACGCCGTCATTTACCGTCTAGTGAAATCATCTGAAGATCAAAACCAACTGAAGAACTATCTGAATAAGATATCACTATGGCGTAGAAAGTGGCAATTCAATCTAAATAATGAGAAGTGTGAGGCCGTCCACATGGGTACGAAAAGAAATCCGTTAAACTTTGTTTACAAGATAAATCAATCAAATGTGAAGGCCGTAAACTCCACAGAATACCTAGGAATTACTATTACTTCAGACTTGAACTGCAAAGAACGCGTAGATAATGTCGTGGGAAAGGCGAACCAGAGACTGCGTTTTATTGGCAGAACCCTTAAAACATGCAACAGACCTACAAAAGAAACTGCATATACTACGCTTGTCCGTCCATTTTTGGAGTATTGCTGCCCAGTGTGGGATCCTTATCAGGTGGGTTTGACGGAGGACATCGAAAGAGTCCAAAGAAGGGCAGCTCGTTTCGTATTGTCACGATACATGGGAGACAGTGTTACGGAAATGATACAGGATCTGGGATGGGAATCATTACAACAACGGCGCTTATCGCTGCGGCTTGGGCTGCTTACGAAACTCCAATCGCCAACATTCTCCTCCGAATGCGAAAATATATTGTCGACACTTACAAAAGTTTTACAGTTTCCACCTTAAATAATGTTGTTTGTTGCTATACTGTAGCTTCTGGACGTGACTAATTAGGATGTGGACAGGGGTCTGTAACTAAAAGAATTGATTAGTCTGCATAATTTTCTTACACAATGAAATCAACACTTAACTTTGATGTGCTTGTGTTGATACAAATTGTTCCTATCGATTACACACTTTTTCAATGTAACGCTAAACTGTTATGGTTTGTGCATAGACAGACTACTGGCTCTGTTGAACTTCTGGATCGTAACTGCTGGATAGTAGAACTGCCTCGTACTGAATGGACCTGTCTCGTAATGTCTGTGTGGTACTGTGGTGAGCCCCCTTCTTCCTATTGGCCGGCGCGTGAAGCAGGCAAAGAGGTACCGAGACAGCATGCTCTCCCGGCTGCCGAAGTACCCTACAGCGATTTATCGCTTTTCTTGAAGTGGCGCGGTGACATTCATAGACTGCCGGCATAGTGGCGAAGAGCAACGCCACAACACTTCTTTTCCTTTCCTTCAGTCGCGCTACCACGACCTATTGCTATTTGTACTAGCAATTTAGAACACGTCAGGGGCGTAGTTGTTTCCATCCGCGTCAGAATAGAAGGCATATAAACCCTTTTATGAAGTTTTTCACTAGTCTGATGTTTCTCAGTTGTTGTTCTAGTACGGATGAATGACGCTCGGATCGCAGATCGGTTGACTTGAAGTGAGACTGTATATCTAAAGTGAGGTTTTTACGGGTTTTCGTGTAAATTGATAATGCAATACAATTTTTAGGGAAGCCAGCTACTTACTTCTGTCGTAGTAAAGTTGTTGTTATTGTTGTGGTACTCAGTCCGCAGACTGGTTTGATGCAGCTCTCCACGCTACCCTGTCCTGTGCAAGTGTCTTCATCTGACAATACGTTAGGCAACCTAGATCCTTTTGAATCTGCATACTATATTCGTCCCTCGGTCTCCTTCTACGATTTTTACCCCACACGCTTCCTTCCAATTCTAAGTTGACACTTCCTTGATGTCTCAGAATCTGTCCAACCAATATATCCCTTCTCTTAGAATATGCCAGAAACTCCTTTTATCCCCAATTCGGTTAAGCACCTCCTCATTAGTTACGTGATCTACCCATCTAATTTTCATCATTCGTCTGTAGCACCGCATTTCGAAAGCTTCTATCATCTTTTTGTCTGAATTCCTAATCGTCCACGTTTCACTCCTATACAAATGCTTTCAGAAAGGACTTCCTAACATTTAAATTAATATTGGATGTTAACAAGTTTCGCTTCTTTAGAAACGCTTTTCTTCCCATGGCCATTCTGCATTTTATATCTTCTTTACTTCGGCCATCAGAAGTTATCTTGCTACCCAAATAACAAAATTTATCTATTACTTTTATTGTCTCATAACCTAATCTAATTCCTTCAGGATCGCCTGATTTTCTGACATTGCATTCCATTACTTTCGTTTTACTCTTGTTAATGTTCATCTTATATCTTACTTTCAAGACACTGTCCATCCCATTCAATTGCTCTTCCAGATCTTTTGCGGTCTCTGACAGAATTACTGTGTCATCGGCAAACCGCAATGTTTTTATTTCTTCTCCCTGCACTTTAATGCCATCTCCAAATTTCTCCTTCCATTACTTCACTGCCTGCTCAATGTACAGATTGAACAACATTGGGAAAAGGCTACAACCCTGTCTTACTCCCTTTCCAACCTCTGCGTCCCTTTCTTGCCCTTCGACTCTAATAACCACTGTCTGGTTTTTGTATAGATTGAATATAACTCTTCGCTCCCTATATTGTACCCCTTATACCTTCAGAATTTGGAAGAGTGTATTCCAGTCGACATTGTTCAAAAGCTTTCTCCAAATCGACAAACGCTGAAAACTTAGGTTTCCCTTTCCTTAGCCTATCGTCTAAGATAAGTCGTAATGTGAGTATTGCCTCCCGCGTTGCTACATTTTTCCTAAATCCAAACTAATCTTCCCCGAGGTCAGATTCCACAAGTTTTTCCATTCGTCTGCAAATATTTCGTGTAAGTATTTTGCAACCATGACTTATTAAACTGATAGTTCTGTAATGTTCACACTTCTCTGCACTTGCTTTCTTTGGAATTGGAACTACAATATTCTTCTTGAAGTCTGAGGGTATTTCCCCTATCTCACACATTTTGCATACTAGGTGATACAATTTTTTCACGACTGGCTCTCCTAACGACATCAGCAGTTCAGACGGAATATCATCTACTCCAGGGTCCTTGTTCCGACTCAAGTCCTTCAGCGCCCTGTCAAATTCTTCTTGCAGTGTCATATCTCCTATATCATGTTACTCCACTTCGTCTTCCATGTCTAGAGTACTGTCTTCAAGTTTATTTCCTTTGTATAGGTCCTCTATATATTCCTTCCACAGTAAAGTAGCAAACTACAAACAACTGAACTCGGATACGACAGTTATATCATTCAAAAAATTACAAAGTTACAACAAAACTTAAGTTACTTTTATTGATCGAACGGGCAAACGCCTAAAACTTATGCCATGCTTCGGCACGATCCTACCATCGCGGTGGCCGAAACAAGAGTGAGCTGACTCGCCAAAAGGGATAGGCCGCACTACTGGCGGGAAAGGGTGTTCTCGACGCGCGCTCACTCATTAAGTTCTTGTTCCGTTTATGAAAATTAATTCTTTACAAAATTCAGAAAATGTCGGAAGGTAGGCTGTTATTGAGAGAGTTTTTTTATACCGTAACCAGTGGCGAATATAGTATAGTAGAGTCTCGACAGTTCTAGGTGAGCGGGACCAGGACTACCTCGAACTATCGAAAACACGCACTAGCGAAATTTATATGGGAAAAGAAATATTATGATATTGTAAGTAATACAGGTCAACAAGAGTAAAACGAAGGTAATGGAATGCAATGTCAGAAAATCAGGCGATGCTGAAGGAATGAGATTAGGTAATGAGACAATAAAAGTAGTAGATGAATTTTGTTATTTTGGTAGCAAGATAACTTCTGATGACCGAAGTAAAAAAGATATAAAATGCAGAATGGCTATGGGAAGCAAAGCGTTTCTAAAGAAGCGAAACTTGTTAACATCCAATATTAATTCAAGTGTCAGGAAGTCCTTTCTGAAAGCATTTGTCTTGAGTGTAGCATTGTATGGTAGTGAAACGTGGACGATAAGGAGTTCAGCAAAAAATCTGATAGAAGCTTTTGAAATGCGGTGCT
Source organism: Locusta migratoria (assembly GCA_026315105.1). Taxonomy (NCBI): domain Eukaryota; kingdom Metazoa; phylum Arthropoda; class Insecta; order Orthoptera; family Acrididae; genus Locusta; species Locusta migratoria. The sequence goes on along the minus strand of CM048746.1, from coordinate 637,858,950 downwards.
ACAGACGAATGATGAAAATTAGATGGGTAGATCACTTAACTAATGAGGAGGTGCTTAACCGAATATGGGAGAAAAAGTGTTTCTGGCATATCCTGACAAAGAGAAGAGACAGATTGGTTGGACACATTCTGAGACATCAAGGAATTGTCAACTTAGCATTAGAAGGAAGCACGTGGGGTAAAAATCGTAGAGGGAGACCGAGGGACGAATATAGTAAGCAGATTCAAAAGGATGTAGGTTGCCGAACGTATTCTCAGATGAAGAGACTTGCACAGGACAGGGTAGCGTGGAGAGCTGCATCAAACCAGGCTGCGGATTGAAGATCACGACAACAACAACAGGTCAAAATATGAACTTTATTAAAAGAAAACTACCGGGTGATCAAAAAGTGAGAATAAATTTGAAAACTTAATAAATCACGGAATAATGTAGATACAGAGGTAAAAATTGAGACAGATGCTGGGAGTGACATGGGGTGTTATTAGAAAAAAAAAAAAAAAAAAAAAAAAAAAAAAGGTTAAAAAATTTTCTGACAGATGGCGCCTTATCTGATCAGAAAAGCAATAATTAGCACAACAAATTAAGACAAAGCAAAAATTATGTTCTTTACAGGAAATGACCAATATGTTCACCATCATTCCTCAACAATAGCTGTAGTCGAGGAATAATGTTGTGAACAGCACTGTAAAGCATGTCCGGAGTTATGGTGAGGCGTTGGCGTAGGATGTCTTTCAGCATCCCTAGAGATGTCGGTCGATCACAATACACTTGCGACTTCAGGTAAGCCAATAATCGCACGGACTGAGGTCTGGCGACCTGGGAGGCCAAGCATGACGAAATTGGCGGCTTAGCAAACGGTCATCACCAAACGACGTGCGCAAGAGATCTTTCACGCGGCTAGCAATATGAGGTAGAGCGACATCCTGAATAAAAATCGTACGTTTCAGCAGGTGTTTATCAGCCACGCTGAGGATGATGCGATTCTATAACATATCGGCGTACCTCTCACCCGTCACGGTAGCAGTAAAAAAAAACTGTAATCACGCAGTTCCTAGATGAAAAAAGGCCAGATAACGGTAGATGTGGTAAATCCAACCCATTCCCTTACTCTCTCGTCATGCAATGAGTTTCCCCGACATTCCTAGGATTTTCGGTAGCCCAAATTCTGCAGTTGTGGGCGTTGACAGATCCTCGGAGCGTGAAATGAGCTTCGACAGTCCACAACACGTAACTCAACCAATCGTCATTTTCCGCCATATTTTGAAACACCCACACTGGAAATGCCCTCATGATGCCGATGGATTTTGTAAGGATAGCATCGGAGGATCGGCCTAAGTGCCAACCAAACAGTAGTGTATGGAATGCCGGTGCGACGTGCAACTGCGCGAGCGCTGACTTCCCCGTGCATAGTGGATCCCACTACAGTCTCCATTTCTTCCTGAACTGTATCAGCAGCATTATGCCTTGTGCTCGGTCGGCCACTACGAGGTCTATCTTCTAAACAACCCGTGGCTTCGAACTTCGAAATCATTCTCGCCACAGCTGCATTTGTCAGCGTACCTTTACCCATTCGAATCCCCTTCCTATGTCGATAGGATCGTAACGCTGAACTAGCACATTCTCCATTCTGATAATATAGCTTCACTAAAAGCGCCTTTTCAGGTAACGTCAAAATGCTGCGACTGCTGGTGCATCTGATTCTCTCTCTCATTACAGCTCCTTTTGTACACGATTTTCATGCGCAGTCACTGACGTTTTGCTGTCCAGCACCATCTGTCGAACATTCTTTGAACTCATTTTTTATTTTATTTTTACTTTTATTTATTTATTTATTTATTTTATTTTTATTTTCACTTTTTTGTTCTAATAAAACCCCATTTCATTCCAAGCATGTGTGTAAATTTTTACGTCTCTATCTACATTATTCCGTGATTTATTAAGTTTTCAAATTTATACTGACTCTTTGATCACCCGGTATTTACATATGCATTTTCAGTGGCAGAATAACAATGATTATTTATTTAGAGAAGTAATCGTGAAGGGTCTTTTGTTTGGCTCGCGGCAGCGTCACGCCACAGTCTCAGTAGCAGTACTGTACGTCAGCTGGTGTCGCCTCTACTCAGGCTGTTATTTCACGCAGGATATAGCGGCCTCGGGAGCAGCGTAGCCACAGACGTGACTCATCTACGGTGCAGCCTCGGCCTCGTCATCCTCATCACTCGCACACTGCGATGGAATGTTGACCATATCAGTTATACAGTAGAAGGGTCTGTCACTTCCAACTGTTCGTCCGAACTTTGGCACCCACCTACTTCCACCTCTTCTGTCTCTTCACACCCTGGCAACCTTCTCATTAAATTACACAACGGTTGATAGTCCTTATCAGCTAAAATCTTCAGTTTCTGTGTCTGGTAGACTTTCCTCTAGAATTTTCCTGTATGACTTAGAGATCGTCGGTGTTGATCGCATTGTAGTCTGCTTTGTCACTGTGCTGTTCTCTCCATCTCTATCTTTTGCAATGGTGTTTTCATTATTTATCATGTCAGAAAAAAAGTAGGAGATCATTTCATCTTTCTTTTTTTCCGATACTCGGATTATCGAGACTCTATATAGATTCGAGGGGAACCGGGTCGGAGAAGGCGGGGTGGGGGGGGGGGCAAGAGTAAAACTTTCGTGGCATGCTTTAAAAAGAAAAAGATGCTGGATGTTCCGATCCCGATTCACGCTTCGTTACGACGCATTTTCAGGAGAGGCATACAAAATGATAGATCTAATTTTTTTTAAAGTAAAGAGACATGGTTATTTTGTTCCTTGTATTCATAATTTCGGGAAGAGGGGTACGGCCCAACTGACCGGAGCTACTTGCAAATAAATTACGACTTATAAAATATTAATTTACAAATTTACGGCAATATTTCGAAAGGATAGGCTATTACTTACTACAAAGACGCCTGATGAGTTGCAGAAAGGCACACATAACAGAATCCGTGTACATCGAAGGAAACGGCATTGCGATTGATATATATCCACCGTTCGATTCTTGCTCCACATTCAATATGACAAACGCGAAGCAGTTCATTTAAATTCTGTTTTTGATTGCGTTGAATCTGTGGCTTTTCTTGTACTTTTCCGACTCAATATGTGGTTGCCATTTGAAATACCGAAAGAAATAATTGTAATTTCGAAGAATGGTATACATCTAACTGCAGCTGTAAACGATTTAGTGTTTCTGAACCAGAAATTCGGGCGCTACACGCCATATCGTACTTAAAAAACAATAAAAAATAAAAATTAAAAAAATGAAAATTAAAAAAAAAAAAACCTCTTGTTTGACCTATACCTAGCCTTCTTAAGGCTACGCTACAGATCACATTCTTTTTAGTACGTGAGGGCACGTAGCGTCCGAATCTCCAGTTAAGAAACACTCAATGGATTTACAGTTGTACATTAGATGTATATTATTTTAGAACCAGGTTCTTCGATTGCAAGCATTCTTGGAAATAGCCGAAATATCCGCATAACTGAAGACAGGGATACCAATCGTCAGCTTTAACCCATAATGTAATAACAATGGAAACGGAATGAATATTGATCTTTTCTAGTCTTCTGAATATAGACAGTTGGAATTGTGGCCATCTGATCCGAAATGTTCTGCTGCAGTTCTCGAAGTCAACGAGAGTTGTTGCGGGCCACTTTTTACCAGAATTTTTACCGTTTCTTGAGAGTACAGTTTTATTTTCACTTTAGTATTGTCGTCGGCTTAACCAACAAAACGTGTTCTAATCGTATCAATCCACATTCGCGATCACTGCTGTCAACACTGCACTGCCCTCAGCTGGTCTTCTACACTTGCAGTGCCGTTCAACAGAAAGACGGTAAGGTTGCGCCAACGCATCTGCTGAGAAATGGGAGTTGAATGGTAGTATTAAGTGGGAGTTTATCATGTGCCAGAAGGGACGTCCTTATTCCTGTAGATCAAAAATAGACTTGATCAGAGTTGGGGTAAGTTTTCATTTTTGTATTTAATTTTATACTTCGTGGGTTTGCCACTTCCCTCCTGTGACTTAGCCAGTCAAAACATTTTATGTCGTGTACCAACTTTATTTAATTTCTAATTTTCATGTAAAGTCACCCATTTAGATATTAAGGGTATTTACTGTCTTTCAAAACTGATATATATATACAGGGTGTTTCACTAAGTGTGTTTGCCTCTGTAACTTATAAAATAATAGGTGACGGAAAATTTTAATGCGGTAGGTCAACACAAGAAATGTTACACTTTCTGCGGAGCTATGAACATAGTTTATTGTATCATTTTCCAAAGAGTTACAGCACAAAGATATTTTTTTAAATGGAACAATAGTTTTTTTCTATCGTGCATTGGATTCGTTGAAACCTCCTGCGTCCAAATCAATTTAAACTAAATTCCTATCACTGTTAGTTTTGGAGCTACAACCCTTCAAAGTTTAGGGGGCGGAGGCTACGACAGCGTAGCTGACTGGCTGGTGGTCACGAGTCAGTGGGCCGTGCCCCAGGGGACAGCCACTCGGCCAGTCTGCTACGCTATCGCAGCCACCGCCCCCGGAACTTTGAAGGGTTGTAGCTCCCAAACTAACAGTGATAGGAATGTAGTTTAAATTGATTTGGACGCAGCTGGTTTAAACGAATCCAATACACGATAGAAAAATTGTTCCATTTAGAAAATTATTTCTTTGTGGTCTAACTCTTTGGAAAATGATACAATAAACTATGTCCATAGCTCCGCAGGAAGTGTAACATTTCTTGTATTGACCTACCGCATTAAAATTTCCCGTCACCTATTATTTTATAAGTTACACAGGCAAACACACTTAGTGAAACACCCTGTGTATGTATATATATATATAGTTTTTATTCAAATTTGTGCCTACCTCATTTCAACCACCTTAGACCGTAAATATTTTGGAGGGAAAATTCTTCTAAAGATAGGTAGGTCAGGGTGAAATTTTTCCATTGCACAGAGTGAGCAATTACAAAGCATGTATGTCGCCACTGCATACAGTTAGTAACAGTATACAGTAAATTCACTTACGGATATATATTTATTTATTTATAGTTTTTTTTTTGTATTTAATAAATAACAGCTAGTGGCGACCCTTAAATCAGATTTCCACAGAGGTAGAAGCAAAATGATTGCATCAATCCAATAAGTAACATAGTTTCACACATAACATTCTTATTTTAAAGACCACGTACTTCAAATTGGCGTACCCTGCCATAGGATCTTCGAGCAGTGGATGACGCTGAGATGCAGTCACTTTGCTTTCCTTGCAAGACAGGTCCAATAGTTTTAAGAATATAAATGTGGCGCTGTGCGTAATCTTATTTTTCCATAGCTGTTGCTGAATCAGATGGTTTCTGTACCACGCTGATATCGGTGAAAGGGTGTGGTGAGCACAATCGAGGTATTATTTTGGAAGGGAAAATAATTTTATTTGTGAAAATATTATTCATCTTCGCGAATATCGTCATTTTATGGTGCCAATATGTATTAGAGTATTCTCTAGTGGTCGTTGTATGCAGAGAATGAGACCAATTTGTAGATGTTTGGCATATTTCTGTAAATGTTAAAGAGTATCGAGCAAGATTATTAGGTTGCAGTAGTAAGAATTCGGTCAGGATGAGTGATAACGAAGATATTCAGATGGAAAACGAGAGACAAAAGTGTCGGTTACCTCGTAAACGCCGCGATATGTCGCAATAGTCAAATAATTGTATTTTGTCTGGCCATGATTCTCATGTTGATTCCAGTGACGATTAAATTGTCCTATACATCAGCCGTCAGGAAACCAGTAGAATGAATAAAAATTATGCTTATAGTGACGATGGGGCGTCCTACTCAAAAGGACATTGTGCAAAAACAGTGCATTCCAGGGCGTCATCCCAGGGGGGTCACAATAGTAATTCTGAATTTGCTCAAAATTCTAACTTTGATTCAGATTGGGCAGAGAAAAGTTAATGTTTAAGGAGAGTGAAAGGAAGAATGAGTAAGGGATAAAACAGATTAGAGGAGAAATTAAGGTGAGTGAAAAACAGGTAAAAAAGGAAATAGTTTTAAACAGGGAAGAAATTGTGAAAGTAAGAAGGGATGTTAAAAAGAATACAGAAGAGAGAAAGAAACTTTCAAGGGAAATATGTGATATTACGGAACAGGTAGATACTGTTGGGAAGTTGGCCAGTGAGGCGAAACAGATATCCACAGAAGTTAGGAGAGAAGTGAAATTGTGTAGATGTGAAGCAGGGGTCGCTAGAAAGGTTGCGGACAGTGCCGTAAAGGCAGTGGCAAGAGCCAACGTCAGAATAGTTAGCGTAAGTAAATCTTGCGGCGGAACGACCTCTTTGTACGGCGAAACGTGTGTTAAAACCTTATCTTCAAAAGCACTCGTCTTGTATGATTAGGGTTGAATGTGGCCGTGTCAGACTTCGTAATCCTTGAGGTGTCCACTCGCCCATAAAAATTTATATAAAATTTAAAAAATATGTTCATGTAAAATCTTTATACGTTGCAATATTTCAAAATCAGATTCTTGCGCCGAGGGAAGAAGTCTTTAACTGTCACTCTTGTTAAAATATTTCTAAGTTCTCTCATAGATAAGACGTTCAAAAGAAATTCTTCAGTTTGTGGTCGTTGCTATAGCCACAGAGAAAAAAATAATATTTCTTCAATGATTATCAAAAAAATGTTTGTTAAACTTATGGGACTTAACTACGGGGTCATCAGTCCCTAAACTTACAAACTACTTATGAACTACTTACGAACTAGGACGGCACAAATATCCATGCCCGAGGGGGGATTCGAACCCCCGACCGTAGTGGCCGTGCTGACCGTGACTGGAGCGCCTCAGTCACCTCGGCCACCGCGGCCGGCCCAATGATTATCGATCAATGTGTATGATCGATTAATCAAAGTTCTAAAAGAAACATTTATCGAAGTCTTCTTGACGTAACTTTTCCACCAATAAAAATTCATAAAAAATTCTTCCTTCACATTGAAGAATAAATTAAATATTCTCTTCGTTTCATTAATATATTATTTATCGTAAAATAATTCTTCATAAATGATGTACTCTGACACTTTCGTCAAGTTTAAACACGATAACATTTATTGCTTTCTATGATATTACATACGTAGTCATTGACAGACAAAAGGGAACTGACTTTTAAAATTTATTGTTTGATCATGAAACGTCGTTAATAATGTCAACTCTAGCGACGACAACCGCAGAGATCAACATCTTCTTGCCTCGTGGCCGTCGACCCGCGACTTGATGTGGCCGGATATTTACTCCTTGGAATCGGCGTCGAAGATGTTGCCCTCGTAGGTTGACTCGCCTCACAGCATATGAAACATAAAAAAAAAAAAAAAAAAAAAAAAAAAAAAAAAAAAAAAAACATACAAAAAATTCTTTAAGAATCATATAACATTAAATCTTTACATAAAAATCATTTAAGAACAATAATATAAGTAAGTTATCCTGCACAAACTGAGCTGACATGAGATATGTCAATCTGTCAATAAACTTATAGTGCAGGGAGCAAGTATCGTGAGAGAGACAGAATCAAGATTGATTAGGTCGGAAAACACTATTGCTAACCACGACAATGAGATAGCTGATATAAAAATAAAACATTCTGCAATTGCAGAACAGAAGAACAGAAGAAGCTGGCAGACCAGCAGAAAGAAATTGATAGAAAATTGAACGAGACGAGAAATGAAGTATTTGTAATCTCGTCTCGGGCCTCGGATGCCACAAGAGGTGTCAGTGACGACAATGGTTCGTCTCGATCGGTTAACAGAACCGACTCCACATATGATAGGGTTCAAAATAAGGAAAGACGTGTAATGTCTCTATCGATAGATACCTGCCTTCATAGATGCGATTACGATTCCGTCCCTGACCAACAAGGGGAGGGAAATTGTATTCGTCTCAGACGCACTGAAAATTGTGTTGACAGGACACGAGATACTGCCACGTTTGTACGTGACAAAAGAGACGACAGTAGCGCGAACGGAACCGGGGCAGTTTTGGACAGAATGAGGAAGCGGATGATTCATTCGACTTCAAACATTATCTTTCCGTACAAAATATTCAAACTTACAAAGAAAACAATTCACTCCATCCAAAAACTTTCATGTCTCAATTCGAGGGTGTATTGCTACATAATTGGTCGGTAAGGCGTCAGTTAAATTTCATACGCGGATATTTACAGGGGAGTGTTGCTGAGCGCATGCGGACGGTCGCCGGTGATTGGACAACATTTGATTAATTCAAGTCCGAGTTTTTGGGATCATATTGGTCTGCTCGTGCCCAGGAAAGGATCAGGGACGAGATATCTTTCGGAAAAGACATGGGAAGTGCAGGATTCAAGGACGCAGAAAAGTTTTTCGAGTCCTTGAATAAGAAAAATAGATACCTTGACAATAAATTCTCCGACCGGGAGATAATGAGATATTGCTTTACGAAGTTGCCGGTGAACTACAGTGGGCAATGATTGGGAAAAAGAATGGGCACCATCGATCAGTTTGTCGACGCATTAAAAGATGCAGAACTGGTCGAGTGTCGCATTGGTAGGAATCGGAAAGATAATAATAAACGAACAGGTGAATTCCGGCTCATTCTGGTAAGCGAACCAAGGTAACAACTCTGACAACTGGGGTCAGAAGACTAAACCAAATAAGAATGGCAACAGGAACCGCGATTCGAGGAATCACGGTAATTGGCGGGATCACGGTAGTAATAGTGGACACACCGGTAATTACCAAGGTAATTATAAAAACCAGGGACAACAAGGCCAGCATTGGCCCAACCACTCTAATAACAACTGGGAGAATCAGGGCAATGGTAATCAATGGCGCCTGCAACCAAGCCAGGGACAATATCATAGTCCTCAACCACAGGGTGCAGCTATAGTTGAAATCCGGCCACCTAAGCCCACCCCTAGTGTTAATGAGAATTACGGGCAGAACAACCACAACTGACGCGACGTAGCTGCGGTATGTGCGCATAATTGCACCGCAGAGACACTCGGTAGCCACACACCGTATCTCCTCGAGTATGAGGATCTCCGCGAGATACTCCTCTATGAAAAACAACAACTGGGAAAACCGGAAATTCATCCCATCATTGCTGTGCAGTTCGGCAATATTAACCTAACTGGAATAGTGGATAGCAGTAGTCAAATCTCTGCTATCTCCGAATCCGCATATTCCAAATGCATGAATGATTGTCCTTGACCTGAATTAAAAATAAAGAAGGCAAAGGTAAAGGGTGCCATAATGGGCAAACAAACCGAGATACAACTACAGAAAAAAAAATGTTCAAATGTTTGTATAATCTATGGGACTTAACTACGGGGTCATCAGTCCCTAAACTTACAAACTACTTATGAACTACTTACGAACTAGGACGTCACAAATATCCATGCCCGAGGGGGGATTCGAACCCCCGACCGTAGTGGCAGTGCAGACCGTGACTGAAGCGCCTCAGTCCCCTCGACCACCGCGGCCGGGCAACTACAGAGCAGGATGACAATGGAGTGTGAAAGTTTCTCTTGGGAAATTAACCTGTACGTCGTGCCATTGTTAGGTATAGATATAGGAATGGATTTCCTAAATGAGCAAAAGGCTAATTTGGACATAGGACGCGGAGAACTTTCCCTTGGTACAAACAAAGATATCACAATTAGGTTTGATGAATTATGTCACAAAAGTGAGATACCGGCCAATTGCTTACAATTCAGTAGAGCAGACGATAATGTTCATAGAGAACGAGGTACTAACCAATTTCATTCAGTGTGAGACGAGCAGTATGAAATTCTGCAGGACGAAGTAATAACAGTGATTGACAAAATGGTCACCAATCAAAATAACATTTCGGATTCGGATAGGGAACAGCTTAGAACGTTTCTAAAGGAAAACGCAATTGTATTCTTTCCGAAAACAGGTGCGATCCGTGATTTTGTACATTCATTTAAAATCAAACCACACAACGAGTTCGCTGTACCACCATATCAGATTCCGACAGCACACAGGGAGGCTGTACGGTAAGAACTAAAACGAATGGAGGAGTACGGTGTAATCGAGAAAGAAACATCAACTTACAATTCCCCCCTAGTCGTAGAGGAAAAAACAGATAAATCGGTTCGCCTAGTTTTGGACTCAAGACCTATAAAAACTATTATTGAGTCGGAAATTGACAGGCCTGAACGCATTGAGGAGCTACTTCAGAATTTTCATGGGGCACGGATTTTCACCACCCTCGACCTGCGTTCTAGCTTTTGGCAGGTTGTGCTGGATCCGGAGTGCAGACAGTATACGGCGTTTATAAAAAATTCAAATTTCAAATGTTTGTATAGCTTATGGGACTTAACTACGGGGTCATCAGTCCCTAAACTTACAAACTATTTATGACCTAGCTAATACTAAGGACGGCACAAATATCCATGCCCGAGAGGGGATTCGAACCCCCGACCGTAGTGGCCGTGCAGACCGTGACTGGAGCGCCTCAATCCCCCCCACCCTTATTTTTTGTTCTATAGGTAGTTCCCGTCGTTGCGGACGCTGATCGTTTTTGTTCGATCTTGTTCGGTGTGTTGTTGGCTCAGTTTTTTTTTATTACAGAGGGCGTTGAAGTCCCTCGGCCAACGCGGCCGGCTACGGCGTTTATAGCATTCGGTAATTGTTACTGTTTCAAACGGTTGCCGTTTGGACTCAATATCAGCTGTGCTGCGTTCATATGCGGGTTGGATACTGTTCTCTCAAGTCTTGTTAGAGACCGCATAACGACGTATGTTGACGATCTCTTAATTGCTGAACCAAACTGGAACAGCATAACCTCATACTATCTGAAGTGCTTAGAGCCTTTCAGAAATGCGGAGTGACCGTCAATATTAAGAAGTCGTGTATTGGAAACTCCAGTGTAAAATATTTGCGTCATATTGTTTCTGCAGAGGGGATAACACCAGATCCTGAAAAGATAGAGGCAATAGTCAAGCCGCGGTGGAGTAGCCGAGCGGTCTAAAGCGTCTCGCTGCGGAGCGCGCGGTTGCTCGCCGTGGAGGTCCGAGTCCTCCCTGGGGCATGGGTGTGTGTGTTGTCCTTAGGTTAGTTTACCTAGGTTTAAGTAGTTTGTAAGCTACGGACTGATGACCACGCAGTTTGGTCCGATAGATTTACAAACATTTGAACATTTGCAATAGTCAAATTTCCGACTCCCATTAAGAAAAGACAATTGAGGTTTTTTGGGAGTCATACATTTTTATAAACGTTATATTTTTATCAAGAACCTGGCGTCTCTACGTCTCTGTTCCCTTACGGGAAAGAACACCCTCTGGAATTGGGACGACGAGGCAGAAGAGGAATTTCAGTGTTTGAAGAAAGCTCTGGTTGTAGCTCCAATTCTGTCGCGTCCGACCTTTTCGGAGGAATTGTGTTTGGCACCGGACAGCTCTTATAAGGGTCTGGGTCTCATCCAGAGATTTATGAAAGCTGATTGATTTCATTTGATTTTCTCAGGGAAGCCAAAACAGTCTTGCTCCAACCCGCCACTGCCCGCACCGAAACTAAGTTTATTGTGCGGTATCGCTCCCTGTATATCTAGTAAAGCCCTTGAACAGTGCAAGGAGTCCCTTTACCAGTTCTTTATTAGACACAGTTTCTTTGGGTCTGGTTGTCCCAAATGTTCTGTGCCTTTTACTCTCCAATGCAATGCATTTGAAGATTAGATGTGAAGCAGTTTCATCACCGTCATCACAGATCCTACATTTAGGGTCCTCTTCTGTTATTCCCATTGTATGTAGGTGTTTGTTGAAATTCCCATGGCCTGTCAGCAATTCAACCATGAGTCTAATCTCTCTCCTGTTCAGGCCCAGGATAGCAGAGCTTTTTTTAAAACATGGCTTTGGCATCATTACCTTGCCATGTTTTTGTTGATAGACTTTGGTCCAATATTCTACATGCTGTCTTCTGAGCCAGTTACGTAGCTCCAATTTGATCATTGCCCTTGGTGATTGTCAGGACAGGTTCCGGTCCAATAAATGGAGTCTCTGCCCCCATCCTGGCTAATCGGTCAGCATGTTCGTTGCCAGTGGCCAGGACCCACAATAGGTTTACTCTATTGCTTTCCCCTAGCTCCACGAGAACCCTGTAACACTCTGCAACAATTTTAGACCTTGTTGCAGGAGCTGCCAGTGATCTCAGGGCTGCCTGGCTGTCTGAATAGATATAGATGCTACGGTCTTTGTAGCACCTACGCAAATTCTCCTCCACACACGCCCTGATGGCAGTGATTTCAGCCTGGAATACTGAGGCCAGTTTTCCTAGAGAGATGACGCCCTCCAGTATTGGCTGCACCTCGTATACCCCGGCCCCAACGCCTTGGTCTGATTTCGACCCGTCAGTGAACCAGACAATATCCCCCGTACGGTGTCAAACTATTTTCTCCCACTGCTCCCTACTTCCAACTGTTATATCGAAAGGCTCGTTAAAGCAGTATGGGGTTATAATATAGTCGGCTGGCATTTCCCCAACCACTCCTATATTTACCTCACTCACTATTTTAGTGTGTGATTCTGGATATCCCGAAGAGTTCCAGTTGTTGCCAGATTTGAGTCTGTATGCACCAGCTGCTGCCTCCATCTTGACCGAAAGGTGTAATGGGGGCATATCCAACATGGTTTCCATCCCAGCAGTTGGTGTGCTGCTAATTCCGCCTGTTGTGGCTAAGCAGGCTAATCTCTGCACCTTACCAAGCTCCTTAGCAGCAACCTGCTGTTCTACCTTCTTCCACCACACGACCGCCCCATAGGTGATCCTGGGTCTAATCACCGTGGTGTATATCCAGTGCATACCCTTGGGGCTCAGGCCCCAATTTTTGCCACAAAATCTCCTGGTACTTACCAAAGTACCTTTTGCCTTGGAGCAAAATGAAAGCTGATAATACTGTTTTTAAAACAACCGCTTTTGGAAGCAGTATTCTCAGTAAGTCAGAGCTCAATTATTCCGTCACGGAATTAGTGGCCCTTGTGATTGTAAGGGGATTTGAGAAATTTCGATATTTCCTATACGGCCGCAAGACTCGAATATACACTGACCACAAAGCATTAGAGTTCATTTTATCTGAAAAATTAAAAAGTAAGAGAATTGCCCGTTGGGTACTCACACTCCAAGAATATGATTTTACTATAGAACATGTTCCTGGGTGGAAAATATTATTGCAGACGCTCTTTCGAGATCACCTGTTGGTTTTGAGCAGTTAGGCCATCAGCCATTTGAACAAGATCATTACAGCTTATTTTATATAAAAAACGTGGCTTTCGAGAATTTTATAATAACGAGTCTTAAAGACATCGCTTAAGAACAGGATAAGGACGCAGTTCTGCTGAAACTGAAAACAAGAGTCAAAGACAAGAACGAACCAACACTTCGAAAACACTACACCTTACGAAAAGGGATTTTGTTCTTCACCTCTCGTGGTGAGGGAGATCCATGGCGTGTGTGCGTTCCGGATGAACTCGTTAATAAGTTAATTTGGCACACACATCTGTCATATAGACTCTTTGGTCCAAAGAAGTGTTATTTGAAGCTTAGGTCGTTATGTTATTTTAAAAATATGGAGAGTAGAATTAGGAAGGTGCTTGCAGTCTGCAAACCATGCCAAAAGGCAAAACATTGCACAGTAAGTACGCAAGCACTACTCCATCCAATTATCCCTGAACGACTTCGACGGTAGCCTGTGCAGATTTAATGGGTCCTCTACTTAGGACGAATTCTGTTACATCTTAGTGGTTATGGAACTTGCATCGAAGTTTGTTACGTTAACAAGTACTGTTAGCAACGCTTTCTGTAGAGATTGTATAAAACCAGTTGGCAGGGTCGAACGGGTTATCTCAGATAATGGTCCTCAGTTCCGTAGGCAAATATGGAAAGACACGTTACGTCGACTCCGGATTCAGCCAATCTTTTTATCTGTCTACCATCCCCAAAGCAATCCTGCAGAAACGGTGATGAGTAAGATTGGCAATCTGTGCCGGGTATATTGCAGTAAAAATCACGCGGCTTGGGATGTATTCCTTAGAGATTTCCAAGACGTGATCAACAATATCCAGCATAGTACGACGCGTTTTCACGCGTTTTTCACGGTTCTAAAAAAACATTGAGCCTAATTACCCAATAAAAGAGATTGTGGATTTTCCGCTGTTACGCCGACCTCGTCACAAGAAGGTGATTGAGTTAGCCATTCAACGCATCAAGGAAGTCGCATGTAAACGTAAGCAAGTTGCGGACAGGCATGCCAGTGATCGTAAATTTGTAGCTGGGACCAAGGTCCTGGTGAAAAGTTTTCGCCTTTCCAATAAAGAAAAGAAACTATGCCGCAAGTTCCTCTCTGTGTATAACGGCCCACTGAAAATTCGAAAAATGGTACATCCCTATGCTGCCTTGCTGGAAACCACAAAAACCGGCAAAGCAATGGGGTCACCTGAAACCATATCTGGAGTAAAGGGCTATTGTAAATTATGTAGCATATTATTTTGATATCAAGTACATGACGGGAGACAAACCGACGGAAAAACGTGCCGGCCGCGGTGGCCGCGGGGACTGAGGCGCTTCAGTCACGGTCTGCACGGCCACTACGGTCGGGGGTTCGAATCCCCCCTCGGGCATGGATATTTGTGCCGTCCTTAGGATTAGCTAGTTAATAAGTAGTTGTAAGTTTAGGGACTGATGACCCCGTAGTTAAGTCCCATAGACTATATAAACATTTGAACGGAATGGCGTGAGGAGCAGAATTTGTTTGGTCTGAGTCCAGCTACACACTGCAAAAAAGAAGTTCCAAATATTTGCTCAAACACCAGAAAAAATGCGTCTGACGACTCTTAGGTGAGACACCCTGTATATACTTATATGAGTCGAATAACTACTAGTAGGTTCCTCTGAACGAGATTCTCGAACGAATTCACGACTTGGCCTCCGTTCGTCAGCTGGATTCCCCACTCATTGTCAGTCGTCTGCGCATGCGCGAAGCACTTCCATACGCGTGAGAATAGGATCCACCCTACTCCGTCTACAAGCGACCGTATGCGAGCGTAACCGGTATATCGTGGGTAATCAGCTGAGCTAAGGATAACGCCAATTCCCATAAATGTCGCTTGTTGTAGACTCTGTACTGAATTCTATTATTACGACGAAACTTCATCGCCAAGTTCGAAGCAGCAACAGAGCAGTGAGGACGAATCGCGAGCAATAAGGTCCGATGGCGTCTCCCGTGTAGACGTTCCACTGGTGAAATGTTAGGAACAGGTAAAGTGTGATATGAACTTGAGCAGTCCGTTATCTCGTGAACGTGTGATTCCGTTTTGACATTTTGCGTCTTGAACGTTCGGACGAAACTTCTGCATCGACGTTGGATTGTGTCGAGAAAGGTGTTGCCCTGACACGTAGAAATAGTTTTACTAGACTAGTGTAAAGTCATTAGAAGAAAAGAGCGGTCTGTTTTTCAGACACAATTGTTTGTGGCAAGCGTTCTAATGAAAATACTGATGCTATTGGTTTGATAGTTCTCGTGGCATTCGTCGAACGCAGTGGGATTACGAAAAGATTCCTGCTACAGGGCATCGGCAATACTTAACCGACGAGAGCGCCAAAATGGTCAAGCAAAGTCGATATGTAGTCTTTGCCCTGGAGTATCACATTGTGACCACGAGAAGAATTCTTGGCGCTGAGTAGGCTGTTTACCCACGCATGCGCGTCAGTGCGCAATCGCATTCTGTTTATTTAATCCAAGCCAAGCCAGGCCAAGCGATGCTAACGTGTCATCTGTTTTGTGTGTACCAGTCCCCAGTGACTTCCGTGTAGAAGATTTAACACTTGCTGTTGCAGTGACGTGGGGGTAACTATTCGTGTTTGCCAACTACGAGTGTGAAACAGAATCACATCATAATTTTGTTTCCCATCGTCCTTAGTTGCATAGAATATTAGTGGAGGTGTATTCCGTGTATTGCATCTAACAAGGAAAGTACATGGGCTCGAACAAACATATCTGTGTGAACGTTGGTTACAGGATCTCTCCGTACACCTCAATGTGCTGGTGGGTGTTGTTTTTCAGCAAATCTCTGCAACCATGTAATTGTAGACGCCATAAGTAATATAGATATCTTAACTATAACTTATGTAATAATGATCGTATGTGTTCTCTAGCGAATTGTCATCAAAAGCGTGATGATAGTTGCAACTTTAACCTTCTTCCCGAAAGACTGTTGGTATTCACTGCCAATGCTTCTATCGCCTCTTTCCGCACTTACCGTAGCACTACCGCTTGCAATGAGACGTTCGTCATTATCTTCCCTATTATCATTATTTTGAGTTTGGAACGACAGTATCTAAATTACGCTCATATTTCTGTACCATAACAGATACGAGAAAGTATGCAAATGATTCATCTTCTACACTAATACCATCTTCACGAAGAAGGGTTCTTCGTAACTTCATCTCAACTAATCGCAATACATAAGCAGGATTGATTAGCAATCGCCACCCCATCTGACGCTTCACTACACAAATAACATCACAAAACGCATCTTCGGAGGCACACTGCACCGTCCCTACTGGCGAACCGACAGGTCTAAGAGCAATACGGCATGGCACACGCAGAGGCCTCTAACGGACAACTGCAGAGTTTTGCAGATGCGGGAGTATCACTAGTGCAACAAGGGATCTTTACATTATCTCTCATACGATTTTGGTGTATATGTGTTTGTTCGAGCCCAAGTACTTTTCTTGTAAGTGAACGGCGTTTAAGGTGCCATACACGTTTCGCTTCTTTATTTGTGAAGCATCATCAATGGCCTGAAATACATGTTTGGTTTCTGTGTGTAATATTGCCGTACAGTTAGAAATAATAATTCCTATGTTTCACAGTATGACAGTTACCAATATTTACTAACTTGCAATTTCTTAAATTCAGATCTACTATGTTAGAAACAACTTCTGTAGCACAAGATTTTGTGAAGGTAATTTAATTTTGCTGTATTACCTACGGTTTTTTGTGTGTCTTCATGGAGCTGTGTGTGTGTGTGTGTGTGTGTGTGTGTGTGTTCTCCAGGTGGTGCCAAGAAATTAAGTCAGTATATCTGGGAGTGACAGGCAGAATTTTAGAAACAAATGTAAAGAAATATAAGAAGCTGGAAATATGAAAATAACGCAGAACACCTGATAGAACCGTCCAACAACAAGGAAGAAGGTGTGAAAATTATCAGCAATCGAGAGCGAAAACTCCTGACACTACAGGAAAACTTTCAGGTACGAAGAGCCCTGAAAATGAATAAAAAAGTGATTAATGATCCGATCAACATAAGTAACAAATCACTGATCAAGCTGGCCATGAAATGCCCTCCCTCCTTCTCTCTTTCTCTCCTCTTCCCCCTCCCCTCACTCTGAACCAAAACTGACACAAATAGCAACACACAGATAGAGACACACACACTCACACACACACACACACTCACACACACACCTGCACAGAGAGAAACACAGCAAAAGGCCGCGGCGGAGCGGCCGAGAGCATTGAAGCGCTATCTACGATGCGCGAGGCTGTTCCCCGTCCGGGTTTCGAATCCCTCCTCGGGCATGGATGTTTGTGCCATCAGTAGTATAAGCTAGTTCATGAACAGTTTGTAAGTTTAGGGAATGATGAGCCCCAGTTAAGTCCCATTAGCTTTACAAACATTTGACATTTGACAAGCAAAATCACCTGATACACTCAGAGATACAAGTAACACAAACAAAAGACAGATGAAAAGCGACAATTAACAACAATATACACTGTAAACAAACGCTAAAATAACGAGTACACGGTGAAGAGATGAATAAATGTGTTCTTCAAGAACCGAAATATCCATCCATCTGCAGTTTCATGAATACACACATCGAATAAAACAAAAACCGTAAGTAATACTGAAATATTAAACTAACTTCGTAAGAATTTGTGCTATGGGAATTGTTTCTAACCTAGTAGGTCAGAATTTAAGGAACTGTAACGTAGCATAGATTTTTAAACTGTCATACTGTGAAACAGAATAAAATATTGTTTATCAAATGTTTGTAAATCTATCGGACCAAACTGCGTGGTCATCAGTCCGTAGCTTAAAAACTACTTAAACCTAGGTAAACCAACCTAAGGACAAACACACACACCCATGCCCCAGGGAGGACTCGAAGCTCCACGGCAAGCAACCGCGCGCTCCGCAGCGAAACGCTTTAGACAGCTCGGCTACTCCACCGCGGCGATATTGTTTATAATTTTACTGCAATATTCTAAGCAAAAAAAAAAAAAAAAAAAAAAAAAAACATATATTGCAGACCGCTGATGATGCTTCTCAAATGAAGAAGAGAAACCCGTATGGCACAAAACAGCCTTTCATTTAGTTGCATTAGACGGTAATACTCCTACTAAGAATCTAGTAAGACTCACATCGTTGAGAAACTAAACTGTTCAAATGCACAAAATATCGTCTTACTAAACGATAAGAAATACGTTTTGGAGAAAGAATCCAGTCATTACGACTTTAATATTCAATAATGTCAATGGTTTGTCATGTTCAGTAGCTTGGGCGAACCACTGTCAATCAATGGGAAAGAAATCCAGTGCTTCAAAATATGAAGAATCAATACGTAAGGAAGAATGTTCTGATTCGTCGAATGAGTCATCAGACCGATAACATAATCATGAAAGTATATCGGCATTTGCATGTTCTGCTGTTGGCTGATATCGATAGTTCGACAGAAGAAACGACGCTGTGTGGCTGGAAATTTGCTTTGACGGATGAAACAGTGCAGCATATTGGCTTGAGATCAAGAACAGTTTTGTACTACACGGATGCTGATGAAATTCTGCCCCACTCTCATAGAATTGCTTGTGCTTTTTTCTTCAGCCGAGTGAAATTTATTGGTGCTGAATTCAAAGTTTTGGGAGCAAAACGACCCCAATGCCATGGAAAGAGGCATCTGTACTTAGGACTCTTAGGTTGGTTGGATAGCAATGCACCTGGCACAGATGACGAAGCAACGATTTTTGAACCCTTGTTCATAAGCCTTCGTTCATTGAAATGGCACATTTTTACGTCTGAGGCGATTCAGAGTGGGCCGAAAATTGCACCGCATTCGAAATGACCTTTATATAGTAGGTTAATTTACCCACAGAGGTTTGCAGTTCATGATTATTCTTAGGCAAAGGTAATGAATAGTCTCTAAATGTTTGATAGAAGTCGATGTGTCCTAAACATCCAGTTCTTGTGTTGAATAATGATTATTTTTGCATGTTACATCTCAGATCAGCATCAGTGAAGGAAAAGGATGTATATCCAAACAGTACAATACAGCAACAGCACAATGAATTTCGAACCTCGAATTACAAAAGAAATATAGTGCATAGCCTATTATCAACAACTAGGATTTAGCTGATTTTAGAGTTACAAGTATAATTTTCAGTCACAGAAATTCACACTACCAAGCTAGAACTTCGTAACAATAATGGTACAGACTCCAGACTCGACATTTATCCAAATTAGGTTGCCGTAGGAAATCTAAAACTTTTAGGAATATTATTGTTATTATTGAAAATTTCTGTCAACGTACAAAAGCAGGTAATCGTGGCGTCACATCTGGCATCTTCATTAAAAGAAAACAGATTCTAGTATATGATAATAGGATCATCGTTTCTATTGCTCAAGTTAATTTAAATGTGTTGTAATTTATTTACAGGTGGTGGTTACTCAAAGAGAAATTGCGCTTCCTACGCAGAGATACACCACCATCCCCCTTTCCACCATTTCTCCCACTTCCACAGCTGCACATAAAAAACTCTTATTGTCCCAGTGATTGCTTTCCGAACACAACGATCTTTATTTGCGTATCCTCCACTCCCTCCACTACCCCTTCTGTATCTGCAGCTGTGACATTCCATCACCTGTCTATCCGAATATAATGCTGGGCTCACTGTCATCCCCCCACTCACTGTGTGATCAGAAAATTCAATCTCAATGTCACAGAAGAGGAGATGGTATCTGAACTTAAATCTACTTCTTCCTTAGCTACCCACACTGCCCACCCCATCTTTAATGACTCAGGTCGTACCTTACTCATGCGCATTTACTCAGAGTGAGCTCCTACCATTGGTCACCTCCTCGTAGATGGATCCATCATGTACAACTATCACAAAAACCTGAACCCCCCAAATCAATCCGCCAGTCCTACCAATAGCAACGATACATCATATTTAATGACCGCCTCATTCTGGATCGCAGGATTCCTCCCATCTTCCTTCACTGTTGCTAATCCCACTTCCTCAAACAATTCACCGAATTTGGTTTATGCCTCCTCACTTGTAACACTGTCAGTGATTCTCAATCTACCCACTCTGCAAAGAAAACAGCCAAACCCACCTGCCCAAGCTGAGTTAACTGTAATTGTACGCCAAATTGATCACCAATACAACCCAACAACTTGTTCCACGCTCTGCCTACTTCAGAAGAATTGATCACTTTCATCACTATTGTCCTCCAAAATATCCACCCCTTTCACTGACAATATACAACAAATTTCGCTTGCAATCGAAAACAGTTATGCCTTCACTCATCTAGACATGCTTATATGAATATGGTGATCTCTAAAATACACAACCCATTTCTCAGCCTCTCTTCACGTTGTGAAACACTACAGTATTCTGTAGCTGTCAGTCAAAACTGTGTCAGAATGAAGATAACCGTACTACACCTACTGCTATAGAAACTAACATATGAAACTGGTTCCGAGACATGTAAGTGGCTAGAAGTACATCTCCCTCGACAGCGAGTGTTCTCTATTCAAAATGTTCAAATGTTTGTATAGCATATGGGACTTAACTACGGAGTCATCAGTCCATAAACTTACAAACTACTTATGAACTAGCTAACACTAAGGACGGCACAAATATCCATGCCCGAAGGGGAATTCGAACCCCCGACCGTAGTGGCCGTGCAGACCGTGACTGGCGCGCCTCAGTCCACTCGGCCACCGCTGCTGGCAGTGTTCTCTAGGACAGTGTTAGCCGTGCCCGAGGGTCGTGTGATAGGACCGTTATTCTTTGCTCTGTAAAAATCATTTCACACAGAGAGAGAGAGAGAGAGAGTTATTTGCTATAGGAGGATACAATTTGACTGGGACAAAAATTTTGGTGTGTGTGAGGAATGGGAGCTAGCTCAAATTGTAGAAAAATGTGGTTTCATGAAGGTTAGTAAGAAAAAAGGCAGTAATGCAATAGAACGCTAGCATTGAGCTGCTTGAAACTATTACGTCGTCGAAATATCTAATTGTAACGTTGCAATATGAAACGGAACGAACATGTAACGACTGTTGTAACGATAGACTTCTGTTTGTTGTTCATCTACGACAATACCCTGCAAACCACCTCACGGTGTGTGGTGGAGAGTACTTTGGGCACCTCCTCCTATTCCAGACCCGTGTGGTTTACAGGAAAAATGATTGTCTGAATGCCTCCGTGAGGGCTCTAATGGCTATAATCTTATCCTCGTGGTCTTTTCGGAAAGAAGCAATATACTTGTTTACTGTTCATGAAGAGTATATTCTCGGAACTATCCCACAAGCCCGTGCTGCGATACAAAACGTCTAGTGTCTACCAGTCGAGCTTCCTATTCATCTCTGTGATGCTTTCGCTCTTACTGTATAAGGCTACAGCCACACTTGCGTCTTTTGAATATGGACGCTCAGTGTCTACAGAAGCAGCTTGAAAAGTCGCCTGGTGGTGGCCACATTCGACCGTGTATACAGCTTCTTTTAGGCGTCCTAGCGACGTGAATGTGGCCATATATGGCTAAGTAGCGTTTCAGACTTGTCTGGGTGATATCGCAGCATTGGGAAATGAATATAATAAGTAAACAATCTACAACAATAATATGTGCTGCTTTGTTAGTGATTCGACGGAGACAAAAAAGACGTTTTTGGATTCATATAATAATTAAGGGCAGATGAGAGAGGGAAAATTCAATCTGCTACACAACAAACTTAAAGAAAACCCTGAAAAGATTTTTTGAGTACTACGGGATGTCTATTAAGTCATACGAAATTCTGCTATCTAATGTGTCGAGTGCTATTACTGGAAGAAACACTCGAGTACTTCATTGTATAAGGGCTGAAGAGAAACCATCAACTACTGTGAGGTAAGTAAAGTTTTATTACTTATTTTATTATTTGTTTACAATGCATAAAAGGACAGGATTGGATCTTCTGATTTCTCCTCGAGGAAGGCTTCCTTTCTCAATAAAATTCTTCGCAGTTTTTGGCCGCATTGTCAATATATAAAATTCCGACGTTTCGGCCACTGTTGCAAGCGGTCTTTGTCAAGGTATTTGCCAGTCAGCCAAATACCTTGTCAAAGGCCGCTTGCAACAGTGGCCGAAACGTCGGAATTTTATATATTGACAATGCGGCCAAAAACACCGAAGAATTTTATTGGCAGTGACAACGGCCGCGGAAGCCTTCGTTTACAAGGCTTATTTTGTTTCTTTGCCCTTGTTGTCCCAACATTCATCAACAACATTAGATGTCACAGCCAGTCAACCGTCTCTTCTTTTTTGTCTGTTTTTATAATCCGTATTTTGAATGACGTATAAAAATGGTCGAACTTGAAATTCTAAAATAATACGTTCGCTATCATGTTCAATTTTTTCCATCTCACACACAGAAAAAACTGTAATAATACTTGACTACATACTCTACTTTGTGTTGACACACTGCGAATATATTACTGAGTTCACGTGGGAACGCAGTGTGAGAAGCGTCTTTCGACGCAGGGAATGGATCCCGGCTCACCCGACTAGCGTCTGACCTTGAGGACGCGCCTACCCGTCGGACGTTGGCAGAAAAAGACGCCGTGTGTGGCCACTAACGGCCTTCTCCAATCTGCTAGACTTGCGCATAATAGTTCGCGATCGGAAGCGCTCATTTTAGTTCGCGGTTCGCAGCTCTGCCGCTACCTAGTTCGTTCTTTTAGTTCGTCCGCTCCCAGTGACGGCTGAGCGGCGTGGTCGGTGCATGCAAGTGGAGGGAGAAGTTCCCCCACCTAGCTGCTTCATGCGCTTGCTGCTTGAGCCGCTAACGATATCACGCAAACCAAAACAAACAGTTTGTGGATAATTTCTCGCGTTTAAGTTTATAGTTATCTCTATATCTTGGCATTAATGGAATTTATTAGATATTGCAGAGTGCAGAATACTTCAAAGCAGAAATTTTGAAGCACTGCACTATGTAATCTAGCAGGCAGACGCTAACATCGAAATGGCTCTCATCAGCAGAAGGCAAACACGTGATTTCCCCCCAGGGGGCCCACAGTTCTTTTGTGGGTACGTGTGTGGCGCGCACGGGGCCCCGAGCCGGAGCAGCCTTTCTTCTGCCCCAGGCTGCTTCACTTTCCCTCCCGGTTTATGCCTTCGCCCGGAGACGGGCGAATTTCGTGAGTTACGGTGGTTCTAGTTGTCGTTTCTCTTATTCCTTGGTTCCTTACTTTCTTACCCTTTGTTTTCTGTCTTTCTCTCCTTGTACTCTCCTAGCCTTCTTCTCCTCATTAGTCTCCGCCTCGGCGTTTGAGACACTTCTTTCCTTCCTCTTCACTTTCTCTATCCTTCTTCTTTCCTCCCTGTGCGAGTCTGAAGGCCGACCCACGCATTATCATGCGTAGCAGGTGACGGGGTAACGCGTAATTCCCTGCCCCGGGTAGACAAGTAGGGCACGTACGTACCCCCTGGTAAAGGCCAGGCCCAGGGAGGGGTGATTACCTGAGCTGGTACCTTTCGAACATGCTGATTGGTCCCTCCGTCAGTTCTCGGGAGGTGTGACCTGAACAATCACCTAAGGCGGGTAAGCCCTCGGAGAGGGCCCCCACTAGGAAGGAGCGCGCCATCGGAGACACCGGTAATCACGGGGGACACTTCCACAATGACTTCCTTCTCTTCTTCTGTAACGTTGACCCAGAAACGTAAGATAGATTCGCCTCAGCCAAAGAAGACTCTGCCTAATCTACCGAGATTTCTTGTTGTCTCTCGCACCGATGGAAAAGATTTCACGTCTGTAAATCCTTTCGTCATCCAGAAAGGTGTAGACGCAATTGCTGGCCCTGTTAAAACCTGTTCGCGTCAGCGCAATGGCACATTGTTGCTGGAATTGGACAGTGCCTTCCAAGCTCAGAAACTCATCCGGACTACACTGTTACACACGTTTCCTGTCAAGGTAGAAGCGCATCGCACACTCAACTCGTCACGGGGGGTAGTCTTCACGAGTTCCCTTGACGGGTTGTCTGATGAAGACACCCAAACCTACATGTCAGATCAGGGAGTCACAGCCATGCATAGGGTTTTGAAAAAGGTAAATAACCAGCTGAGACCGACTCGTACTGTGTTTTTGACGTTCGACAGGGTTGAACTCCCGTCGAGGGTCAAAGCAGGGTACGAAGTTATCTCTGTCCGACCTTACATTCCAAACCCAACGCGCTGCTTCCAATGCCACAGGTACAACCATACCCGTGACTCTTGCCCAAATGCAGCAAAATGTGTCACTTGTGGTAGGGACGCCCATGAGGGGGATTGCCCACCTCCGTCCCCTCACTGCCTTAACTGCAACGGTGACCATGCGGCTTCCTCTCGCGACTGCCCGGTATACAAGGATGAGAAGGTCATCCAGCAAATTCGGGTTACGGAAAAGGTGTCGACATCTGCCGCTCGAAAGTTGTTGGCGAGTCGAAAGCCTGCTGTCCTCCCAGCGGGCACATACAGTACGGTCCTCACCTCCACTCGACCTACTAAGGATTCAAGTACCCAGACGTGTGATTTTACCTTCGCTGACACAGTTGTGCTATCCGCCAGCCCGAAAATTGCCCGTTCCACGTCCCCGCTTCCTCCTGCTGCCTCTAAAGTACAGTCTTCATCAACCTCTGGTAAACCGCGGGCACCTAAACAAGATGCCCGGACTGTAAAAAAGAAACCCGTCCGTGAGGATTTTCTGCGTTCTCAGGCTTCCCAACCGTCAACTGCCTCTTCTCGCCGTCACTCTTCCAGAAGAGCTGACAAGAAAAAGAGTTCCTCTCCTTCCCCGCCGAGGCGTGACCCATCTGTCACGGCGTCCAACAGTTGCCGTCCTCGGCCGTCTTCTGTTTCACCGGGACGCTCCGTCTGCCGGGCACCCGGCCCTTTACCGGCGGTGGAAACTGCCCCTCCTGATCAACTCAAGGAGGTGGCAGGCGCGTCGGTCGAACCTATGGACCACGACCCTTTGCCCCTAGACAGCGATAGCAGTGCTCCCTCGAAATCCGGTCCTCAGCGGCCGTCGAGGTGACCCCGCTTGCTTGTTAGTTTTTATCCTTATCTCTTATCTCATTTTTATCATGGCGCTCCTTCAATGGAATATTCGCGGCATTCGTTCTAATCGGGAGGAGTTAAAACTACTCCTTCGATTGCACTGCCCGCTTCTAGTCTGCCTCCAAGAACTAAGTTGCGTCCACGTGATCGTGCAGACTTTCCACACTACACCTCTGTGCGGTTCGACCTGCCACCCGTGGAAGGTATCCCAGCCCATGGAGGGGTTCTGATGCTCCTTCGAGACGACGTCTATTTCCATCCCATTTCATTGCTTACTCACCTACAGGCAGTTGCCGTCCGCATCACTTTATCCACATTTACCTTTTCCCTCTGTAATATCTATTCGCCATCATCATCTGCCCTTACTAGGGCAGATGTGCTACACCTTTTTGACCAGCTCCCTTCACCTTTCGTGTTGGTAGGCGACTTTAATGCCCACCACCCCCTATGGGGCTCTCCGGCATCTTGTCCGAGAGGCTCCCTTTTGGTGGACCTTCTCCAACACCTCGATCTTGTCTGCCTCAACACCGGTGCACCGACCTTCCTTTCAGACACAACACACACTTATTCCCATATAGACCTCGCAATATGCACTCCTCAGCTTGCCGGTCGGTTTGAGTGGTATGCGCCTTCTGACACGTACTCAAGTGACCATTTCCCTTGTATCATCCACTTCCTGCATCATTCCCCATCTCCTCGTCCCACCAGTTGGAACATTTCTAAAGCCGACTGGGGGCTTTATTCTTCCATGGCTGTTTTTCACGATGAGAATTTTCCCAACTGTGACAGTCAGGTCGACTACCTCACAGAGGTTATTCTCACCGCTGCTGAACGTACCATACCTCGTACATCATCTTCTCCACGTCGTGTCCCGATCCCTTGGTGGACTGCAGCCTGCCGCGACGCGCTTAGAGCCCGGCGCCGTGCTTTACGCACCTTCCGCCGCCACCCAACTTTGGAGAATTGCATCAATTATCAATGAGAGCGCAATGTCGTCGTATCATAAACGACAGCAAGAAAGCTTGCTGGACTGCTTTTACTAGTTCTTTTAACCGTTTTACTCCCTCCACGGTTGTTTGGGGTGGCCTACGCCGTCTATCCGGCATCAAGGTCCACTCCCCGATTCCTGGCCTGACCGTGGAGAACGCAGTCCTCGTGGACCCCGCTGCTGTTTCCAACACATTGGGCCGTTTCTTTTCGGAGGTTTCGAGCTCTGCCCATTACCACCCTGCCTTTCTCCCTCGCAAACAGGTAGAGGAGGCACGGCCGCCTTCTTTCCACTCTTTTAATCGTGAAAATTATAACTTCGCCTTCACCATGCAGGAGCTAGACCGTGCTCTCGCCCTTCCCCGATCTTCTGCTCCCGGGCCCGATTCCATTCATATTGAGATGCTGAAGAACCTCTCTCCTGCGGGCAAGTGCTTTCTTCTTAGTACCTACAATCGCATATGGACTGAAGGTCATGTTCCCACAAGTTGGCGTGAAGCCATTGTTGTCCCCATCCCCAAACCAGGGAAGGACAAACACCTTCCTTCCAGTTATCGCCCCATTTCTCTGACAAGCTGCGTCTGTAAGGTGATGGAACGCATGGTTAACGCTCGGTTGGTTGGCTCCTCGAATCTCGCCGCCTCCTGACTAATATCCAATGCGGTTTTCGTCGACACCGCTCTGCTGCTGATCACCTCGTTACGTTTTCGACCTTCATTATGAACAACTTTCTAAAGAAGCGTCAAACAGTAGCAGTGTTCTTCGACTTGGAGAAGGCATACGATACCTGTTGGAGAGCGGGCATTCTCCGCACATTACACACATGGGGCCTTCGGGGCCGCCTTCCTCTTTTCATTCAAGCGTTTTTGGCGGATCGCAAGTTCCGGGTACGGGTGGGCTCTGTTTTGTCAGATACCTTTTGCCAGGAGAATGGGGTACCACAGGGCTCCGTCTTGAGTGTGGCGCTCTTTGCCATTGCAATCAATCCGATCGTAGATTGCCTTTCAGCCGACGTCTCCGGATCTCTTTTTGTTGACGATTTCGCAATTTATTGCAGCGCCCAGCGGACGTGTCTCTTGGAGCGTTCTCTTCAACGCTGTCTTGACCGTCTATATTCCTGGAGCATCGCAAACGGCTTCCGATTCTCCACTGAGAAAACTGTGTGTATAAACTTCTGGAGATACAAGGAATTTCTTCCACCTTCTCTACGTCTCGGCCCTGTTGCTCTCCCTTTCGTGGAGACTGCGAAATTCTTGGGACTCATGTTGGATCGTAAACTTTGCTGGTCCACACACGTGTCCTACCTGGCTGCCCGTTGTGCCCGATCCCTTAACGTTCTTCGTGTCCTCAGTGGCACGTCATGGGGAGCGGATCGTACCGTCCTGCTTCACCTTTACCAGGTCATTGTTCAGTCGAAGCTCGACTACGGAAGCCTTGTATACTCTTCTGCACGGCCGTCGATTCTCCGCCGTCTCAACTCTATCCACCATCGGGGATTACGTCTGGTGACCGGTGCATTTTATACCAGCCCTGTTGAAAGTCTGTATGCCGAGGCTGCTGTATTACCCTTGAGCACTCGACGTGACATACTCTTGTGTCGGTACGCATGCCGCCTGCGGTCGATGCCCAACCATCCATCTTACCGATTATTTTTTGACGATTCACTCGATCGCCAATATCAGTTGTCTGCGATTGCCTTGCTTCCACCCGGAGTTCGGTTTCGGTTCCGCCGCCTGCTACAGTGGCTCGATTTTACCCTTCCTTCCAACCTTCGGTTGAGCGAAAGTCCATTGCCACCGTGGCATCAGGCCCAGGTTCACACTCACCTTGAACTTAGCTCGCTCCCCAAGGAGAGCACTCCGGATTTGGTATACCGCTCGAGGCTTGTCGAACTCCGTTCGCGATTCGATAATGACATATTTATTTACACTGATGGTTCCAAGAGCACTGCCGGTGTCGGATCTGCCTTCGTCGTCGGGGACAACCGTTTCCAATACAAGCTCCCTGACCGGTGCTCGATCTTCACGGCTGAGCTTTTTGCCCTCCACCAGGCCGTTTTGTATACCTGTCGCCACCGCGAACCTTTCTATGCCATATGTTCGGACTCCCTTAGTGCCCTGCAGAGTCTTAAGTACCCTTTCTTGAACCATCCTCTCGTGTATCGGATCCAACGCTCCCTCCAGTTGCTAGCAGATGACAGCTGTCACGTTTCTTTCCTGTGGGTCCCTGGCCACGTGGGTGTGCCCGGGAATGAGGCCGCCGACATAGCAGCCAAAGCCGCAGCTCTTTTGCCTCGCATGGCTACCTTTTGCATCCCACCGGACGATGTTCAACGGGCTCTTCGCCGGAGTATCGTGTCGTCATGGCACAGTGCGTGGCTTTCACTGTACAAGAATAAATTTCGAACTGTCAAACCGATCGCGATCGCTTGGAGGACCTCCTCACGCCCCTCTCGGCGGGAGGTCATCCTGGCCCGGTTGCGGATCGGTCACTGCCGTTTCAGCCACCGTCATTTGCTAACCGCCGACCCTGCACCGCTGTGCTCCTGCGGTGAACTGCTGACAGTGCGACATGTTTTACTGACTTGTGTTAATTTTAATCATCTCCGTGTAGCCCTTCACCTTCCGTCTTCACTGGAGGAAATTTTAGCTGATGACACACGAGCAGCTGCTCGAGTTTTACGTTTTATCAACTTGGCCAACTTATCGAAGGATATTTAAACCTTTTCATTGTCCTTTATCTTTCGTTTTTAGCCTCTTCTTGATGTTCTGACAGTCACCAAATTTTTTTCTTTTGAGATCTAGTGAATCAAAGTTCTTGTCTGGGCGCTAATGACCGTAGAAGTTGTGCGCCCTAAAACAAAACAAAAAACCACGTGATTTTTAATTGTGTTCGCGACCTAACGCGCATATTTTAGTCCGCGACCTATCGCGCATATTTTAGTTTGCGACTGGTAATTCTCCTTTTAGTTCGCAGCTCGGCCGCGAAGTAGGTCGCTCTTTTTAGTTCGTCTGCTCGTTTTGGCTTTACTACCGCTACTAAAATTACAGCTGACCTGTATCTCAGCTCGAAATGACGGCAACTGGCAGAAGGGAATTACGCGATTCTGCGCGCTCTCGCGTCCTCTCGCTGTTACCTGTCAGTCTTCGGAAAAGGAGCAGACGAACTAACAAGGAAAGTACATGGGCTCGAACAAACTTATCTGTATGAACGTTTGGTACACCTCAATGTGCTGGTGGGTGTTACTTTTCTGCAAAGCTCTGCAATCATGCTCTAGATAGCACTCTAGATATAATTGTAGACGCCATACGTAATGCAGATATCTTAACTATAACTTATGTGATAATCATCGTGCATGTTCTCTAACGAATTGTCATCCAAATCCGTGATGATAGTTGCAACTTTAACCTTTTTCCCGAAAGATATTCACTGCCACTGTTTCCATCGCCTCTTCCCGCACTTACCGTAGCACTACCGCTTGCAATGAGTTGTTCTTCATTACCATCCCTATTATCATTATTATGAATTTGTAACAATTTAAAATTATGCTCATATTTCTGTACCATAACAGATACGCGAAAGCATGCAAACGATTCATCTTCTACAGTAATACCATCTTCACGAAAAAGGGTTCTTCGTAACTTCATCTCAACTAATCGCAATACATTAGCAGGATTGATTAGCAACCGCCGCGCCATCTGACGCTTCACCACACAAATAACATCACAAAACGCATCTTCGGAGAACACACTGCACCGTCCCTACAGGTCAAAGTGCAATGCGGCATGGCACACGCAGAGGCCTCTAACGGACGACTGCAGAGTTTTGCAGATGCGGGAGTATCACTAGTGCAATAAGGGATCCTTACATTATCTCTCATACGATTTTGGTGTATATGTGTTTGTTCGAGCCCAAGTACTTTCCTTGTAAGAGGCGAGGGATCTGCGAACTAGTTCGCGTAGTTAGCCTGTGGCAGCGCTCTTACGAACTAGTTCGTTCGCGAACTAGACAAGACTATAGTCTGCCTGTAACTGTGGCGTCTTTTGACGCTGAACGTCCAGCTTCAAAAAACGCGTTAGGCTACGGCCACACTTGGTTTTTTTTTAAGCTGGATGCTCGGCGTCAAAAGACGCCACAGTTACGGGCAGACTGGAGAAGTCCGGTAATGGCCACACACGGCGTGGCTCAATGGTGTCCAAGGCACACGCTAATGTGCCTTCAAAGTTGTACCCACTGTTTTCCATAACAGTGTTGCGCAGTACACAAGTGTCTTTAACAATGATGTTAACCAAGCTAATACTGACGTCAATCGGACTGTGGAATTTACGTCATTTATTGGCTAAAATACATAATATACATTTCACGTACCTCCTGGCACTCGATAAACGGTTGTTAAAAGATTTTTTTTTTTTTTTTTTTTTTTTTTGTTCATGTCCTTACTGGGATATGGTCCCAAAAGTTTTTCACACAGAGCAAAGGCTTCATCTGCCAGAAACACACATGGCAGTAACCGATCAGCTGTAACCGTTTGGTAAGGGGACTGTTGGTAAATTGTTGGATTAGAATTTCTTGCCAAAATTAGTACTTTTCAGGATGTGTGAATCTCTCTAATGTCCAGACGCCCCAGTATGTATACATCTGAAGCAGTAATTTTCGTCCGCTACTGCCATTAAAACTATTGTAAAATACTTCTTGTAGTTAAAGTATTCACTACTCGATCCCCATGGATTGATCACTGTAATATGACTACCATCAATATTGCCGAGAGACGCCATGCAAACCGACAGCCGGCGTGGCGCAGGGGATAGCGTCACGGACTGCAGTGCTAAAGGTCGCCGGTTGAATCCCGCCCACCGACAAAAATTTATTTCTTTGTAATTAACATTTCCAGAATGTTCTACATCTTTCTTATGTTCACTTGTAAATTCTACTTGTTTCTTATGTTAACTGTTCTTCTAATTTCTGGTACATTCTGTCTGTGGATAAATAGCAGAGAACTCTACCCGAGAGGCAGTCAGTGCTGCGTGTATGCTAAGTTCGTAATAAAAGTGCTTTTAGTATACTTGATGTGTTCAGTTGCCTTCGAAGTCAACCCTGCTTCCATTTCAACGCAACAATATATCACACGCAATGTTCTATTCTTCTGCGGTTAAATGTTTATTATATTAGCCATGCATTGTTTCCCAGATTTCTGACTATGTCTAAAGCATAATCTATCAATTGTTTGAACTTCCAAGAGCCGCGGTGGAGTAGCCGAGCGGTCTAAAGCGTCACGCTGCGGAGCGCGCGGTTGCTCGCTGTGGAGGTTCGAGTCCTCCCTGGGGCATGGGTGTGTGTGTTTGTCCTTAGGTTAGTTTGCCTAGGTTTAAGTAGTTTGTAAGATACGGACTGACGACCACGCAAAAGAAAAAAAAAATCAAATGTTTGTTAAGCTTATGGGAATTAACTACGGGGTCATCAGTCCCTAAACTTACAAACTGCTTATGAACTACTTACCAACTAGGATGGCACAAATATCCATGCCCGAGGGGGGATTCGAACCCCTGACCGTAGTGGCCGTGCAGACCGTGACTCGAGCGCCTCAGTCTCCTCGGCCACGATGACCACGCAGTTTGGTCCGACAGATTTACAAACATTTGAACTTCCAAGAAGAATCTTTATGTGTAGAAAGAGAGTAAATATTCCATATTTATAATGTTGGTGCATTTTTAAGTTACAGACTGAGCCATGCATGGCCACAAATTGTAAAATTTTACTGTGGACAATTACAGTTATCTCTTTTGACCAAAGGATATCTGCGAATACGGCTGTCGATCTAACAGAAAGTACGCAAGACGCTGACAACAACACTGCACAACAAGAAGCCAACACGACACCCTAAATACAACATACTACATCCTATGCCTCTCCCCCTGCTCGCACAGTGCAAAGGAAGAAAGAGATGATTTGAATCCTCATATATATTTGTTCGTTTGTTCGTATTTTATGCGTTGTCATAACGTTCATCTGAATGCAATAAAACTTCGTCAGCTTACTTCTTGCTCATGGGCGAAGGTTATCGACAAACCTGTACGTTCGTTTCATCTTATTTACAAATCATATGGTGCCAGATGTTGAAAAGTCAGGAGAAATCCAGACAGTTTAACAGATCTCGAGGGTTTATTCCCATTGACAAGGAAAGATCATCGCATACCCATACAGAAAAATCGTTTCCATTATATAAAAAAAGGAACATGTAGCATAATTATGGTACACTTTTGTAGTAATGATGGATGATTAGCGGGTTTTGGACGCACGACAAGGAGATAATAATATTGTGAACTATATTTATTTTCCTCTCAGAAGTTCAAATGTCCAAATGTTGGTTAAGCTTAAGGGACTTAACTGCGGGGTCGTCAGTCCCTAAACTTACAAACTATTTATTAACTAGCTTATACTAAAGACGGCACAAACATCTATGTCCGAGGGGGGATTCGAACCCCGACGGAGACCGGCCTCGCGCTTCACAGCATAGCGCCTCAATGCGCTAGGCCGCTCCGCCGCGGCTAGTTTTTCTTCAGTCCTTATACAATGAAGTGCTTCTTCCAGTAATAGCACCCGACACATAAGACAGTATAGTTTCGTATGACTTAATAGACATCCTGTAGGACCAAAATTTCCCGCCGGGAAAGTCTTAATATGTACATATTATGGTTGCAGATTGTAAACTTAATACATTCCCTTCTCAATGCCGTGATGTCACCCACGCAGGTCTAAAACGCTACAAAGCCAAATATGAGAACATTCACGTCTCTGGTCGCTAGGACGCCGTAAAGAAGCGGTTGAATGTGGCCACCACCGGGCGACTTTTCAAGCTGCTTCTTTAGACGCTGAGCGGCCAGCTTCAAAAAAATGCCAGTGTGGCCGTAGGTTAGTTTACACGACGCCACTAGGTTTCATGAAACTGCGCTATTGGCCAATGCGCATGCACGGCAGGCGTCCGCACAACTCGTTGGCGAAACTAAACAGTTTCGGCACGTTCCAACTTTGGCGAAACCGATTGCGCGTGTTTTTAGGTTAGGTTATGACCAATACAGAATAAAATACAATATACAGGGGGTAACGGAGGAAAAATTCGGGTTTTGAACATATATGCGTTGCGTTGGTGTTTGTACGATTTTAACGGCGTGTTAGTGCTCTTCTAGCAATTATTTGTGAAATTAAATATTGATGGTTTGACGATTAGTAAATTGCAGACTAATTCGAAATACCTATATAAACGAAGTATGGCAACTGTGGATTTCGGAACACGGTACAAGTACTGCAGAGACGAATATCTACTTCACAAGAAACGTAATGCAATTTGTAATTTCAGTTCTGGTAACAATGATTAATGCATAACAGTATCTTGTTTCTTTATTGCATTACTAACTTGGAACGTTAAGTGCTCTGGTGACATTCTAACTTGATTAAAATAACTTCTAGGGTCTTCAATCACAATTTCTTTCAGGAAGGTCGTTGAGCAACAGACCTGACGTCTTGTTTTAATCCATTCACAAACCCAAACAAGTTTCTTATTCTTTTTATGTTTAGTCTTATGGAGCGACTTCATACACACAAGCAATAGATTCGCTACAACTCTTACAGCTACCAAAACTTGCATGTTACAGCGACTACGGCACTCACAAAACAACGAAACTGAAGTTCATGGTATTGACTCCGTGTCTACAGACATACAAGAAACCAGTTGCGCGCAATTCATTTCATGCAGCGAGTTTAGCAACCTGGTGTTGTCGTGTAGACTAGTCTTAACGAAGCGCGCTGCTCTTCTTTGGATCTTCTCTATGTCTGTGCCAGATGGGCTGGCGTTCACGTCGCCTCCACGACCAGATGCATTTCGTTCCCAGACTCCCTGAGGTCAAAATGGTACCGGGAGAGTAATGAAAACGCCAACCAGGTAAATTCTGAGAAACTGGAATGCATTTTCTCGAATTATTTATATTATACTAGTCGTCCCGGCAATGCTTCGCAATTGCTAATATGTATGTACTCTTGCTTTGAACATCAAATGTGCAACATTTTATCACAATCGTAGGAATGCTATTGATATCCCAAAGAAAAGAGCTCTTTCAATGTTCCACAAATTTTCCTATTTCCAAACTTTTACTTCACTCAAACCTTCCTCTCGCTTTGAACGTCGAATGTACAAAATTTTATCGCAATCAGATAAATGGTTTTCATATTTCCTAGAAAGATCTCTTTCTATTTTCTCTGTATTTTTTAATTTTTATGGGAAACTTTTCCAATTTTTTAGTTCATAACAACGTTCATCTTTCGTTGAACGTCAAATGATCAAAATTTTATCGCAATCGGATGAACAGTTCTCAGCTTATAATGTTAAATACATTTTGAAACACATTGGAAAAGGAACTCGGTTCGAATTTTGCGACTTTCCTTTTTAACTGCGCTCTTTTTTTTTACTCGAATGTTTTCCAAGACCATAATGGACAAAACAGAAAAATAATTACCCCTTTCCGTCTTGCGAATAGTAAGCTATAGTGTTGAATTCAATCAAAAAAAACATTAAAACCGCACTTGAAGTTTTTCTCAACTTTTCCAATTTTCCGGTAGGTTTTCCAAAAAATTTATTTCATACAAACCATGCCCTGTCAAGCCGTAATGCAGCAATTGATTTTTATTCATAGACAAAAAATCGCTTTCGTTTTTTCCTAAATTTCCTACTTCCCGAGCAACTTTTCCAAATTTTTATTTGATGCGAACCCACCTCTTGCCTTCAACATGAAATGTACAAAATTTTACCGCAATTGGACGAACGGTATTGCTAGCTCACTGGAAAAAGCTGTTTCAGTTTTTCCAGATTTTCCTCTTTTCCGGACAATTTTTGCATATTTTATCACCATTTAAACCTTCCCTGACTTGCACGAATATTTCAAGACTAAAATTAGCCAAATCGGTTCAGCCGTTCCCGAGTTTTAGCGAGACTAACGAACAGCATTTAATATATATATATATATATATATATATATATATATATATATATATAGAGAGAGAGAGAGAGAGAGAGAGAGAGAGAGAGAGAGAGAGAGAGAGAGAGAAAGATTTTTAAGGGAAGCAATGTACTGTGAACGATATTTCTGGAACTGAATACCCAGAGTACACAACTTTTCAGTAGTGAAATACGGACAATGAAAATAACGGATGTCAATACACGAAATGTGAAATTGCCTAAGAATGTAAAACATTACGTTTATTGGATAAAGGCCTGACAAGGAGAGGTTCGAGTCTCGGAAATTCAGTTTGGGATGAGACTTGGCGTGTTAGTAGCGTACGTCACGGTGTCCACTCATAGAACTCTTAGAGTTTACTAGCTAGAAAATTCCGCTACCAGAGTTCACCTTCTCGTAAAATGTGTTTTGTTGGTTTCCGTTGAGGATCAAATCTTCTTTTCATAGAAACCACTAATCTCTGCCATTTTGAATCTGTTCTACTTTTGTCCTCTCTTAACTCCGATAGCGGCACGCGCCGAAAGGACCGTGCGTCATGTTTCTTTGACGTCCTCTTTCTAATGTTTCAGTAGTGTCGTTGGGTTCATCTTAAGCTTTTTTTTCACTATCGTTCGTTGTTCTTCGTTATTCATATCTGCGTCTATTCTAGCGCCACTGGGTAGTTTGCAAATAATGTTTTGTGTCGCGGATTGTTGAGGAATTTCATAGCCTGATTTATACTATAGAGTCGAAAATCCTGGTAAGATGCCTTCCGCCGGTTTATTAATTATATAATGTAATGTGTGTCCGAGTAGCCAGGTCCACATGTTTTGTTTTGTCATTGGGAAATAGTTGAAATCAGGTTGTACCATGGTTACAATTGTTATATCTTTGGTGGTCATTCTGCCTATGAGAGAAAGTTTCCTCCGACAGCATTCCCACATCTTCGTGTGCTCCCCGCATATACACTTGTGTTGTAGTGTGTCGTTGAGGTCGCAACCCTTGCATGTAGGAGTTTTGGCCAGCTTTATTCTGTGAAGTTTTTCCTTCATGGCTATTGTTTCGTTTACGACTCTGTACCAGTTGATCTGATCTCTGCGTCGAGGATCTTGTTGTTGATCTTCTTCCACACTGTGGGCCACCGTATGTGTGTGTATTTGGTTTCCATCCTGTTCTTCCTCCCGTTGTCATTCATAAACTTGCATATCTCTGCTGTTGTTTTATTTCTGATGGTGTTGCTCTGCCTGCGCAGGTAGCTTACATCAAGGAAGAACTGGCGAATATGAGCGAGTTCGTGTGGTACGGCACTGAGGTTAACAGGAGCCTCTGAACTAAGTGGTCCGTATGCGTTGATGACTGCTCGGAGAGCGCCGTGTGGTTGTTCGTCATAAATTTGGAGAGTCGTCTTATCAGTAGTGCTCTGCATTTGGTGCCAACATCCACTACACCAAGTCCTACTTCGAACGACTGAGATATCCCGACACGACTCACGATGCCGGCTCACAACTTTACTTCCGCCAGTCCCTTCTACTTTCCAAACTTCACAGAAGCTCTCCTGCGAACTTTGCAAGACTAGCACTCCTGGAAAAAGGATATGTTGGAGACATGGCTTAGCCCTAGCCTAAGGAAGTTTCATATCAGAGCAAACTCCGCTGCAGAATGAAAGTTTCATTCATTCAGTATGATGTTGTTCTACCAAGAACCGACGGAAAATTCAGTGAAAATGCCCTCATTTACATTTGCTCTAAGTCTGTTTCGCTTTCATATTGATATATGGCTGTACTCGATAATAAATGTACGCATGTTATATGGAATTTTTATTGAAATTCTGCCATAGTATCACCTCCTAAAATATTTACGACTGCTGAAATATCTGATATGCCTCGTTCGCCTTCAGGCATTCGAACGAAAGTGAAGTTTTCAGAAATGTCAACAAAATATGCTTTTCCTCAGAACTGAAAGTTTCACTCTGCAGCGGAGTGTGCGCCGATATGAAACTTCTGGCGCAAGTAAAGTTGTGAGGCGGCATCGTAAGTCGTGTCGGGATAGCTCAGTCGGTAGAGCGGTCCCAGGTTTGAGTCCCGGTTCTGGCACACAATTTTAATCTGCCAGGAAGTTTCATATCAGAGCACACTCTGCTGCAGAGTGAAAGTTTCATTCTGGAATCTTCCCTTGGTCTGTGGCTAAGCCTTGTCTCCACCATATCCTTTCTTCTAGGAGTGCTAGTCTTGCAAGGTTCGCAGCAGAGCTTCTGTGAAGTTTGGAAAGTAGGAGGCGAGGTACTGGCGGAAGTAAAGTTGTGATACGGCATCATGAGTCGTATCGGGATAGCTCAGTCGGTAGAGCGCTTGCCCGCCAAAGGCAAAGGTCCCAGGTTTGAGTTCCGGTTCTGGCACACAATTTTAATCTGCCAGAAATTTTCATATCAGAGCACACTCCGCTGCAGAGCGAAATCAAATGTTCAAATGTTTGTAGAGTCTATGGGACTTAACTACGGGGTCATCAGTCCCTAAACTTACAAACTACTTATGAACTACTTACAACTAAGGACGGCACAAATATCCATGCCCGAGGGGGGATTCGAACCCCCGACCGTAGTGGCCGTGCGGACCGTGACTGGAGCGCCTCAATCCCCTCGGCCACCGCGGCCGGCGCAGAGCGAAAGTTTCATTCTGGAATCTTCCCTTGGGCTGTGGCTAAGCCTTGTCTCCACCATATCCTTTCTTCTAGGAGTGCTAGTCTTGCAAGGTTCGCAGCAGAGCTTCTGTGAAGTTTGGAAAGTAGGAGGCGAGGTACTGGCGGAAGTAAAGTTGTGAGGTGGCATAGTGAGTCGTGTCGGGATAGCTCAGTCGGTAGAGCACTTGCCCGCGAAAGCCAAAGGTCCCAGGTTCGAGTCTCGGTTCCGGCAAACAATTTTAATCTGTCAGGAAATTTAAAAATAATAATAATAATAATAATAATAATAATATGTTCTCCCATGTAGGATCGAACGATGATTATTGGAATGCCAGTCAGGCACACTCCCTTCTCAGCTATTTTGATATACTGAATCATCTAGCACATTAAATAGTTTACAAGATGTACTTTAGTCGCGCTCAAACTTGCTTAAACTCTGTAGTCACTGTTTTTTCAGAATTTTCTGGGCAGTGCGCTGAAACCTTTCTACGAGTGGGCACCGTCGACGTATACTACTAACAACTGAAGTCTCATTCCAAACTCGATTTCCGAGACATTTATGGCTGAAAGCTGCTAGAGGCCACATCCCGTCAGGCGGCTTCAAAGTTCTGTGGAAAAGTTACCACACGTCAGGACAAAATACTGGAGGATGTGTTTGTAAACGCCAGTTCCACTGCGTACAAATAAACAGAATGAAAGAGATCTCTACATTTACATGGAATACTCTGCAAATCACATTTAAGTGCCTGGCAGAGGGTTCATCAAAACACCATTATACTATTTATCTCTCATTCCATTCTCGAATAGCGCGCGGGAAGAAAAAACACCTGAATCTCTCCGTTAGAGCTCTGATTTCTCTTATTTTATTCTGATGATCATTTCTACCCATGTAAATGGCACTCAACAATATATTTTCGCATTCGGAGGAGAATCTTGGCGATTGGAGTTTCGTAAGTAGCCCACGCCGCATCGATAAGCGCCGTTGTTGTAATGATTCCTATCCCAGATCCTGTATCATTTCCGTAACGCTGTCTCCCCTGTATCGTGACAATACGAAACGAGCTGCCCTTCTTTGGACTTTTTCGATGTCCTCCGTTAAACCCACCTGATACGGATCCCACGCTGGGCAGCATTACTCCAAAAATGGATGGACAAGCGTAGTGTATGCTGTTTCTTTTTTAGTTCTGTTCCATGTTTTAAGGGTTCTGCCAATAAAACACATTATCTACGTGTTCCTAAGTGTCTGAAGTAATAGTAATTCCTAGGTATTTACGGCCTTCACTTTTGATTGATTTATCTTGTAAACAAAGTTTAACGGATTTCTTTTCGTATTCATGTGGACGACTTCACACTTCTTATTATTTAGAGCCAATTGCCAATTTTTACATCATACTGATATCTTATTCAGATCGTTATGCAGTTTGTTTTGATCTTCAGATGATTTTACTAGACGATAAATGACGGTGTCATCTGCAAACAACCTAAGAGAGCTACTTAGATTTTCCCCTATATCGTTTATGTAAATAAGGAACAGCAGCGGAACAATAACACTACCCTGTGGAACGCCCGATATCACTTCTGTATCAGTTGATGCCTTACCATCGATTACTACGAACTGTGTCCTCTCTGACAGGAAATCCCCTATCGAGTCGCAAATTTGGGGCGATATACCATAACCACGCAATTTGATTAATAGCTTATTGTGAGGTACGGTGTCAATCCATGAAGGAAAGGAAGGGAAGTAAAAGTGACCGGTTAAAGTAACCATATAGGTAATCTGTTTATATGATTAAAGAATACGATAGAAAAACTTAATATGAATGAGCAGACAAGAAATTAAACCCAGCCACTGTAGAGTTTAAATTTGCAGGTAATACATCCTATGTCCTTTTATTTTATGGCAGTTCAAAAAGGATATTCAACTGAGTCGATGACCGCTTCTCTAGCTGGTTACGCTGTGGCTGCAGTATTGCACTGCTGGTGATGATGTCGAATCCTTACGCCCGGCATTCCCGTCTGTTACGTGAGGTTTAATGTCCCGTAGACAGCGTGTTGATCAGAGACTAGGTCAATCTCGCATTTTTGGTTAAGGATTGGAAAGGAAATCGCCCTTGCTCGTTCAAAGGAACCATCGCGGCATTTGCTTGCTGTGATTAGGGAAATCACAGAAAACCTAAACCTGGATGGCCAGAGGTAGTTTGGACCACCCGTCTTCCCGAATGTGAGTCCATTGTTTCATCACTGTACCACCTCACTCGGTGGTGTTACACGCAACGGGAGGAGCAACCGAAATAGACGGTACTGACCCTGGAGGTAAACATCCGCTGATGCAAATAGCGACTGACTGCGAACACAATCACTCGGCCACTTTCAGTGAATACGGCTTACAGCCAGCTTATAGAAACAAAATCTTAGAATGCAAGCCGATTGGTGATTATTAGTAATTGTTCTATAAGGTTATAAACATACCTCTGTTCCCTAAAACCATATTCAGTAACATTTGTTATGCAAACTGAGTTCGATTTACTGATTTTCTTGAGCTAAATTAACGGCGTATTCTAACGATGCGATACATGAAGCATTTATATAAAGAGTGTGACACGTCTTGGTTGTACGACTTGTTGACTGAAAATAATACTCATATTTTTGTATAACCCTCTTTACGTAGCTCGAAATTTCCTTTTCCTTGATGTTGCCTAGGGGTATTTTTGGTTGCGATAAGGTCAGAATTTTATAATGAATCTAGCTCACAGACATTCCAATTACTGACATTTAATATTGCTTTTAGAAAGATCACGACAATTTAGAAACAGAACATAAATCTCAGTTCTTTTTTAAATACATATTACGAGAAACATTTTATAAAATTGTTAATTGAAGAAACACCTCGCGAAAAATAAATACATTGTCTTTATGATACAGTTTACTCTGTACTGGGCCGGCCGCGGTGGCCGAGAGGACTGAGGCGCTCTAGTCACGGTCTGCACGGCCACTACGGTCGGGGGTTCGAATCCCCCCCTCGGGCATGGATATTTGTGCCGTCCTAGTTCGTAAGTAGTTCATAAGTAGTTTGTAAGTTTAGGGACTGATATCCCCGTAGTCAAGTCCCATAAACCATACAAACATTTGAACATTTGAACTCTGTACTGACAAAGTTCATTCACCATGTGTCTCACAGGCACTGAAACATCATTAATTACAATGGAAATTTAAAGTGTAATCAGTAATTACTACACCTAATTTAGCTGTCCATAGTGGAAATTATTGAGTACTTGTTGGTCAGCCTTATATAGTGGTATCATAATGAATGGGACAGGTAATACAGCTACCTGTATAACCCAGAGATTATTATCATTTATTTCTTTATTCTACTTAGCTGAATGTACCTATTACGAAAAACGTTTGTGCGTATTGGTGGAAAATCTTGAAGAAAGCGCGTCAGTCCCCGCGGCCATCTCTTGAAGACAATGCTCACTGAATAAATGTTCAAATTCTACAGTTGAGTGTTGAGTAAATTGCATCTTTCGCATGACAATTAACACTATCGGGAGAATCAAAAGCAACACATGCAACTACAAGTGTATCTTTCTTCCCGGGGATGTTTGATTGTGTTGTTGAATATGGGTGCAGTGAATGGCGTACCGACTGTGTAGTTCAATATCAAGGCTGTCGCATAAAATTGGGAATGGTGGAATGGCCCCCCTATGTATGTAACCTCGAAAAAATCCTGGTGATGGAGTAA
Source organism: Locusta migratoria (assembly GCA_026315105.1). NCBI lineage: Eukaryota > Metazoa > Arthropoda > Insecta > Orthoptera > Acrididae > Locusta > Locusta migratoria. Next base: position 637,817,124 of record CM048746.1, on the reverse strand, counting down.
AAATGAATCCAGATCCAGGCAAAAAAATTTGTTAACATTTGAAGGGATATAATTATCTCACATTGTTCAATGAGACGGCTATCCAGTCCAATTTCCCAAAACAGTTCCATCATTTTGTTGAAATATGGCGATTACGTCATCCATAGGAAATATCTGAGAACTTTCTGATGCTCTACAAAGCACGACTAAACCATTTTGGCTGTGTGTCTCTTTGTCATTTTGGATTAAAGCTATGTTTTTAGAGATATTTAGTCATAGAAAGACACTTCTTTGCCCACGCAGCCTGCATAGTTGCTAAATGCGATGCTGTTACGTTCACTTACATTGCATATGTGCAGCCCTTGAGTTCACTGCGACTTTCTAGACAATGTGTGACAGTGCAAGCAGTAGATTGTGAGTGGATGATGGAATTTACCAATGCAGAAAACGCCGACATGCTCATGGCGTATGGAGAGTGTAGAAAGAACACATTTCGTGCTTGTACGATGTATGCGGAAACATTTCCCAATAGAAATGTTCAAATGTTTGTTAAGTTTAAGGGCCTTAACTCGCGGGGGTCATCAGTCCCTAAACTCACAAACTACTTATGAACTCCCTTATACTAAAGACGACACAAACATCCATCCCCGACCGTAGCGGTCGTGCAGACTATGACTGGCGCGCCGCAGACCACTCGGCCACTGCGGCCGGCATTTCCCAATAGACATCTCCCATCTCGGCAATTATTTATCAGTCTCTTCAACGAGTTACATGAATATGATAGTCACCCCGTTTTCGTGGGCTACCAAACCCGTATTTTGTAAACTGTTTCACAATTCCGCTTTTGCTCGTTCATGGGTCAGTAAATAATGCCCTTGAATATTTTGAAACTAGCATTTACAAATAACTTCACGTACATGAGTATGTCAGTCACTTCACCACAAGAAATATTCCATAATAAAATCTTTAAATACAAAGCATTCTAGTGGTTACGATGAAATATCAACAAAGTTAATTAAAGCGTGTTCTAGTGAACTTAAAACAATTTTAAGTTATTTGTGTAACCAGTCTATTGTAACTGGAACATTTCCTGATTGGCTAAAATATGTGGATATTAAACCTCTATTCAAGAAGGGGGATAAAGAGATAGCATCAAACTACAGACCGATTTCACTTTTGCCAGCATTCTCAAAAATTATAGAAAAGGTAATGTACAAGTAGCTTCTCAGCCACCTGATCACGAATGACATATTGTCCAAAACACAGTTTGGATTTCTGAAAGGTTCCGATATCGAGAAGGCTATTTACACTTACACTGAGAATGTACTTAATTCATTAGATAATAAATTGCAAGCAGTAGGTATTTTCTGTGATTTGTCAAAGGCATTTGATTGTGTGAACCATAACATCCTTTTAGAATTCTATGTTGTCACAGGAATTGCTGCAAAATGGTCCTACCCCACGAACAGGAAACAAAGGATGTCATTGCAAAGGACTAGTGAATTAAGACAACAGTCATCACCAGATTGGGAAGATATTACATATGGTCCCACAAGAATCTATCTTAGGGCCATTGCTTTTTCTTGTGTACATTAATGACCTCTCATCAGTTACACTACCAGAAGCAGAGTTTGTTTTGTTTGCAGATGATACAAGTATTGCAATAAAAACGAATGTCAAGCATAGTTATAGAAAGGTCTACTAATGATATTTTCATGAACATTAATAAATGGTTTAACGCCAACTCATTGTCATTAAACTTGAAAAGACTCACTACATGCAGTTCATGCAGAACATGTAAGATATTTACCGCCAGCTTGTACATTAAGTATGAAGAAGAGCAGATAGAAGAGGTTGACAGTATTAAATTCCTGGGATTACAGCTTGATAATAAATTTAGTTGGGAGGAGCACACCACAGAACTACAGAAACGACTCAACAAATCTGTATTTTCATTACGTGTGTTATCAGACATAGGAGACATAAAACTGACAAAGCTTGCGTACTTTGCTTACTTAGTATTATCTATTATTGAGCTTGTAAATTTTGTTTCTTGACATGTTCCACATCCACGAGGATCTCCTCAACATGGATGTACGGAACGTAAAACTAAACTAATCTAACGTCAAAATCGATTCTGGAAGTCCATTTCTGTAAAGCGGTTTTCCAATTTCACAACCGCTTTTCGTGTGCATGTAAACGCAACCGTTTTTAAAACGTTTTCGGCTTGTCAGATTGTGTTTTCTTGTCGACCCTTTCAGTCTCGCATTATGAATTACGCCCTGGAAAAATTGAAATTAAGTCACATATTTATGGAAACATTTTTGTTTCACTTTGTGGGATTATCAAAACAGCGCTCTTATTTAAATGTATATATAAAAAAACAGTCTAGAGTGCAATGGATTATTTATTTAGTCAGCTAGTTTCGGTCCTTATTTTGGACCATCTTCAGGACTGTAGCTCCAGTGACGTTGTGGAGCTGGGCAGGTGCTTCGGAGTCTTGTAAAGAGTCTTTAGAATCGTGTTTAGAAGGCTCCGAAACACCTGCCTAGCTCCACAACGTCACTGGAGCTACAGTCCTGAAGATGGTCCAAAAAAGGACCGAAACTAGTTGACTAAATAAATAATCCATTGCACTCTAGACTGTTTTTTACATATAAATTTAGTAATTCAGTGTTTTCTGTATTAATACTGTGCAGTAAACATCAAAATATGTGTTAAAATTTTTGGTCTAACTATCGTATTTTTACGTCACGTATTTCATGCACAACACAGACATTTGTATCAAGGTATTTTATTACTTGTGACGATATTTTGTAGATAGTTAACACTCTCAGATCAATACTGCTAGCATAATCTTCGCCACAGCCCCAAAGTCAATACAATTTACTGCTGAAATAAAATAACATGAATCACACTCCCGCTCACACTCTCAGCCACGTACATCTACATCTACAGGGGATACACTGCAAATCACATTTAAGTGCCTGGCAGATGGTTCATGCAACCATCGTTATACTATTCATCTCCCATTCCATTCTCGAATAGCGCGTGGGAAGAAAGAATACCTTAATCTCTCCGTTCGAGTTCTGATTTCTCGTACTTTATTCTGATGATCATTTCTACCTATGTAACAATATATTTTCGCATTCGGAGGAGAATCTTGTCGATTGAAGTTTCGTAAATAACCCACGCCGCAGTAATGAGTGCCGTTGTTTTAATGATTTCCATCCCAGACCCTGTACCGTTTCCGTAACGCTGTCTCCCCTGTATCGTGACAATACAAAACGAGCTGCCCTTCTTTGGACTCTTTCGACGTCTTCCGTGAAACCCACCTGAATAGGAAACCACACTAGGCAGCAATACTCCAAAAAAGTACGGACAAGTGTAGTGTATGCGGTTTCTTTAGTAGTTCTGTTGCATGTTTTAAGTGTTCTGCCAATAAAACGTAGTCTATGGTTCGTCTTTCCCACGATATTATCTACGTGTTCCTTCCGGTTTACGTATGAAGTAATAGTAATTCCTAGGTATATACTGGAGTTTACGGCATACACTTTCGATTGATTTATCTTGTAAAGAAAGTTTAACGGACTTCTTTTCTAACTCATGTGGACGATTTCACACTTCTCATTATTTAGAATCAATTGACAAATTTTACACCATAGTGATATCTTATTTAGGTCCTTCAGCAGTTGGTTTTGATCTCCAGATTATTTTACAAGACGGTAAATGACAGAGTCATCTGCAAACAACCTAATAGAGCTATTTAGATTTTCTCCCAAATCGTTTATGTAAATAAGGAACAGCGAGGACCAATAACACTACCCTGTGGAACGCTCGATATCACCTTTGTTTTAGTCGATGCTTGACCATCGATTACTACAAACTGTGTCCTCTCTGACAGGAAACCACCTATCCAGCCGCAAATTTTGAGCGATATACGATAACCACGCAATTTGATTAAAAGCCGTTTGTGAGGTACTGTGTCAAAAGCCTTCTGGAAATCAAGAAATACGGAATCAATTTGAGATTCCTTGTCGATAGCGTTCATCACTTCGCGTGAGTAAAGAGCTATTTGTGTTTCACACGAACTATATTTTCTAAATCCGTGTTGACCTTCGGTCAATTGATCATTCTGTTCGAGATAATTCACAATATTTGAATGCATGATATGTTCCAAAACCCTACTTCAAATTGACGTCAATGAAACAGGCCTGTAGTTTAGTGGGTTACTTCTATTGCCTTTCTTGAATATACTTGTGACCTGTGCAACTTTCCAATCTTTTGGTACAGATCCTTCTTTGAGAGAGCGGTTGTATATGGCTGTTAAGTAAGGAGCTATCGCTTCAGCATAATCAGATAGAAATCTAATGGGTATCAGTCCGGACCAGAAGACTTGCTCTTGGTAAGTGATTTAAGTTACTTCACTACTCTGAGGATATCTACTTCAACGTTACTCATTCTGACCTTTGTTTGTAATTCGAAATCTGGAATACTGGTTTCTTCTTCTTTGGTGAATGAGTTTCTGAAAGCTATGTTTAGTAACTCTGCTTTTGTAGCGCTGTCATCGGCAGGATCGCCATTACTATCACGTAGTGAGGGTATTGTCTGTGTTTTGCCACCAGTATATTTAACATATGACCAAAATCTCTTTGGGTTTTCAGTAAAATTTCGAGAAACAGTTTCTTTGTGAAAAGTATTGTAGGCATCTCGCATTGAAGTCCTCGCTAAATTTCGAGCTTCAATCCTGAGGATTTTGTGTTCGTTTGAATTTAGCATGCTTTTCCGTTGCTTTTGCATCAATGTCCTGACGTGTTTTGTGTACCAAGGGGGATCACTTCTTTCTTTTTTAATTTATTTGGTATAAAACTGTCAATTACTGTCGATACCATGCCTTAATTTCAGCTACATCTGGTCTATGCTTAGAAACGAGTGGTAGCTGTCTTTCAAGTAGCAATTTACTTTATTTCTATCTGTTTTTTAATACACTTTTCGTCTATTTTTGGTGACTTTGGGACTTCTAATATTCAATCTCGCTACGATAGCTCTGTGTTCACTGATACCTGTATCAGTTTTGATGCTCGTTATGAGCTCAGGATTATTTGTTGCTAAGAGACCAAAGGTGTTTTGACATCCATTTACAATTCCAGTTGTCTCATTGTTCGAAGTAATTCTCAGAGAATGCCTTCAGTACAATTTCGCACGATGTTTTATGCGTACCTCCTGATTTGAAAATATAATTTCGCCAACAGATTGAGGGTAAATCACTATTATCGTCTGAGACGGGTACGTTTTTGTAATTAGACTCAGGTTTTCTTTGAACCTTTCTGCTATTGTATTGTCAGAGTTGGGAGGCCGGTAAAAGGAACTAATTATTAACTTCTTACGATTTTCAGGTACAACTTCTACGCATAATAGCTCACAGGAACTATCAACTTCAACTTCGCTACGAGAAAGACTACTTCTGACGGCGACAAACACGCCTCCACCTAGTTTGTTTAATCTATCCTTTCTGAACACAGATCTTTTGCAAATACTTCTGCTGAACTTATTTCCGGCTTGAGTCAACTTTCACTGCCTACAATGTTGTGTGTTTCGGTGCTTACTGTTAACGCTTGGAGTTCTGGTACTATCCCGACACAGCTACGGCAATTAATAACTATTATACCGATAGTTCCCAGATCTGCATTTCTCCTATGATCCACCTGCACCCTTTGAGATTTCCCATTTCGCTTGTCCCCGAGGCTCTCTATCCTAAAAACCGCCCAGTCCACGCCACACAGCTCCCGCTACCCGTGTAGCCGCTTCCTGCGTATAGTGGACTCCTGACCTATTCAGCGGAACCCGGAAACCCACCACCCGATGGCGTAAGTCAAGGAATCTGCAGCCTACACGGTCGCAGAACCGTCTGAGCCTCTGATTCAAACCTTCCACTCGGCTCTATACCAGAGGTCCACATTCGGCCCTGTCAACTATGCTGCACTTAGTGAGCTCTGCTTTCATCTTGTAAGCAAGACTGGCATTCTTTACCCTTTACATAGTCGCTCAAAACCTGAGAGAGTCTATTCAGATCCGAAGCGACACACGTCATTGGTGCCGACTTGAGCCACCATCTGCAGTTAGCTGCACTCTGTACCCTTCATGGTATCCGGAAGGACTCGTTCCACATATGAAATGACTCCACTCGGTATGCACACGGAGTGCACGTTGGCCTTCTTCCCCTCCTTGGCAGACATCTCTCTAATGGGTTAAACACCCGCCTAACGTAGCAGCTCCCGACTACAAGCAAATCCACCCTCTGTGAAAGCCCAGATCTTGCAGGCTGAGTGGTGACCTCAGGATGAGAGACACGTTGTCCTGAACAGATAGCGCCTCAGACCTGTACAGGTTGCCGTACAGACGGCGACGTGACACAACCTCCAGAACGCACAGATTAATGCCTCAGAAGTGGCTACACGCCGTACCAAACGGCAAAATGTCGTACTAGAAGCATGTTGTTCATGAAAAACAATGCGACTTTAAGGATTGATACGCAAAATACGGTATAAATCAGCTTTTAGTACGTTGTTCTCGAGGAACAACACTGAGAATGAAAGGGTTAATAATTTTCGGCACATAAGGACAGAGAGACATTTTCTGCAGTGAAAGAGAAGTACAAATAACAAAGCAAGCACGAATCTGTGTTTTTATGTATAGTAAAATAGGAATTGTGCTGACTAAATCAGAAAGTGAATCAGCTGGTTTTCAGCCACCATATTGAGCAGTGAGGAAATCCTTTCCTGGCTATAACATGTAAACACGACAGCAAAAAACGGTTTTTGTCTTCCGGAAAATTTATTACATGTAAATGTAGTGAGTGTAACACCTAGAAGAAAACAAGAGTCAACAGAAGTGGGAGAAATTAATGTTTCGCTGTTGTTTCATCTGATCCGTACGTTAGTTCCCTCGCAATCGCATGACGCCATGGAAGTGTCCTACGCAATCTTCATCGACATCGATTCCATGAAAGTTATTTATTAAAAATTATTTAAGCTGGTTTTTCCTCACGTGTGAGTCTGTGAATGAATGTGTGTTTATGTAAACAAATTGAAAGCTGTAAAACAGATGCTGTTTTGCTAATGCCTCTGCAGTACTAACTGTCAAAGTTCGTGTTGTGTGCTTCGTATTTCTGTAACAACGCCTGAGTAATACCAGATATTCCAAATTTGATTAACATCTCTAACACATTTGACTAAGATTTCTTTGTATTACTGAAAAGATTCAAAATGTTCAAATGTTTGTAAATCTATCGGACCAAACTGCGTGGTCATCAGTCCGTAGCTTACAAACTACCTTAACCTAGCTAAACTAACCTAAGGACAACACACACACCCATGTCCCAGGGAGGACTCGAACCTCCACGGCGAACAACCGCGCGCTCCGCAGCGAGACGCTTTAGACCGCTCGGCTACTCCACCGCGGCACTTAAAAGATTATATAAACTTCAACCGCACTGGTGAGGCCCTGACAATGAGTGGGTGTTTTACAGAACAAATTTACTCTCCACGAATTGAACACGTTGTAGTTTTGATCGTTTCTTAATTTGACTTCAGTTGGCCAAACGTGAATAATTTGACAAATTGCTGTACAGAACTGCAAACGGATACATTCTTCTCGTAATACAATGGTTCAAGCTGCAATTAATTTGCACTACAAATTTCTACTTTTAACTGAAATGTAGGTTCTTTCATCCATTGGATTTAGTAATAAATTTATGCGATAAGCATAAATTATGAAGTCGTGATGTTTGAATGATACTAATTATTTGTATTTTCTTAGTATAAGGATTGACACAAAAAACTACGATCAAATTTATCTTTATGTAAGTTTCATTCAGTTCCCAATATGAAGCTTAATATTGCATCTCTGACTGTTTATGAAATCCGAAATGCACATTTATTCTTTTAGTTTGTAATTTTAATTGTTTAAAGAACAGCAAATCATTTTGAGCCGGAACAGTAATTCCTCTTACGATTCAAATACCAGTCAATTGTCTCATTATAAAAAAAAAATCATGGAGGACTATGTCATTGTTTAAACAACGGTTGTCTCAGAGGGACGTAGTGGCGCCGCAATATATATATATATATATATATATATATATATATATATATATATATATATATATATATATATATGTGTGTGTGTGATGATTTTCTTATTGTAACTTACACGTTGTCATTTCAAAGCAATAGCGCACTGAAGAATTAACAAAAACATATCGTTCTTCGTATGATAATTGATAATCTAGTGTCTACAAATGCCATATTTGTATCAGTTAACAACAGCCATCAATAGTATCTGATTAAAGAACGCAATTTCTAATTGTTATCTGTAGCGTAGTGGGCAAAGCGTTGGACTGTGACTCTGAAGGTCAGTGTTTCGGAACTCGCAACTACCTTTTTTTTCCTAAAAGGGTTTCAGACACTCTTATTAGTTGATTTTTTATTATTTATATAATTATTTTGGTCCAAAATGTTTGCAAAAACTTATAAAACTACAAATGTAAAGTGGGCTGTGAAACACGTGAGTGCGATTTTTTTATTGATTAGCGCGTTGAGATTTTGGTACTGTCTCGTACATTACAATTCATTGTTGTAGTTGTCAACTTCGTTTTATTTTTGTTGGCCTACTACAGTACTTCACGAAATGGCAAGGAAGTAGAGAAGAATATTATTTGATCCTACTTTCAAGTGTAAAGCATTTCTTTATGCAGAAACATATGGTAACAGAAGGGCAGAAAGAGGGTCAAATCTACCTGAGAGTAACGCTCGCTTACGGAACAAACAGGCGTTGGGATTGTTTGCAACTACCGACCACAACAAGAAAGAAATTGAGTGAACCTCGCAAGGAAAGACATCATGGCGCTGAAGAAAATGTTTCGGAATTCGTCTGCGAAAGGAGGAAGAATGAGCAAGCTGTGACACTGTAATAAAACATTAAAACAGGTGCAGCTCTTAATATACAGAAGAAGACCAGCCGCCGCGGCGGAGCGGCCGAGCGCATTGAGGCGCTATGCTCCGATGCGCGTGGCCTTTTCCCGTCAGGGGATCGAATTCGTCCTCGGGGCATGGATGTTTCTGCTGTGTTAAGTGGTTTGTAAGTATAGGGACTGATGATCCCGCAGTTAAGTCCCATAAGCATAACAATGTTCCGTTTTCAATTACGGAGTGGAATAGAGTGTGTCCCGACATGTCAGGCCAATAGATGTTCAAAGTGGTGGCCATCATTTGCTGCACACAATTGCAATCTATGGCGTAATGAACGACGTACACGCCGCAGTATATCTGGTGTAATGTCGCCGCAGGCTGCCACAATACGTTGTTTCATATCCTCTGGGGTTGTAGGCACATCACGGTACACATTCTCATTTAACGTACCCCACAGAAATAAGTCCAGAGGTGTAAGATCAGGAGAACGGGCTGGCCAATTTATGCGTCCTCCACGTCCTATGAGACGCCCGTCGAACATCCTGTCAAGGGTCAGCCTAGTGTTAATTGCGGAATGTGCAGGTGCACCATCATGCTGATACCACGTACGTTGACGCGGTTCCAGTGGGACATTTTCGAGCAACGTTGGCAGATCATTCTGTAGAAACGCGATGTATGTTGCAGCTGTTTTGGCCCCTGCAATGAAGTGAGGACCAATGAGGTGGTCGCCAATGATTCCGCACCATACATTTACAGTCCACGGTCACTGTCGCTCTACCTGTCGGTGCCAGAGAGGATTGTCCACGGACCAGTAATGCATGATCCGTAGATTCACTGTCCCGTGGTTTATGAAACCCACTTCATCGGTAAACAGTTAGAACTGCAACGCATTCTCTGTTAATGTCCATTGGCAGAATTGCACTCTATTATTAAAGTCATCACCATGTAATTGCTGATGTAGCGACACATGAAACGGGTGAAAGCGGTGACGATGTAGTATGCGCATGACACTACTTTGACTCAGTCCACCGGCTCCCTTGTACTCCTGCAACAGCAGCTAACACACCAACTGCACCCGCTTCTCCTGTGACGGACCTGCTACGGACCCGTTTGCCTGCTACGACCATACCTGTTGCATACAGTTGGCGGTAGATGTTTTGAAATGTGCAGCACGTTGGATGCTCTCTGTCCGGATACTGTTCCGCATACACCCTGCAGGCTTCAGCTGCATTTTGTCGACACTCGCCATAGATGAGTATCATCTCCGCCTTTTCAGAGTTCGAATACACCATGGTCACAGTTACTACAACACTACAATATCACAGACGTCTGGTAACACAGTGTACTACAGTTAGTCCCCGTGCAAAGACGAATGCAAAATACCATTAGCAGCAAGCGCAACATGCGGACACTGCAACAGCTAGACCAAACCACAACAGTGCACTACAGCCACACTCGTAAACACGGTCGTAAAACATGGCGTATGCCAGAGAGAGTTCTGGGCGAGGAATGTCAATAGACATCTGCGAGCGACTGGCTTTCGTTAATTCAATGGAGGGCGTCAAAACTTCGTTATTTTTGTAAATATCTCTCAAACGATACGAGATATGAAAAAAACATAAGGGAACAAAGTTGTAGAGAATTTTCTCCTCTATAAATTCGGTTATTAAGTTCTCGCGTCAGATGAACGGTTTATTTGCAATTAAAATTACATTACAAACGGCTTTTTTGGTATTATTAACGTATTTCTTGTCCGAAATATTTCAAAAATCGAGGTGCTGGTCTCTGGTAGCCAACAATTATGTCTGTAAAATTTGGTGCCGATCGGTTGACCGGTGCGACCTAAAAAGTGGCAACACGTTACAGCCAGCCAGACATCGTCAAATCGCCGTTATGTTTGCAAATATCTCTGTAACGATGCAAGATATGAAAAAAACATAAGAGAGCAAAGCTGTAGAGAATTTTCCCCTATACCATTTAGGATATTGAATTTTCGGGTCAGATGAACGGTTCGTTTCCAATTATATTACAAACAGCTTTTTTTTCTTTTTTATATATATTACTACAGAAAAATTTGAAAAAGTGAGGTTCGGGTCTTTGGCGGCCTACAATCATGTGTGTAAAATTTTGTGCAGATCGGTTGAACGGTTCGTCTTAAACACAGGGAACACGTTAGGAAAGAAAGACATATCCCAAAACCGCTGTTATTTTTGCAAATATCTCTGAAAAGATACGAGATATGAAAAAAAAAAAAATAGAAGAGAGCAAAGTTGTAGAGAATTTTCTCCTCTACAAATTCGGTTATTCAATTTTCATGTCAGATGAATGGTTAAGCCGTTACTTTCATTTATATTTCGAGCTGTCAAAAGACGATCGCAAAGGCCCACTTTTAGTGTTATTACCGTAACCTAAAGTGGGCCAAAATTACCTATTCTATTTGAACAGACAACTAAAGAAAATTTCCTCTCGTGGTAGTAATAAACTGATTTTGTACTGGCGCCTCCGAACAGAACTGGTAATATATATACCAGCTCTTTTAACTTGATAACCTCTAATCATGTTTTAGGTCTTCCTTTCTTTAATTCACAGTTACCGTACTTATATTTTCTTACTAGAGTTTAATATATGTTTGCTGCCTCAGATCACAGAGAATAAGAAACACCGATGAACGATTGAAGTTTGTACTAGAATATAATAAAAAAAAAGGCTCACTCGGTTCGCGTAAATACGGTTAGATAGAATGCTTCTTTGCAGTCGTTAATCGTCGACAATACGTGCTATGGTATTCAATACGAAAGGAAGCCCAGTATACGGTATCGTTCGCGAGGCATACCAGGCCGGCCGCGGTGGCCGAGGGGACTGAGGCGCTCCAGTCACGGTCAGCACGGCCACTACGGTCGGGGGTTCGAATCCCCCCTCGGGCATGGATATTTGTGCCGTCCTAGTTCGTAAGTAGTTCATAAGTAGTTTGTAAGTTTAGGGACTGATGACCCCGTAGTTAAGTCCCATAAGCTTAACAAACATTTGAACATTTTGAGGCATACCACAGGCGTCGAAGCCTTTTGTGGTTGCGTGACCGATCGCTTGCAGCAGCGGATCGACACTTTGACCTTGCGTGACGGTCGTACTGAGCCACACAGCGCGAGTCAGCTATTCACGCCGAGGCGTTAACTTCTATCGCAACCCCTGCGGCATTGTCCTAGGACTGTGGAAACATTCTCCGCCAGGCACAGGATACATCCATACGTACAGGGTGTCCAGAAAAGGGCTCCCTGATTTCAAAATTAAATATCTCGATAACGAAGATCGACAGAGGAATGCAGTGAACGGTATGTTTATTGTGAAAGCTGTAAGAAGTTTATACAGCAGTTTGAAATAATAGCTACAAAAGCTGCTAACAGATGGCGCTGTACGCTGTACAGCTGATATCATCATACATAAGTGAAATAATCGTATGAAAACACACTTTGCAAACAAACACATCACAATGTTTTCAAAATGTTCACCATTGGCACTACAGAGGTGGCGCTAACGAACAATGAAATTCGCCATCACATTTCGTAGTGTCTCAACCGAAATGGATTCACATGCCACAGAGATCGCCGATTCAAGCTGGTCCAGCGTGGCGGGATGCTTCGGGTAGACCATGTCTTTCACTGTGCACCACCCCCCCCCCCCCAAAAAAAAAAAAAAAAAAAAAAAAAAAAAAAAGATAAGTCACAGGGAGTCAAATCCTGTGAATATGCAGGGCAATCCATGCCTGCACCAGTACATTTGGGATATTCCAAAGCAATGACTCGATTCCCGAAGTATTCCTCAAGAAAGCGAAACACTTGTTCGGTCCGATGTGGTAAGCTCCATCTTGCATAAACCATTCAGTACCTGGTCGATCCTCTAACGCTTGCTGTGTGGCGACAAATTGTTTCCAAATTGCAACGTAACGTGCACCCGTGACCGTTTCTCGAATGAAAAAAGAGCCAACAATGCCTCTGCTGCATACTGCAGCCCACAAAGTAACTTTAGGAGAATACAGGGGTTTCGCTTCACACCAATATGGCTTTTCGGAACCCCGAAATCGCCAGTTCTGCTTATTCACATATACATTCAGGTGGAAGTGTGCTTCATCTGTAAACCAGATGCAGCCAACATCGAATCCTTCACTATCAATCATTGTGAGCATCTGATTAGCAAAGGCAACCCTTTGTTGCACAGCTCGTACGGGTATGGCCTGGTGCATTTGAATTTTGAATAGAAACATGTGTAGGCGCTTTCTCAGTATTTTTTGCGTGCTGGAACGCTTCAAACTAGTCTCAGATACAATTCTACCGACGGATGACATTGGATTTCGCTGAATAATTCCAGAAACAGTGGCGATATTTTCAGGCGTAACTGCGGTTTGCTTGCGGCCATCATGCCACACTAGATCATCAGTTACGCTGCCTGTTTGTTGAAATTTTGCGAAGAACGTACGAATAGTTTTCGCATCGGATCCTTTTGGAACATTAAATCCTGCTTGAAAACTTCGTCTTGTTGCCGTAGGACTCTCTTCTAACCTGTGGTACTCTAGCACCAGAAAAACGTGTTGTTCAATGGAGTACATGGTTTTAATCTCTTCCTTCGGTACGCTAACCTCATTTCACGTTTCAATAGTGGAACTGATCGCTCTAGGCTTCGGATCACTATTTATACTAGGCATTACAGCGCCGTCTGTTAGCAGCTTTTGTAACTATTATTTAAACTGCTGTATGAACTTTTTACAGCTTTCACAATAAACATACCGTTTACTGCATTCCTCTATCGATCTTTGTTTTCGAGATACTTAATTTTGAAATCAGGGAGCCCTTATCTGGACACCCTGTAAATGCACAACGGTTTGTGGAAATCACAACACAAAGAAGGAGATGCATGAATTCAATGAATTTAATACCACAGGTTAGGTACGTGACAAGTGATTACCTTTTCATATCTGTACATGTTTTTTTTTTTTTTTTTTTTTTTTTTTTTTTTTTTTTTTTTTTTTTTTTTTTTTTCCGGCCTTCTATTCGTATGTCGTGCAATTAGAGCTGTTGTACTCAGTGGCACTGAATCACTAAAGTTCTGAATAGTTCGTCGGGGATTTCCCTCCATGCGTTTCGTATCCGAGCCCACAAATCCGTGACAGTAGCTACTGGAGGACCGTGACGCACCAGGTGCCAATCAATCATGTCCCAGACATGTTCAATGGACGACATGCTTGGCGAAAGTGTAGGACAGGAAAGCAATGGTACCAGCCGCTCTTTGTAGAAGGCCTCTACGTTGTTGTTGTTGTTCTGGTCTTCAGTCCGCAGACTGGTATGATGCCACTCACCACGCTCTCCTGTCCTGTGCAAGTCTCTTCATCTGAGAATACGTTCGGCAACCTACATCCTTTTGAATCTGCTTACTGTATTCGTCCCTCGGTCTCCCTCTACGATTTTTACCCCACATACTTCCTTCTAATGCTAAGTCGACAATTCCTTGATGTCTCAGAATGTGTCCTACCAATCTATCCCTTCTCTTAGTCAGGATATGGCAGAAACTCCTTTTCTCCCCAATTCGGCTAAGCACCTCCTCATTAGTCACGTGATCTACCCATTTAATCTTCATCATTCATCTGTAGCACCACATTTCAAAAGCTTCTATCATCTTTTTGTCTGAACTCCTTATCGTCCACGTTTCACTGCCGTACAATGCTACACTCCAGATAAATGCTTTCAGAAAGGTCTTCCTAACATTTAAATTAGTACTGGATGTTAACGAGTTTCGCTTCATAGCCATTCTGCATTTTATATCTTCTTTACTTCGGCAATCAGAAGTTATCTATGTACCCAAATAACAAAATTCATCTAGTACTTTTATTGTCCCATTACCTAATCTAATTCCTTCAGCATCGCCTGATTTTCTGACATTCCATTCCATTAACTTCGTTTTATTCTTGTTAATGTTCATCTTATATCTTCCTTTCAAGACACTATCCATTCCATTCAACTGTTCTTCCAGATCCTTTGCAGTCTCTGACAAAATTACTATGTCATCGGCAAACCGCAAACTCTACATTCTTCGCAATATGTGGTCGGGCGTTGTCCTGTTGAAATGTGGACTGAGGCGATGCCTGTAGCATGGGGAGTACCCCAGGTTCCACGACCACCGTTACGTACCGGTTGCTGTTCAAAGTGTCCTCAGTACATAGGAGGCAAGATCTGGTGCTGTATTCAATGGCGCCTCAAACCATCACCCCTGGTGTTTGTCTGCGAGGCCGCTCAAGGTCAGCCCTCCAGGTTGCACTCACCACGGTACCGCCGGACACGTAGGCGGCCATAACTGTAGGACACGGTGAAGCGGGACTTGTCCGAGAAGATTACATTTTACCACTGAGCACCCCAGTGACGCTGTTCTCGTGCCAATTGCAGTCGGAGAAGTTGTGGTTTCGCGGACAGTGACACGCGTGCAACGAGTCCAACGAAACGTCGATGCAGTCAAGTCCACGTCTGTTGTAGTGCTCCAGCGGATGATGATGTACGGCCCGTTACGGTCTTGCGGACAAGATGACGGCCGTCCCGTGCTGTGTTCCGCAGTCCAGTTTGTAAACTGGTACAGGCATGGATTGGCCTCCATATTCGCCGAATTTGACTCCCTGTGATTGGTTTTTGTGGGGCACAGTGAAAGAAAGTTTAGGGACTGATGACCCCGTAGTTAAGTCCCATAAGCTGTACAAACATTTGAACATTTTTTGAAATCCTCGTACACATTGACATGTTTAATGTTGATCCTGACTGCAGCAATTACGTTCACTCATCGTAAGAAAAGGAAACATTAGGAACTACGGAGACAACAGAGTAACACCGCAGACAACAATGCCTAACTCACACAGTAATATTTGCTTCTTCTACATGCGACCCATCTTCCCAAACACGAAAACTGAATACGGAAACCATTTTTCACTGTCGTGTGTACATGTCAGGGCCAGATACGGTTTTGTTGGATCGATTGAAAACGGCATCTGGAAATAAGCTGCTCGGATTTCTGATTTAGACAGCACAGTGGCTGTTCCCTTTCAGTTCAATATTATCACATTATTTTCCGAAATAAAGATGATGTATTTATGACAAGCGATGAATTATTATTTAAGGTCTATTGTTAGGTTCTTGCTTCACCACAACCTCGGAAGTCCCGACATATTCGGAAAACATGGATAAATATTTGTGACAAGTAAGAATATTGCCGCGAGACACCACGCAAACCGACTGCCGGCGTGGCGCAGGGGAAAGCGTCACCGACTGCCGTGGGGAAGGTCCCCGATTCAATACCGTCCACCGGCAAAAATGTATTTCTTTGTAATTAACAATTTCATAGTGTTCTAAAAAGTTTTCAAATGTTGGTGAAGCTTATGGGACTTAACTACGGGGTCATCAGTCTCTAAACTTACAAACTACTTATCAACTACCTTATACTAAGGATGGCACAAATATCCATGCCCGAGGAGGGATTCGAACCCCCGACCGTAGAGGCCGTGCAGACCATGACTGGAGCGCCTCAGTCCCCTCGGCCACCGCGACCGGCCAAAATGTTCTACATCGTTCTTACGTTCACTTGCAAATTCTACTTGTTTCTTATGTTAACTATTCTTCTAATTCCTGGTACATTCTGTCTGTGTATAAATAGCAGAGCACTCTGCCCGAGAGGAAGTCAGTGCTACATGTATGTTAAGTTCGTAATAAAACTGCTTTCAGTATGAGTGCTGTGTTCATTTGCATTCGAAGTCAAACCAGCTTCCATTTCAACGCGACAATACGAATGTCATTTCTGGTCCCCGAATCTGTTACATACAGGAAACTGAGAAAAAAAAAAAAAAAAAAAAAAAAAAAAAAAAAGAATACCAGGGTTCGAACCAACGCTCACTGCATTTAAAATACTACTCTCCGTTAATCACCCGGCCATACTCCATACTAAACATCGTTACTGAATAGCTTTAGTCAGTGGACAATTGTGACTGCTTTCACAATCTGTGGCAGCTTTTACAATCACTGTGTCATTGATTGACATTTAATTGTAAGAAACGCTACCGAGGGTGACGTGGCTTTGATAAATCCATTAAAAAACGTTTAGGTGCGGCTTTTTTAGAAGGAAAGCAGACTACAGTGAAGGTTCGTTCAAGCAGCTGCCAGTTCCAGCAAACTGCGCATGGGAAGAGCTGTTATCGAGTGTCTATTGCTGCTGAAGCAGAGCTGCCACCTAGCGGCTGAGCACGCAGTTAATGTGCACCGATCATTCCTTTAATACGTGATCTGAGGTGTACTGAATGAAGAGAAGCATGATTAGCATAATTAGGTGAGTCTTCCGGGTAGTATGAAGAGAAGGATTTTTTGTGTTATTTTATGACAAGTATTTTTGTTTAGAGTCTAAATTTGTTAGTCTCGCGACACCCTTTACTACGCCACACCCCAGAGTGTCGCGACACCCAGTTTGGAAAGCTCTACACTAGTATCTTGCACTGACGCCCTTTGTTTCCTGTTAGCCTGGTATGCCTTCAACCATTTAGCAGCATTGCGTGTGACACCATAGAATTCCAATTTACTTAAAAGGATGTTGTGGCCCACACAATCAAATACCTTTTGACAAACCAGAGGTAATACATCTACATCTACATCCACCATATGGTGCGTTCCATTTCATATCGCTCTGAAATGTTACGCCTAGATATTTGAACGACGCGACAGCATCAAGAAGCTCACTACTAATGCTGTATTCGAACATTTTCCTACTCATGCGCATCACCTTATATTTTTCTACACTGACAGCTAGCTGTTATTCTTCGCAGCAACTAGAAATTTTGTCTAAGTCATCCTGTATGCTATTACTGTCAGTTAAAGACGACACCCTCCCATACACCACAGCATCATCAGCAAACAGCCGAAAATAACAAGTCAGTCTGTCCATCAGGTCATTTATATAGATAAAAAACAATAGAGGTCCTATCACACTTCCCTGGGGGACGCCTCACGAGACGCTCTGATGAACACTCGCCGTCGAGAACAACGTACTGCGTTCTATTACTTAGAAAGTCTTCCAGCCAGTCACTAATCTTTGAACCTATTCCATAAGCTCGTATGTTCGTTATCAGTCTGCAGTGTGGCACCGCGTCGAACGCCTGTCTGAAGTCGAGAAAAACACAGTCTGCCTGTCGCTCGTCATCCATGGCTCGCAAGATGTCATGTGAGAAAAGGACAAGCTGCGTTTCACATGTTTCCTAAAACCGTGCTAATCCATATAAAGAAGCTTTTCCGTCTCAAGGAAATTTATTATATGCGAACTGAGAATACGCTCAAAAATTCTACAGGAAACTGATGTCAACGATATTGACGTTTAATTATGTGAGTCAGTTCTTTTACCCTTCTCATAAACGGAAGTCGTCTGCGCTTTTTTCAAGTCACTAGGAACTTTGCGCTGAATTAAAGATTCGCGATGAATGCACTCGCAAACAGATTCTCAAACATGCTGATCCGGCTTTGCAACAAGTGTTACAAATTACTGAGCATCAGGATTCGCGTGACAGTGCCGCGGAAAACTTCGAGACAGCAACTATTTGCCGAAGGCAGTCACAGATAAACTGACCGGCTGGCGTGTGGTACAGAGCCAACGTGCCTTGTCAGCAGTAAACAAGACTCAGAGCGTGTGAAATGCTGCCCCTGTCGCTCTGCCAAGCTTGAGAGACAGGCCTGCCCTTCACAGCATTCAACCGCGGTGGAGTAGCCGAGAGGTCTGAGGCACCTCTCTGCGGAGCGCGCGGTTGCCCGCCGTCGGAGGTTCGAGTCCTCCCTGGGGCATATGTGTGTGTGTGTGTGTGTGTGTGTGTGTGTGTGTGTGTGTATGTGTGTGTGTGTGTGTGTGTGTGTGTGTGTGTGTGTTTGTCCTTAGGTTAGTTTACCTTAGCTTAAGTAGTTTGTAAGCTACGGACTGATGACCACGCAATTTGGTCCGATAGATTTACAAACATTTGAACACTTTCACTTGCTTTTCTTGTGCTAAGTCTGGACATGTACAGTCTGTTTGCAACAAACACAGAACTCAAACCACACATGCCCGTAGACCCCAAGCGACCACTCACAAGGAAAGTACTTGGGCTCGAACAAACATATCTGTATGAACGTTTGGTTACAATATCTCTACGTACACCTCAATTTGCTGGTGGGTGTCGTTTTTATGCAAAACTTTTCAATGATGCTCTAGATAGCACTGTAGATGTAATTATAGACGCCATACGTAATGCAGATATCTGAACTATAACTTATGTAATAATCGTCGTACATGCTCTCTAGCGTATTGTCATCAAAAGCCATGATGATAGTTGCAATTTTAACCATCTTCTCGGAAGACTTTTGGTATTCACTGCCACTGCTTCCATCGCCACTTCCCGCACTTACCGTAGCAGTACCGCTTGCATGAGTTGTTCATCATTATCATCCCTATTATCATCATTATGTGTTAGTGTTACAACAGTATCTAACTTATGCTCATATTTCTGTACCATAACAGATACGAGAAAGCATGTGAATGATTCATCTTCTACACTAATACCATCTTCACGTGTAATGGTTCTTCGTAACTTCATCTCAACCAATCGCAATACTTTAGCAGGATTGATTATCAATCGCCGCTCCATCTGACGCTTCACCACACAAAAGGTCATAAAACGCAACTTCGGAGGCACACTGCACCGTCCCTACTGGCGAACCGACAGGTCAAAGTGCAATGTGGCAAGGCACACACAGGTGTCTGTAACGGACGATTTCAGAATTTTGCAAATGTGGGAGTGTCACTAGTACATTATCTCTCGTACGATTTTGAAGCATATTTGTCTGTTTGAGCCCAAGTACTTTCCTTGTCAGTCTATGTAGATTGTCTTGGCTCACATTAGGTCAAGGTAGTAACACTAAACTTAGCCTTTGCGATCGCCTTTCGACAGCTCAAAATTTAAATGAAAATAAAGTCTTAACCGTCCATCTGACACAAGAATAGAGAATATTGTAGAGGAGAAAATTCTCTACAACTTTGCTCTCTTATGTTTTCTTGCCAGATCCGTGACGTTTTCCTTTCAGCTATAGCTGTGGTGGCTGATTTGGTACGTTAAATACTGTAGTTATAGCATTCTATTTGCGTTCCCTACGTTCCACACTCACCGATTTTACTGGAATTGTAGTGAAGAAGCCTCAAAGTTCCTGAGTAGAAAAGCGACGACTTTTTGCCAAATGCAGGTGTTCTGGTGTTTCTTAGACATTTATTATTTTTAATAGAAAATGATATTATTCAGCAAAAGCCTGTAGGTTACAACATAACTATAAATAAACTGTCATGCAATGTACCTTTTAGTACCTCATCAGGGATCTTAGTAAACCTAATAAAGACAAAGGTGGAACTAATTTTATATTATTACCTATTTTTATGGCAGTACATACATTCCCTAGTGTGAAAAGTCTGTAAAAACCAATATAGACGATACTATTCGCACTCATCCAATACCGTATTCAGAAACGTAGCTTACCGGCCGCTTGGAGCGCTGCAGTCGTAGTGTATAACAAAAACCTGCGCGAGTGTCGTGACTGTATTTGTTAGACTGTGGTATTTATGTAGATGTAGAAGCTCGCGGTACTTCTTGCGACCCCTTCTTAGTAGTCCGGTAAGTCTGGCATGGGCCTCTCAGCAAATATTACCTTTAATGTCGTTTGTTTTTAATAATAATTTTCTTTTCCCAAGTGTTGGCAGCTTTCACAGCACAGTAATCTAATCGGCATTTGGAATAACACCTCCCTGCCCTTTCATGATTAAACTGAAAAGTTTCTTCGTGGCTCACTCTTTAGTCTGTCGAGGAATTTCTGGAACAATTATGAAAATTTAACTAATAACCGCGTTACGTTGTAGGAGTTTTTACTTGTGCTTTCTCTCTTACTTCTCTTTTGTTAAAATTTGATGTACTGACTTGCTCCATGAGCACCGAGCGACATGGCGCGCACTGGGCTCGCGTTCGGTAGGACGGTGGTTCAAACCCCCCACCGGGTGATTTCCCTAAATCACTCCAGGCAAATGCCGGGATGGTTCTTTTGAAAGGGCACGGCCGATTTCCTTCACCATACTTACCATAACAATCCGAGCATGAGCTCCGCCCTTGACCCTTTCACTCTCACATTATGAATTCAGCTTAGGAAAAATTAAAATTCAGTATTTTCTGTATTAATAAAACATCAAAATATGTGTTTTAAACTTTTCAATCAAAATTTTCGTCTTTTGGACCACTTTAGGTTACGGTAGTAACACTAAAAGTGGGCCTTTGCGATCGTCTTTTGACAGATCGAAATTTACATGAAAGTAACGGCTTAACTAATCATCTGACACGAAAATTGAATAACAGAGGAGAAAAGTCTCTACAACTTTCCTCTCTTATGTTATTTTTCATATCTCGTAGCGATTCAAAGATATTTGCAAAAATAACGGCGATTTTGGTATGTATGTCTGTCTGTCTGTCCGTAACGTGTTCCCTATTTTTAAGATGAACCATTCAACCGATCAGCACCAAATTTTACAGACATGATTGTAGGCCGCCAGAGACCAGAACCGCCGTTTTTCAAATTTTTCAGACAAAAAATACGGTAGTAATATCAAAAAAAGCCGTTTGTAATATAAGTGTAAATGAACCGTTCATCTGACACGAAAATTGAATAACCTAATTGGTAGAGGAGAAAATTCTCTACAACTTAGCTCCCTTATGTTTATTTCATATCTCGTATAGTTTGAGACATATTTGCAAAAATAACGGAGATTTGACACCCTCCACTGAATTAACAAAATCCAGCCGTTCGGAGATATCACGTGACATTCCTCGCCCACAACTCTCTCTGGCATACGCCACCTTGCGTTGCGTATTTGATGATTTTCTTATTGTAACAAATGTTCAAATGTTTGTTAAGCTTATGGGACTTAACTACGGGGTTATCAGTCCCTAAACTTATTGTAACACGTTGTCATTTTAAAGCAATGCCGCACTGAAGAATTAACAAAAACCCATCGTTCTTCGTACGATAAATGATAATCTATTGTCTACAAATCCCATATTAGCATCAGTTAACAACGGCCATCAATAGTATGAGAGTCAAGAACTCATCTTTTGATTGATAGCCGTAGCGTAGTGGGCTAGGACCATTACACTAAAGGTTGGTGGTCCGGAACCCGCCACTGCCAATTTTTTTTCCCCCTAAAAGGGTTTCAGACAATCTTATTAATTAATTTTTTATTATTTAGGTTATTATTTTGGTCCAAAAGTTTGCAAAAACTTATAAAACAACAAATCTGGAATGTGCCGTAAAACACGTCAGTGCGATTTTTTATGTCAAGTATTAGATTCACAACACAGACTTTAGTGTCGAGATATTTTATTACTTGGGGCGTTATTTTGTAGATAGTTAACACTGTCAGATCGATAATCACAGCATAATTTTCGCCACAGGACTAAAGACAAGACGATTCACTGCTGAAATAAAATAACATGAACCACACTCACGCTCACACTCACAGCCACATACAGACGGCAACGTAACACTAACTCCAGGACGGGCAGATTAATGCCTCAGAAGTGGCTACACGCCGTAGCAAGCGGCAAAATGTCGAACTAAAAGCATGTTGGAATGCATTGTCTCGTGGCGATAACTTTGAATAAAAAAAGTTCTCGGGTCTCCGTCCGCGTCACGTGGTTAAAACTCCACGAGCTTTCGGCCAAGCACTCCATGGCCATTGTCATGTGGTATTGACTGCCTAGTGGCTGCAAGTACGGGCTTATATACACTAGCTGCCGGCTGTGACGTCACTGGTGCTCCGCGACATCGCCATATATGGGCATGCTTTGAGTCGGTGTTGGATGCGCTCGTTTTAACTGTGCGATCGCTGGATCCCACGCCGCGCTGAGCTGCAGGCCGCCGTCTCTGTTAAGGCTGCTATCATATGTCTTAATTTTGATGGTTTGTTTAATAATACTGTCCCAGGAGCCTTTCGCACGAGCCACGACAACAGTTTCATCGAATTCGATGCGATGACCGTTTACTAAAGCATGCTCAGCTAAAGCAGATTTGTCTGGGTACTGTAAACGATATAACCTTTCATGTTCCATCCTTCGTTGTTCAACAGTTCGTACTGTTTGTCCGACATAAGACTGGCCACACTCGTAAAGGTATCTTGTAGACCCCAGGTGTTCTGAGACCTACTGCGTCTTTAACTGGCCTCAGTCTTCAGGCCCCCGACGAAAATCCGGCAGCTAGTGTATATAAGCCCGTACTTGCAGCACTAGGCAGTCAATATCAGTTGACAATGGCCAAGGAGTGCTTGGCCGAAAGCTCGTGGAGTTTTAACCGCCTGACGTAGAAGCATGTTATTCATCCAAATCAATGCTACTTTAAAGATTGATACATAAAATACGGTATCAATCAGCTTTTAATACGTTGTTGTTGAACAACACTGGGAAAGAAAGGGTTAGTAGCCACACTGTCGATGGATGTTAAATACCAAGGCTCCTTTCTTTCTCTCTTTTCATTCCATGACCGTGGATACTCGCTCCTTAGCTTCGTTTTCGCGGAACATGATAAATATAAAGAAATAAGACGGAATGACCGGCAATTATTTGGGCCGATTCTAGTTTCAAACTGAAATATAAAATAAAACAAAAACTTTCACTCATCTTACAAGGAAAGTACATTGGCTCGAACAAACATATCTGTATGCACTTTTTGTTACAGGATCTCTGCGTACACCTCAATGTGCTCGTGGGTGTCGTTTTTCTGCAAAGCACTGCAACCATGCTCTAGATAGCACTGTAGATGTAATTGTAGACGTCATATGTAATGCAGATATCTTAACTATAACTTATGTAATAATCATCGTACATGTTCTCTAGCGAATTGCCATCAAAATCCGTGATGATAGTTGCAAATTTAACCTTCTTCCCGAAAGACTGTTGGTATTCACTGCCACTGCTTCCCGCACTGCTTCCCGCACTGCTTCCCGCACTTACCGTAGCACTACCGCTTTCAATGAGTTGTTCGTCATTATCATCCCTATTATCGTTATTATGAGTTTCTAACAACAGTATCTAACTTATTCTCATATTTCTGTACCATAACAGATACGAGAAAGCATGCAAATGATTCATCTTCTACACTAATACACGCTACTCACGACCACGTTACAGACTTGACTGCTGCATAGGTGAGCCATTGCTCCACAATCAGACAGACGTTCCAGTACTATCCTATCCAGAGTTTAAAATATTATCCTCCTAAGATTTTTATTATAATCCGTATCACATTTCACTCTATCAAGAGTTGCGTGGAAACGATCACATTTTGTACATGGTCATTACGACAGGATACTCCAGATGCATCATTTATCTTATTTAGTGATGAAGTCACATTTACCTATAGTGACGAATTAAACCGCCAAAAAGTTCATTACTGGTGCGATGACAATCCCTGTCGGCTTCGTTAGGTGGAGCGACAGGGTCCATGGAGTGTAAATATATGATTAGGGGTAGTTAACCATCAGCTCGGAGGCCCATTTATCATAGACTACCCATAACGCGTACAATTATCCTAACAGACCATCTGCCACGGTTACTATTACTACAACGTGCTCGGACATCTCAGTTGAAATGCCAACAAGTGTGCAGCTGTCTTTCCATACCAGACTGGAAGCGAGTATTGCTACTGCCCGTGGTCATTTTGCACACTGTCTGTGCTGATCGGTACTCTCGTTAATGGTCGGAATGTCCCCATCTTGTGTAGATTCTTAGCATGTTCTATCTCATGTATTGATATTTTTAAAAATGTATGTGCTTGCTCAAAAATTTCACATTGTATGCATTATTAAAATCTGTTTGTTGGATAACAGACACGAGCCCCTGACTACCAATCAATCGTGTGAAAACAACATATCAGTAACAGAATCCTTTTCCGCAATATTTGCGGTGCAAGATTTAGGTGATTCACCCTGTAGGTGCCTAAACCGTGACTAAACCTCCCCCGTGCTTCACTTTAGGGTGCAGTCATGCCGTATCGTAATCTTCCTTTTGGGTTTTTCAAACATAAAACCAGTTGTTTATGAGAAGCAATGATTCACCGGACCGTACCACATACTTGCAGTTATCAAGTGTCCACTGTGTATGATGGTAGGAACAATTCTCTCGCAGCTTTGAGTTGGCTTCCGTTATTAAGCCTCTATTATTAAGCACTTCCATGAACGTTAAGCTCTAGCCGTACTGTTTTTATCGAAACACTATTAATTGAGCCAATGTTAAGTTTTGCAGTCGATTCTGTAGTTAGTTATCAGTCCCTAGTCTACAAATTACTTATGAACTAACTTACATTAAGGACAACACACAGACGCATGTCCGAGGGAGGAATCGAACGTCCGACGACTAGAATCCGTGCGCTACGCAGTAAGGCGCCTTAGAGCGCTCGACGACTCCACCGCGGCAGTCGATTTTGTCACGTAGTTAAATGTTGTCTGCCCGCAATCATGCTCGTCGTTCGTTGTCAGTTAATTTCCAGTTCTGCCTACAACTCCTCTTCGGCAGTGACGTTTTGTCTAGTGTTAGGGCACCTGTATATAGACGGGCATGCGCATCAGTTTCTGCTTTGGCGGCAGCTCCCGCCGCCATTTTTGTTCCAAGCGGTGATAGCGTGAGCATGTGAAACGTCGAGTTTTTCCGCTGTTATTGCTTGCTTCATTTTTAATACACATACCAAAGAGAAAATATATATTTAGATTAAAAATTTATCTCTTCGTAACAAATTATAGTAATACGGTTTGACAAATCGTTAAATATGTTTTCTGGTATTTGTCCACCCGGGTGTGTATTGTGAGCAACTTTTATGCATTCGACAGCTCAATTTTACAGGCTACGAGATGCACTAGCAAATCTGCGCTGTAGTTTAATACATTATGTGCACAAAAACCAAGCAAATGTATCGATTTTCATCCACGACGAAGGTAAAGCATTTTCACAAGTTATAGTTTCAAAACACTTTTCAGCTAATGGAATTTTAACAGCTATCAGGGTTTTAATAAAATTCTGTCTGTGATAAAATTGGTCAATTTCACTTACGACTTCGGCGGCGTAGAGTGCTGATGTTACCAACGACCTTTCAATGCTCTTTTAAAACTCGAACAGCTAGAATGAGAGAAAATAGTTTTTCACGTTTACCAACTTCTTGTATGTACCCTTGTCTGGTCAGTAAATTAATTATCCTCGTAAAACGAACATTTTGTGGCGAACATTAGGAAATTCCGCCGCCGATGCAGAAACTAAAATTAGCATCACAGTAGCTTCAAACATCGTTACTAGCCATTATAACTAGTAAAAAACAGTGTGCATCATTTAAAAGTAAATAGTATTGTTATTATCTAAATGTTGATACTGATTGTTATCGCCTATGTATATATAAATAAATGTCTGTAACAGTTGGTCATAGCTTCGGAACCTTCGCTAAAAAGGACACGTATCGAAACCTGTCGTTTACAACGTGTAGAAATTGTCCATAACTATAAATGAGTTAACCCACCTCGCATAGTTTTTAAGACCTTGTCACGACGACAGTTTATAAATCATATTTTACGCCATTCAGGATCCATTGCAAACGAAAAAACAAGAAAACCATTTTCTGAACGATTAGAACAATTCTGAGCTGCACAGCCCACCATGCTGAAAGCGTACTGACTGTCCTATTTTTCAATCGCGCTTCGAACCGAAGGAACAAAAATGGCGGCTGCGCATGCCCGTCTGTATCCAGGTGCCCTACCTAGTGTTGTGTATGCTGTCATTTGCGTGACCACTGTCGCCAGTGGAATGTTAAACGGCGCAGTCGTTTTCCTCACTAACTGCGCCACATCGAGTGGCCCCTCTGGACGTCTGTGAGATCAACATTGCACAGATCACTTACGTTGATCGTCACAGAACAAAACGTATGACTGCAAGATAGCGTTTAACACTTCGTAAGCCAACTGTACACTGCGACTGCGTCTCACATCAGTGTTAACAACCACAACAAGATATAGGATACTGCATCGTGTTTGTATTATTTTGTCCACCTCCTGTACATAAATCGTCTGTTCTTCGACTTTCGGCCACTATCAGCATATTAAGTACCGTACCTTAAATATTAGTGATTTTGCTTGCCTTAAAGTGAAAGGTGAAAACGGAAGCGTTCTGGCAAAGTATTCTCTTGCATAATTTTCAACAGTAAATAGCGGAAGATTCAAAAGCAATAACAGAAAAAAAATTATAGCTGTACATAACTCCCGTATGCAAAAATAATGTTCTCTTTATTCTTTTGTATCTGCATCGACCGTCTTTGAAGAAAGAAATTAGTTTAAAAAACAAAGTGTTACAAAATTATCCAATTATGTGAATGTAAATGTTTCAAATGTTTGTATAGTCTATGGGAGTTAAGTACGGGGTCATCAGTCCCTAAACTTACAAACTACTTATGAACTCCAGAATGAAACTTCACTCTGCAGCGGAGTGTGCGCTGATATGAAACTTCCTGGCAGATTAAAATTGTGTGCCGGAACCGGGACTCGCTCGAACCTGGGACCTTTGCCTTTCGCGGGCAAGCTCTCTACCGACTGAGCTATCCCGACACGACTCACGATGCCGCCTCACAACTCTACTCCGACACGACTCACGATGCCGCCTCACAGGTACTGGCGGAAGTAGAGTTGTGAGGCGGCATCGTGAGTCGTGTCGGGATAGCACAGTCGGTAGTGCGCTTGCCCGCGAAAGGTAAAGGTCCCAGGTTCGAGTCCCGGTTCCGGCACACAATTTTAATCTGCCAGGAAGTTACTTATGAACTACTTACGAACTATGACGGCACAAATATCCATGCCCGAGGGGGGATTCGAACCCCCGACCGTAGTGGACGTGCAGACCGTTACTGGAGCGCCTTAAACCCCTCGGCCACCGTGGCCGGCTATGTGAATCTAAAGCGCTATTGAATGAAATGCGCACAAAAAATTAAATTAATAAAAAGAATTTCGGCACATCGCTGGTAGGGTATATTTATTTTTAACTTTTTTTTTTGTAGTCTTGAAATTTACTTTACAATGCTTTCTTTTCCAAGCTATAGTGAATGTATAATTATTTCTTAACTCAATGCTGATTGGTTGCAAATTGGTTTAATTGATAACTTTGTTACCGATTTCGGGCGTTGCCCATCATCAGATACACTGTGAATAAAATACACAATAATGAGCAAAAAAGGGTAGCTGCATAAAAAAGTAGATGATATAAAAGGTTAACAAACAGCACAGTACACAAAAATACCAACATCAACAGAACAAACCTTCGGCAAGGAGAAAGGTGAAGATAGAGAAACCAATTACGAGACTGAGCACGTCACTGTGCTCACGACAAAGTAAACATTGAGGGCGCCACCATATGGCGTGCTATACATGGTGATTAATACAATTTTATTAAAAAGGACTAAATTTTTAAAAAAGCCCAAAAGACAAAGAGAGCTTTTTAAAAACAGATTAACATATGCAATATGGTAAAGGGCTTACCCTTGTCAAGCCATAAAATAAAAGCAAAAAATTGACAATCGAAGTTACAAGTAGCCACCAGATGGCGTGCTGTACATAGCGATTAATACACCATTATTACAGAGTATTAAATTAAAAAATGCTCATCTGACAAATAAATTTTAACAGAGTAATACATACAGCATAAAATAGAGCTTCACCCATGTCATGCCAAAAAGAAAAAAGTAAAGAGAGACTAAAATACAATTGACAATCAAAAATACAATTAGCGTATAAGTTACGCAACCAGCATTATTTCAAAGGTTCATAACATAGGAACAAACAGTAAAGAAATGGGATCTGACTAGAAATTACGACATGAGTTCTTATAATGGTTTGCAAAATAAGCTCAGATTATCAGATTGTCATTTCGAGCGTTTGTAATAAGAACAGAAACAAGGAACAATATAAACAAAATATCCAAGGCAATACAAAGTACATCCACAATAGTTGTTTACAAATACATGTGATGATTGTTTAAATTCAAATTAAAATTACAATCACATATTGTATAAGGTAGTTCATAAGTAGTTTGTAAGTTTAGTGACTGATGTCTGCGCAGTTAAGTCCAAAAGCTTAACAAACATTTGAATGTTCACATGTACCATAAAAAAAACAATTTAAGTTACTCATTTCGATAACAAGTGATATTTTCATTATTAAAAAAGATGCCTAATTTGATTGCCTACACGATATAGAAAGAAACATGCTGTAAATGACAGGTGTTACTCATCATTCATTATTCACTAATGTCATCATTACCGGAATCCTCGGGAGTGTCTACAAGAGGAATACATTCATCTTCTCCTTCCCTGCCATCCTCGATCTCGTTCCAGAGCACATCATCTTCAATGCCATCCAGAGAATTTTAATCGCAGCTTATGGTGCTCCGATATTTTTCAAGGAGCCGAAACACAATGCGCAATAGTGTAGAACTCCTGTAGGAGTCAGTTCACGATTTGGTTCGCAAAACTATTTTTCGACTGAACATAACCTCTGAAAGGTTTATTTATATTAACGTCTAGGGGTTGTAATACAGAAGTCATTATTCCAGGAATAATAACAAGGTCACTGTGGGTCTTTATTTTAACGTCGTAACTAAGATGACCAAAAACTGCATCAACGCAGATCATTGATGGTTGCTTGAAAAACCCACAAGGACGAAGTTCACACACGTTTGGAGCCATTGAAGCATCTAAGTTTTAAACATCCATCCTTTTTCTTCATCCGAGCAATGACGTCACCATGGAATAGCTCTTCAATTTTTTGCAGTCTTGCGGTTAGTTTTTCGCTTGAAGATTGAAAAAGGAGGACGTTTGTTCCTATCTGCTGTGATTAACAGCATTACTGTTACGCGCTGTTTTTCACACACAGAAGTTTTGATAACAACTCCTTTTACACCCTTCTCGTCAATCGTGTAACTACGAGGTATATCAAACCACATCGGGGTCTCATCAACGTTGCCTGTTTGCCCCATCTGAAAATTCTTCTCTTTCCGACTTTTGATAACATACCGCTGAAATGGCTAAAGTTGAAAGACGACCGTCTGTCATCTTCCATATATTTTTTGTATATTTCTGTAAAGTTAAAATTTATTTAATGTCGCTAGATTACCATTTTGTTAAAACTTGAACCCCACTCTTTTCAAGGCTTGAGGAATAGCATTTTTATTTCATGTGTTAAATATTAGTTAATATTACTAGGTTTTTTCTTATTTTGTTATGTTAATAATTCATTATTATATTAATGAATGTGGCATAAATGTGCCTTCTCGCCAGACACGGGAGCCGAGGGGACTGCGACGCGCCAGTCACGTTCTGCACGGCCACTACGGTCGTGGGTTCGAATCCCCCCTAGGAAATGGATATTTGTGCCGTCCTTATTGTTAGCTAGCTCATACGTAGTTTGTAAGTTTACGGACTGATGACCCCGTAGTTAAGTCCCATAAGCTAGAAAACATTTGAACATTTTTGTGCCTTCTCCGCTGCGCCACTGTCCCTGTGAGAATTTGCAGTTGTTTTACTTTTAAGTGGATGTGCGAGAATATATGGCTGCCTGAATGTGGGGAGTGATAGCTCGCTTTGCATCGTTCTCTCTGGCTCAGTATCGATAGCTGCTCATGCTACCTCAGTGGTTTCCATACCCTTTGGATCCGAGCTGGTCGGTGAGCCTTCCCTCAACGTGAGTCTACTCTCTCTCTGCCCCCACCACGGCTGTTTCTTAGGCTTTCCAGCTTCCGGTGGCTTCCCGCCCCTCGTGGCCGCTCGGTCTGACCATTCTGTGCAGATCTTCTGGTGAAGTAAAGTTGGTTCTGCTCTTGTGTTTGGAGATGGTAGCGTTTCATTGTCTAGCACGTTTAACTTAGATTCGTAAAGTTAGAATTTTCTCCGATCGTGTGCGGAAATGTCTTCTCGTTTTTCAATTCAGTGATTTCCAATAGATAAACGCGATATGTGTGATCCTAGTTGCAGTTTGATAACGGCATGGTTTGTTAAAACCTTTTGTGATCATGTGGCGGTGTATGAACTCTGTGTAAATACTTTCTAGCTTTGTGGGGCCCGATTTCTAATAGGTGATATGTTCATTTTTGTACAGTGCATGGAAAAATCTTCTGACCGTTTTCTTCCGTGAGTGATATGTGTTCCACGTGGTTGGTTCATAGAACAAAGCCTTCAGCTTCCACTCTTGTTTGTTCCATGCCCATCAGACTATGCGGATATCCTTCTGAATTCCACTAATATTTCGCGATCTTCTCTGCCAGCCTATTTTAATTTTGCTGTTTCTTCTCCGACTTGTAGTACGCTCTCTTTCTTTGTCAGTAATTCTCTCTGAGCCTTGTACAACCTCTTTCAATAGCTTCTTCATGTAATTCTAAACATTTCTATGGGTTGCATGCTGTAATTCCTAATTTTTATTTTTCCGACTTTGTAATTATTTCACTTTTACGAGTTTGTGGAGACTGGACTTCACCCGTCGCTGTAATCGCCCCCAATAGCGTGTAGCTGTATTTCATTCGCTTCCTCATATAATTCTAAGCATTTTTTATGGGTTGCATGCAGCAGTTAATTTTCTTTATTTTTCGGAAACTGAATTTATTCAATTTTTATCGGCTTTCGGAACCACGTGGGTCCGAGTTCCGACTTCCGGGCTTTGCAGCTAGTCGCCTGAATTCACGCCACTTCTCATATAAAATCAATACCTACATCGATTTCTAACAGACTGCAACTTAAGAATCCACCGTGATTTTGTATAATGAATCCGATTTTCAACCACTTCACCTTCAGTGGAGTGCGTTCATGTAACGTAGCCGTGTGTCGCCGTTAGCATGTTTGCTCGCGGTCCAATCCAGATGTAATTTAACTTGGCTATACACACGCACCATTTCAAAACAGGCACGACAGACCAGAGCCAGCTTCAAAGTGTTTTTGTATATTGTGTTTTGTGCTACCTCCGACTTGCTGAAATTTCCTATGTTAGCGGCGCCTGCTTCCGCCTCGTCTCAGAACGCTGATTTTTGTGAGTTTCGATGTGGCATTGCGTGTGTGTGAGCGAATGAGTGTTGCTTGTGAATCCTTCCTCCAGTAGCGTTAAATCATGTATGACTTAGGCTGGGCACCGTCCGCATTAATTCATGTAAGAGATGCATTTTTATTGTATTAACAAAATTGGTTCCCTATTTTGCTTGTTTCTATCTGAATAAACAAGTTTAGGTTCAGCATAATCCGTAAGTTGCCTATAAAATGTAATTTTAGATCACCTTCCCTCTTTTATTTAATATGTTCTTCACAAGTGTTGAGAACAAGCTCAAATGCAATTTTTCTTTTGTCTAAATTCCGTTGCGCCATAAATGTTTTCTTAGCCACCTTTCTAAGATAACATTAATTGTGGTGGCTTGCTTATTAATGTCTGTGTGTAATTTCGTTTGAGCTGCTACGTATATTGGCCACTGTATCGTGAACTTCCTGTTATTAGCGTAATTTGAAACGAGTCAGTTCTCAGTTTGGGCCAGGGAACAAGGTTTTGTAGTAGGGAGTAACCGGTAGTTCACACGGACCTTGTTTGCTAACTTTAGTGATAAAACAAAGCTCTTGTTTCATACAGTGGTCGACTTTTAAAGTTTGTTCTCAAAATCCTGAGGAAGCTTTTGGCATATTGTTGTACGTCGTCGCATAGAGAACCCCACTCGTTTCATAAAGCGATCATCTTCGGCTGGTCTTGAAAAAAATGTCCAAGTGTTTGTTAAGGTTATGGGACATAACTGCGGGATCATCAGTACCTATACTTACAAACTACTTATGAACTAATTTATACTAACTAACTTGTACTAAAGACAGAACAAACATCCATGCCCCGAGGACGAATTCGATCCCCTGACTGGGAAAAGCCTTGCCGGCCGCGGTGGCCGAGGGGACTGAGGCGCTTCAGTCACGGTCTGCACGGCCACTACGGTCGGGGGTTCGAATCCCCCCTCGGGCATGGATATTTGTGCCGTCCTTAGGATTAGCTAGTTCATAAGTAAGTTTTGGGACTGATGACCCCGTAGTTAAGTCCCATAAGCTATACAAACATTTGAACATTTTGGAAAGGCCTCGCGCATCGTAGCATAGCGCCTCCGTATATTAAGAGCTGCACCTCTTTAAATTTTTTATGATAGTATCACAGCTTGCCCATTCTTCTTCCTTTTTTAGACGAATTCAGAAACATTTACTTCAGCGTCATGATGTCTTTCCTCGCGAGGTTCACTCAATTTCTTTCTTGTAGTGGTCGGTAGTTGAGAAAAATCCTAATGCCTGTTTGTTCCATAAGCGAGCGTTACTCTAGGGTACATTTAACTCTCTTTCCGCCCTTCTGTTACCATATTTTTCTGCACAAAGAAATACTTTACACTTGAAACTAGGATCATATAATATTCTTCTCTGCTTTCCTTCCGTTTCGTGACTACCGAATGGCCAGTGAAGTACTGTAGTAGGCCAACAAAAATAAAACGAAGTTGAGAACTACAACAATTACTTGTACGCGACAGTAGCAAAATCTCGACGCGCTAAACAATAAAAAAAATCACACTTACGTGTTTTACAGCCCACTTTAGATTTATGGTTTTATAAGATTTTGCAAACATTTTGGACCAAAATAATAATCTAAATAATAAAAAAACCAATTAATAAGAGTGTCTGAAACCCTTTTAGGAAAAAAAAGTAGTGGCGACTTCCGAAACACTGATCTTCAGCGTCACAGTCCAACGCATTGCCCACTTCGCTACAGATAACAATTAGAAATTGCGTTCTTTAATCACATACTATTGATGGATGTTGTTAACTGATACTAATAAGGCATTTGTAGACATTAGATTATCATTTATCGTACGAAGAACGACGTGTTTTCGTTAATTCTTCAGTGCGCTATTGCTTTGAAATGACAACGTGTAAGTTACAATAAGAAAATCATCAAACACGCAACGCAAGACAGTGTATGCCAGAGAGAGTTCTGGGCGAGGAATGTCATGTGACATCTGCGAACGACTGGCTTTCGTTAATTCAATGGAGGGTGTCAAAACTCCGCTATTTTTGTAAATATCTCTCAAACGATACGAGTTATGAAAAAAACATAAGGGAACAAAGTTGTAGAGAATTTTCTCCTCTATAAGTTCGGTTAAGTTGTCGCGTCAGATGAACGGTTTATTTGCAATAAAAATTACATTACAGACGGCTTTTTTGTATTATTAACGTATTTCTTGTCCGAAATATTTCAACAAGCGAGGTGCTGGTCTCTGGTAGCCAACAATTATGTCTGTAAAATTTGGTGCCGATCGGTTGAACGGTTCGACCTAAAAAGTGGGAACACGTTACAGCCAGACAGACATCGTCAAATCGCTGTTATTTTTGCAAATATCTCTACAACGATGCAAGATATGAAAAAAAAAAAACAGAGCGAAGCTGTAGAGAATTTTCCCCTCTACCAATTAGGATATTCAGTTTTCGGGTCAGATGAACGGTTCGTTTCCAATTACAATTACATTACAAACGGCTTTTTTTGTATTACTCCCGTATTTTTTGAGAGAAAATTGGCCTACAATCATGTGTGTAAAATTTTGTGCTGATCGGTTGAACGGTTCGTCTTAAACACAGGGAACACGTTACGAACAGACAGACAGACAGACCAAAATCGCTGTTATTTCAGCTAATATCTCTGAAACGATACGAGATATGAAAAAAATAAGAGAGCAAAGTTGTAGAGAATTTTCTCCTCTACAAATTCGGTTATTAAATTTTTGTGTCAGATCAATGGTTAAGCCGTTATTTTCATTTAAATTTAGAGCTGTCAAAAGACGATCTCAAGGCCCACTTTTAGTGTTATTACCGTAACCTAAAGTGGGCCAAAATTACCTAATCTATTTGAACAGACGACTAAAGAAAATTCCCTCTCGTGGTAGTAATAAATTGATTTTGTTTTGGCGCCTCCGAACAGAATTCAGAATTGGTAATATATATACCAGCTCTTTTAGCTCGATAACCTCTAATCATGATTTAGGTCTTCCTTTCTTTAATTCACAGTTACCGTCCTTATATTTTCTTACTAGAGTTTAATATATGTTTGCTGCCTCACATCACAGAGAATAAGAAATAC
Organism: Locusta migratoria; assembly: GCA_026315105.1. Taxonomy (NCBI): domain Eukaryota; kingdom Metazoa; phylum Arthropoda; class Insecta; order Orthoptera; family Acrididae; genus Locusta; species Locusta migratoria. Next base: position 637,781,920 of record CM048746.1, on the reverse strand, counting down.
CGATGAACGATTGAAGTTTGTAATCACTCGGTTCGCGTAAATACGGTACATTGTTAGAATACTTCTTTGCAGTCGTTAATCGTCGACAATACGTGCTATGGTATTCGATACGAAAGGAAGCCCAGTATACGGTATCGTTCGCTAGGCATACCACAGTCGTTGAAGCCTTTTGTGGTTGCGTGACCGATCGCTAGCAGCAGCGGATCGACATTTTGACGTTGCGTGACGGTCGTACTGAGCCACACAGCGCGAGTCAGCTATTCACGCCGAGGCGTTAACTTCTCTCGCAACCCCTGCGGCATCGTCCTAGGACTGTGGAAACATTCTCCGCCAGGCACAGGATACATCCATACGTACAGGGTGTCCAGAAAAGGACTCCCTGATTTCAAAATTAAATATCTCGAAAACAAAGATCGATAGAGGAATGCAGTAAACGACATGTTTATTGTGAAAGCTGTAAGAAGTTTATACACCCGTTTGAAATAATAATTACAAAAGCTGCTAACAGATGGCGCTGTACGCTGTAAAGCTCATATCAGAATACAGAAGTGAAATAATTGTATGAAAACATACTTTGCAAACAATCACATCACAATGTTTTCAAAATGTTCACCATTGGCACTACAGAGGTGGCGCAAACGAAGAATGAAATTCGCCAGCACATTTCGTAGTGTCTCAACCGAAATGGATTCACATACCACAGAGATCGCCGATTCAAGTTCGTCCAGCGCGGCGGGATGCTTCGGGTAGACCATGTCTTTCACTGTGCCCCACAAAAAAGAAGTCACAGGGAGTGATATCCGGCGAATATGGAGGCCAATCTATGCCTGCACCAGTAAATTTGGGACATTCCAAAGCAATGACTTGATTCCCGAACTATTTCTCAAGAAAGCGAAGCACTTGTTCGGTCCGATGTGGTCGGGCTCCATCTTGCATAAACCATTCAGTACCTGGTCGATCCTCTAACGCTCGCTATGTGGCGACAAATTGTTCAAAAATTGCAATGTAACTCAAATGAAAAAAGGGCCAATAATGTCTCTGTTGCATACAGCAGCCCACACAGTAACTTTAGTAGAATACACGGTTTTCGCTTCACACCAATATGGCTTTTCGGAACCCCAAAATCGCCAGTTCTGCTTATTCACATATCCATTCAGGTGGAAGTGTGCTTCATCTGTAAGCCAGATGCAGCCAACATCGAATCCTTCACTATCAATCATTGTGAGCATCTGATTAGCAAAGACAACCCTTCGTTGCACAGCTCGTACGGGTAGGGCCTGGTGCGTTTGAATTTTGAATGGAAACATGTATAGGCTCTTTCTCAGTATTTTCTGCGCGCCGGAACGCTTCAAACCAGTCTCAGATACTGTTCTATGGATGGATGACATTGGATTTCGCTGAATAATTCCAGAAACTGTGGCGATATTTTCAGGCGTAACTGCGGTTTGCTTGCGGCCATGATGCCCCACTAGATCATCAGTTATGCTGAATTTCGTTGAAATTTTGCGAAGAACGTACGAATAGTTTTCGCATCGGGTCCTTTTGGAACATTAAATCCTGCTTGAAAACTTCATCTTGTTGCCGTAGGACTCTTCTAACCTGTGGTACTCTAGCACCAGAAAAACGCGTTGATCAATGGAGTACATGGTTTTAATCTCTTCCTTCGGTACTCTAACTTCCTTTCACGTTTCAATAGTGGAACTAATCGCTCTGGGCTTTGGATCACTATTTATACTAGGCATTACGTACGGCGATTACAGCGCCAGCTGTTAGCAGCTTTTGTAACTATTATTTTAGACTGCTGTATGAACTTGTTACAGCTTTCACAATAAACACATCGTTTATTCCATTCGTCTATCGATCTTCGTTTTCGAGATATTTAATTTTGAAATCAGGGAACCCTTTTCTGGACACCCTGTAAATGCACAACGGTTTGTGAAAATCGCAACACCAAGAAGGAGATGCATGAATTCAATGAATTTAATACCGCAGGTTAGGTACGTGACAAGTGATTACCTTTTCAAATATGTACATGTTTTTAGGCTTACTATTCGTATGTCGTGCAATTACAGCTGTTGTACTCCGTGGCACTGAACCACTAAAGTTCTGAATACGTTCGTCGGGGATTTCCCTCCATGCGTTTTTGTATTCGAGCCCACAAATCCGTGACAGTAGTTACTGGAGGACCGTGACGCACCAGGTGCCAATCAATCACGTCCCAGTCATGTCCAATGGACGACATGTTTGGCGAAGGTGTCACTGTCGTGTGTACATGTCAGGGCCAGATACGGTTTTGTTGGATCGATTGAAAACGGCATCTGGAAATTAGCTGCTCGGATTTATGATTTAGACAGCACATGGCTTTCAGTTCAATATTATCACATTATTTTCCGCAATAAAGATGATGTATTTATGACAAGCGATGAATTATTATTTAAGTTCAATTGTTAGGTTCTTGCTTCACCACAACCTCGGAAGTCCCGACATATTCGGAAAACATGGATGAATATTTGTGACAAGTAAGAATATTGCCGCGAGACCCCACTAAACCGACTGCCGGCGTGGCGCAGGGCATAGCGTCACCGACTGCCGTGCGGAAGGTCCCCGATTCAATACCGTCCACCGGCAAAAATGTATTTCTTTGTAATTAACAATTTCATAATGTTCTAAAAAAATTTCAAATGTTTGTGAAGCTTATGGGACCTAACTACGGGGTCATCAGTCCCTAAACTTACAAACTACTTATCAACTACCTTATACTAAGGACGGCACAAATATCCATGCCTGAGGGGGGATTCGAAACCCCGACCGTAGAGGCTGTGCAGACCGTGACTGGAGCGCCTCAGTCCCCTCGGCCACCGCGACCGGCCAAAATGTACTACATCGTTCTTACGTTCACTTGCAAATTCTACTTGTTTCTTATGTTAACTATTCTTCTAATTCCTGGTACATTCTGTCTGTGTATAAATAGCAGAGCACTCTGCCCGAGAGGCAGTCAGTGCTACATGTATGTTAAGTTCGTAATAAAACTGCTTTCAGTATAAGTGCTGTGTTCATTTGCATTCGAAGTCAAGCCAGCTTCCATTTCAACGCGACAATACGAATGTCATTTCTGGTCCCCGAATCTGTTACATACAGGAAACTGAGAGAAAAAAAAAAAAATAACGCATACCAGGGTTCGAACCAACGCTCACTGCATTTAAAATACTACTCTCCGTTAATCACCCGGCCATACTACATACTAAACATCGTTACTGAATAGCTTTAGTCAGTGGACAATTGTGACTTCTTTTACAATCTGTGACAGCTTTTACAACCACTGTGTCATTGATTGACATTTAATTGTAAGAAACGCTACCGAGGGTGACGTGGCTTTGATAAATCCATTAAAAAACGTTTAGGTGCGGCTTTTTTAGAAGGAAAGCAGACTACAGTGAAGGTTCGTTCAAGCAGCTGCCAGTTCCAGCAAACTGCGCATGGGAAGAGCTGTTATCGAGTGTCTATTGCTGCTGAAGCAGAGCTGCCACCTAGCGGCTGAGCACGCAGTTAATGTGCACCGATCATTCCTTTAATACGTGATCTGAGGTGTACTGAATGAAGAGAAGCATGATTAGCATAATTAGGTGAGTCTTCCGGGTAGTATGAAGAGAAGGATTTTTTGTGTTATTTTATGACAAGTATTTTTGTTTAGAGTCTAAATTTGTTAGTCTCGCGACACCCTTTACTACGCCACACCCCAGAGTGTCGCGACACCCAGTTTGGAAAGCTCTACACTAGTATCTTGCACTGACGCCCTTTGTTTCCTGTTAGCCTGGTATGCCTTCAACCATTTAGCGGCATTGCGTGTGACACCATAGAATTCCAATTTACTTAAAAGGATGTTGTGGCCCACACAATCAAATACCTTTTGACAAACCAGAGGTAATACATCTACATCTACATCCACCATATGGTGCGTGGCGGAGGGTACAGTGTACCACTACTAGGCCTTTCTTTTCCTATTCCACTCTCAGAAAATTTCTCTTATCTTGTCTTTTTTTATCATTACGTGAAATGTAAGTAGGCAGCAGGAATATCGTACTACACTCAACTTCAAATTCCGGCCTTTTAAATTTTCTCCACAGAAATGTACTAAAAGAACGTCTTTCCTCCAGCGATCCCCAGCTGAGTTGCCGGAGCATTTCCGTGACACTCGCTTATTGGTCGAACCTACCAGCAACAAACCTAGCTGCTCGCCTCTGAACTGCTTATATGTCTTCCTTTAAACTGATCTGCTGCGGGTCCCAAGCACTTGAGCAATACTCAAGACGTGGTCGTACAAGCGTTTTATACGCGGTCTCCTTTACAGATGAAATACATCTTCCCAAAATTCTCCCAATAAACCGATGTCGGCTATCTGCCTTACACACAACTGTCCTTACACGTTCGTTCCATTTCATATCGCTCTGAAATGTTACGCCTAGATATTTGAACGACGCGACAGCATCAAGAAGCTCACTACTAATGCTGTATTCGAACATTTTCCTACTCATTCGCATCACCTTATATTTTTCTACACTGAGAGCTAGCTGCTATTCTTCGCAGCAACTAGAAATTTTGTCTAAGTCATTATGCTATTACTGTCAGTTAAAGACGACACCCTCCCATACACCACAGCATCATCAGCAAACAGCCGAAAATAACAAGTCAGTCTGTCCATCAGGTCATTTATATAGATAAAAAACAATAGAGGTCCTATCACACTTCCCTGGGGCACGCCTCACGAGACGCTCTGATGAACATTCGCCGTCGAGAACAACGTACTGCGTTCTATTACTTAGAAAGTCTTCCAGCCAGTCACTAATCTTTGAACCTATTCCATAAGCTCGTATGTTCGTTATCAGTCTGCAGTGTGGCACCGCGTCGAACGCCTGTCTGAAGTCGAGAAAAACACAGTCTGCCTGTCGCTCGTCATCCATGGCTCGCAAGATGTCATGTGAGAAAAGGACAAGCTGCGTTTCACATGTTTCCTAAAACCGTGCTAATCCATATAAAGAAGCTTTTCCGTCTCAAGGAAATTTATTATATGCGAACTGAGAATACGCTCAAAAATTCTACAGGAAACTGATGTCAACGATATTGACGTTTAATTATGTGAGTCAGTTCTTTTACCCTTCTCATAAACGGAAGTCGTCTGCGCTTTTTTCAAGTCACTAGGAACTTTGCGCTGAATTAAAGATTCGCGATGAATGCACTCGCAAACAGATTCTCAAACATGCTGATCCGGCTTTGCAACAAGTGTTACAAATTACTGAGCATCAGGATTCGCGTGACAGTGCCGCGGAAAACTTTGAGACAGCAGCTATTTGCCGAAGGCAGTCACAGATAAACTGACCGGCTGGCGTGTGGTACAGAGCCAACGTGCCTTGTCAGCAGTAAACAAGACTCAGAGCGTGTGAAATGCTGCCCCTGTCGCTCTGCCAAGCTTGAGAGACAGGCCTGCCCTTCACAGCATTCAACCGCGGTGGAGTAGCCGAGAGGTCTGAGGCACCTCTCTGCGGAGTGCGCGGTTGCCCGCCGTCGGAGGTTCGAGTCCTCCCTGGGGCATGTGTGTGTGTGTGTGTGTGTGTGTGTGTGTGTGTGTGTGTGTGTTTGTCCTTAGGTTAGTTTACCTTAGCTCAAGTAGTTTGTAAGCTACGGACTGATGACCACGCAATTTGGTCCGATAGATTTACAAACATTTGAACACTTTCACTTGCTTTTCTTGTGCTAAGTCTGGACATGTACAGTCTGTTTGCAACAAACACAGAACTCAAACCACACATGCCCGTAGACCCCAAGCGACTACTCACAAGGAAAGTACTTGGGCTCGAACAAACATATCTGTATGAACGTTTGGTTACAATATCTGTACGTACACCTCAATTTGCTGGTGGGTGTCGTTTTTCTGCAAAACTTTTCAATGATGCTCTAGATAGCATGTAGATGTAATTATAGACGCCATACGTAATGCAGATATCTGAACTATAACTTATGTAATAATCGTCGTACATGCTCTCTAGCGTATTGTCATCAAAAGCCATGATGATAGTTGCAATTTTAACCATCTTCTCGGAAGACTTTTGGTATTCACTGCCACTGCTTCCATCGCCTCTTCCCGCACTTACCGTAGCACTACCGCTTGCATGAGTTGTTCATCATTATCATCCCTATTATCATCATTATGTGTTAGTGTTACAACAGTATCTAACTTATGCTCACATTTCTGTACCATAACAGATACGAGAAAGCATGTGAATGATTCATCTTCTACACTAATACCATCTTCACGTGGAATGGTTCTTCGTAACTTCATCTCAACCAATCGCAATACTTTAGCAGGATTGATTATCAATCGCCGCTCCATCTGACGCTTCACCACACAAAAGGTCATAAAACGCAACTTCGGAGGCACACTGCACCGTCCCTACTGGCGAACCGACAGGTCAAAGTGCAATGTGGCAAGGCACACACAGGGGTCTCTAACGGACGATTGCAGAATTTTGCAAATGTGGGAGTGTCACTAGTACATTATCTCTCGTGCGATTTTGAAGCATATTTGTCTGTTTGAGCCCAAGTACTTTCCTTGTCAGTCTATGTAGATTGTCTTGGCTCACATTAGGTCAAGGTAGTAACACTAAACTTAGCCTTTGCGATCGCCTTTCGACAGCTCAAAATTTAAATGAAAATAAAGTCTTAACCGTCCATCTGACACAAGAATAGAGAAATTTGTAGAGGAGAAAATTCTCTACAACTTTGCTCTCTTATGTTTCTTTCATAACTCGCATCGTTTTAGAGATATTTGCGATTTAACGATGTCTGGCTGGCCGTAAAGGGTTCCCTCATTTTAAGTCGGACCGTTCAATCGATCGGCACGAAAATTTTACAGACATAGTTATTGGCCACCAAAACTGTAGTATCAGAATCAATTTGTTTGTTACGGGAAACAAATACGTTCCCTGGCGACTCTGGACATGGCTTTACAGGGTATTTATTGCACAGAAATGAGTGGTTTCTAACAATACATGACAAACATAATAAAATAAGAGAAATCAGGTCGAAAACAGGAAGATGTAGATGTTTCTTTTTCCCGCGAACTGCTAGAGAATGGTACTTTAGAGAAATATAAAATCGCTTGGATGAATCCTCTGCCATGCACTTCAGTATGACTTTGCAGAGTATTTATCACAGTCTAACATATACAGTCGCGACACTTACTGCTGTGAAAGTTGTTACCAACTGACAGTTGCAACGACACTAGCGCTCCTAGTGGTGGGAAAGCTGCCATAGGATTGATGTTTGTTTATAATTATTTGTGTGCATAATTAACTAAATAGTTGGTATAGTTTTTGCGTTACAAGCGTTAGTAAAGTATTAAGAGATATACATAACACGGTCATTAATGTAAAAGCAGCCGAATTTAACTGATTCAGAGATGTAACGAACAACTTCGTCATGAACAAATAGTTACGAATACATGTTATTTTGCAGCTTATTCCGCTGAAAGTAAGTAGAATATAAACATAAGGGAAACATAAATATCTGTTATGATGTGTTGTTACTATGACAACAGTTTTTTGGCACATATCAATTCGGTGTGTAGCCTAATGATTCGCTCATTTTTTAGGCTTTACTCGTCTTTCTGATACGCGTATATTCGTTTGAGTGTCATTACTTTAGCTTAAGAAGAGAATGTCTTGAAGATTCTTGCCTTTTGTGGTTCAGTTGTAGCAACAATTGTGGAATTGCGTTCGTCTTTGTTGGAAACAGTTTGGTTGCTTGTTCCGTTTTCTTGCCAGATCCGTGACGTTTTCCTTTCAGCTATAGCTGTGGTGGCTGATTTGGTACGTTAAATACTGTAGTTATAGCATTCTATTTGCGTTCCCTACGTTCCACACTCACCGATTTTACTGGAATTGTAGTGAAGAAGCCTCAAAGTTCCTGAGTAGAAAAGCGACGACTTTTTGCCAAATGCAGGTGTTCTGGTGTTTCTTAGACATTTATTATTTTTAATAGAAAATGATATTATTCAGCAAAAGCCTGTAGGTTACAACATAACTATAAATAAACTGTCATGCAATGTACCTTTTAGTACCTCATCAGGGATCTTAGTAAACCTAATAAAGACAAAGCTGGAACTAATTTTATATTATTACCTATTTTTATGGCAGTACATACATTCCCTAGTGTGAAAAGTCTGTAAAAACCAATATAGCAGATACTATTCGCACTCATCCAATACCGTATTCAGAAACGTAGCTTACCGGCCGCTTGGAGCGCTGCAGTCGTAGTGTATAACAAAAACCTGCGCGAGTGTCGTGACTGTATTTGTTAGACTGTGGTATTTATGTAGATGTAGAAGCTCGCGGTACTTCTTGCGACCCCTTCTTAGTAGTCCGGTAAGTCTGGCATGGGCCTCTCAGCAAATATTACCTTTAATGTCGTTTGTTTTTAATAATATTTTTCTTTTCCCAAATGTTGGCAGCTTTCACAGCACAGAAATCTAATCGGCATTTGGAATAACACCTCCCTGCCCTTTCATGATTAAACTGAAAAGTTTCTTCGTGGCTCACTCTTTAGTCTGTCGAGGAATTTCTGGAACAATTATGAAAATTTAACTAATTACCGCGTTACGTTGTAGGAGTTTTTACTTGTGCTTTCTCTCTTACTTCTCTTTTGTTAAAATTTGATGTACTGACTTGCTCCATGAGCACCGAGCGACATGGCGCGCACTGGGCTCGCGTTCGGTAGGACGGTGGTTCAAACCCCCCACCGGGTGATTTCCCTAAATCACTCCAGGCAAATGCCGGGATGGTTCTTTTGAAAGGGCACGGCCGATTTCCTTCACCATACTTACCATAACAATCCGAGCATGAGCTCCGCCCTTGACCCTTTCACTCTCACATTATGAATTCAGCTTAGGAAAAATTAAAATTCAGTATTTTCTGTATTAATAAAACATCAAAATATGTGTTTTAAACTTTTCAATCAAAATTTTCGTCTTTTGGACCACTTTAGGTTACGGTAGTAACACTAAAAGTGGGCCTTTGCGATCGTCTTTTGACAGATCGAAATTTAAATGAAAGTAACGGCTTAACTAATCATCTGACACGAAAATTGAATAACAGAGGAGAAAAGTCTCTACAACTTTCCTCTCTTATGTTATTTTTTCATATCTCGTAGCGATTCAAAGATATTTGCAAAAATAACGGCGATTTTGGTATGTATGTCTGTCTGTCTGTCCGTAACGTGTTCCCTATTTTTAAGATGAACCGTTCAACCGATCAGCACCAAATTTTACAGACATGATTGTAGGCCGCCAGAGACCAGAACCGCCGTTTTTCAAATTTTTCAGACAAAAAATACGGTAGTAATATCAAAAACAGCCGTTTGTAATATAAGTGTAAATGAACCGTTCATCTGACACGAAAATTGAATAACCTAATTGGTAGAGGAGAAAATTCTCTACAACTTAGCTCCCTTATGTTTATTTCATATCTCGTATAGTTTGAGACATATTTGCAAAAATAACGGAGATTTGACACCCTCCACTGAATTAACAAAATCCAGCCGTTCGGAGATATCACGTGACATTCCTCGCCCACAACTCTCTCTGGCATACGCCACCTTGCGTTGCGTATTTGATGATTTTCTTATTGTAACAAATGTTCAAATGTTTGTTAAGCTTATGGGACTTAACTACGGGGTTATCAGTCCCTAAACTTATTGTAACACGTTGTCATTTTAAAGCAATGCCGCACTGAAGAATTAACAAAAACCCATCGTTCTTCGTACGATAAATGATAATCTATTGTCTACAAATCCCATATTAGCATCAGTTAACAACGGCCATCAATAGTATGAGAGTCAAGAACTCATCTTTTGATTGATAGCCGTAGCGTAGTGGGCTAGGACCATGACACTAAAGGTCGGTGGTCCGGAACCCGCCACTGCCAATTTTTTTCCCCCTAAAAGGGTTTCAGACAATCTTATTAATTAATTTTTTATTATTTAGGTTATTATTTTGGTCCAAAAGTTTGCAAAAACTTATAAAACAACAAATCTGGAATGTGCCGTAAAACACGTCAGTGCGATTTTTTATGTCAAGTATTAGATTCACAACACAGACTTTAGTGTCGAGATATTTTATTACCTGGGGCGTTATTTTGTAGATAGTTAACACTGTCAGATCGATAATCACAGCATAATTTTCGCCACAGGACTAAAGACAAGACAATTCACTGCTGAAATAAAATAACATGAACCACACTCACGCTCACACTCACAGCCACATACAGACGGCAACGTAACACTAACCCCAGGACGGGCCGATTAATGCCTCAGAAGTGGCTACACGCCGTAGCAAGCGGAAAAATGTCGAACTAAAAGCATGTTGGAATGTATTGTCTCGTGGCGATAACTTTGAATAAAAAAAGTTCTCGGGTCTCCGTCCGCGTCACGTGGTTAAAACTCCACGAGCTTTCGGCCATGCACTCCTTGGCCATTGTCAAGTGGTATTGACTGCCTAGTGGCTGCAAGTACGGGCTTATATACACTAGCTGCCGGCTGTGACGTCACTGGTGCTCCGCGACATCGCCATATATGGGCATGCTTTGAGTCGGTGTTGGATGCGCCCGTATTAACAGCGCGATCGCTGGATCCCACGCCGCGCTGAGCTGCAGGCCGCCGTCTCTGTTAAGGTTGTTATCAGATGTCTTAATTTCGATGGCTTCTTTAATAATACTGTATCAGGAGCCGTTCGCACAAGCCACGACGACAGTTTCATCGAATTTGATGCGATGACCGTTTACTAAAGCATGCTCAGCTAAAGCAGATTTGTCTGGGTACCGTAAACGATAAAAACTTTCATGTTCCTTCCTTCGTTGTTCAACAGTTCGTACTGTTTGTCCGACATAAGACTGGCCACACTCGTAAAGGTATCTTGTAGGTGTTCTGAGACCTACTGCGTCTTTAACTGGCCTCAGTCTTCAGGCCCCCGACGAAAATCCGGCAGCTAGTGTATATAAGCCCGTACTTGCAGCACTAGGCAGTCAATATCAGTTGACAATGGCCAAGGAGTGCTTGGCCGAAAGCTCGTGGAGTTTTAACCGCCTGACGTAGAAGCATGTTATTCATCCAAATCAAAGCTACTTTAAAGATTGATACATAAAATACGGTATCAATCAGCTTATAATACGTTATTGTTGAACAACACTGGGAAATAAAGGGTTAGTAGCCACACTGTCGATGGATGTTAAATACCAAGGCTCCTTTCTTTCTCTCTTTTCATTCCATGAGCGTGGATACTCGCTCCTTAGCTTCGTTTCCGCGGAACATGATAAATATAAAGAAATAAGACGGAGTGACCGGCAATTATTTGGGCCGATTCTAGTTGCAAACTGAAATATGAAATAAAACAGAAACTTTCACTCGTCTTACAAGGAAAGTACATGGGCTCGAACAAACATATCTGTATGACCGTTTGGTTACAGGATCTCTACGTACACCTCAATGTGCTGGTGGGTATTGTTTTTCTGCAAAGCTCTGCAACTATGCTCTAGATAGCTCAAAAATGTTCAAATGTTTGTAAATCTATCGGAGCAAACTGCGTGGTCATCAGTCCGTAGCTTACAAACTACTTAAACCTAGGTAAACTAACCTAAGGACAACACACACAACCATGCCCCAGGGAGGACTCGAACCTCCACGACGACCAAACGCGCGCTCCGCAGCGAGACGCTTTAGACCGCTCGGCTACTCCACCGCGGCTAGATAGCACTGTAGATGTAATTGTAGACGCCATACGCAATTCAGATATCTTAACTATCACCTATGTAATAATCATCGTACATGTTCTCTAGCGAATTGTCATCAAAAGCCGTGATGATAGTTGCAACTTTAATCTTCTTCCCGAAAGACTGTTGGTATTCACTGCCACTGCTTCCATCGCCTCTTCCCGCACTTACCGTAGCACTACCGCTTGCAATGAGTTGTTCGTCATTAACATCCCTATTATCATTATTATGAGTCTGTAACAACAGTATCTAACTTAAGCTCATATTTCTGTACCATAACAGCGTGCAAATGATTCATCTTCTACACTAATACCATGTTCACGAAGAAGGGTTCTTCGTAACTTCATCTCAACTAATCGCAATACATTAGCAGGACTGATTAGCAATTTCCGCCCCATCTGACGCTTCACCACACAAATAACATCACAAAACGCAACTTCGGAGGCACACTACACCGTCCCTACTGGCGAACCGACAGGTCAAAGTGCAATGCGGCATGGCACACGCAGAGGCCTCTAACGGACGACTGCAGAGTTTTGCAGATGCGGGAGTATCACTAGTGCAATAAGAGATTTTTACATTATCTCTCATACGATTTTGGTGTATATGTGTTTGTTCGAACCCAAGTACTTTCCTTGTTAGAAGGGCCACTCGGCGTATGATGTAAGCCTTCTGCTTCCCTTCCACACGTGGTAGATACCGTGGCTCATGGCCCACATTACCGACGTAAATGGGAACTAAATGAATTGGAGAGTGCCTCTGAGTGACTGGAGTGTCGATACAGGCGGAGATGGAAAAACCCAGGGACGAGCAGCGGAGTTATGAAATCGCCTGGGGGGCAGGTTCCAGGAAGATGGCAGCGACAAGCCGTGACGTCAGAGCCAGTACACGAGGCCCCCCGGGGGACCGTCGCATCGACTCCACTGTGGCAGACACTGAAGCGGCTGACACAGCGCCACATACGGACATCATTATATAAATACGCTAACATGAAAATCTGTATGGTACAGATTACTTATTTATTCGTACAAGAAGGCCAATGAAAGTTACATAATTCGAAAGATTGTTTGTCGTAGATTACACGAATATAAATATTATGTGCATTATGTGCATTTAGCCATTAAAAGTGGTAAAAGGAAGTAGAAATTTTCCTATCTATAGCTTGGATCAAGTTCTATATTCTCCAACAATCAGCTCACTGATTGGCTATTCGCCTCGACCAAAGATGCTGTAATGCAGCGCATCTGCAGTATTAAAATAACGTATCAAAATAAGTGAATATCGAAACATGGAGTGCTCCCAACTCACTTTATTGCGCCGTTCAAATGCTTCATTTTCGCATTGGTTAAGAGTGGCTAAAGGAAATGCATGTTTTCATATGAATGCCGATATAAAAGATGATGCGCTGGGAGAGGCATCTAGCGGTGCTCGGGTGGAGCTACGAAGTCGAGAATGCCGATATAAATGATTATGCGCCGGGAGAGGCATGTAGCGGTGCACGGGTGGAACTACAAAGTTGACATGTTGTCAGCTCCTGAATTCTGAATATCGCAGTATCGAAATAACATTATTTCTTGGCGTTGTATAACTATACGAACGCCGAAATTGTAGTTCCATTTCATATATTAGGCTGGTGAAAGTTATATAATTCGAAAATGGCATGAGAAGTATATACTTCCGTTTTTATTTGTTCTTGTGTCAGGCATTTTCCTTAACACGTGAAAGATACTGTTTCATACATCCCAGTGCCGGTTAAATTTTAGCAAATATCCCAGCCTCCTATGATAATGTTGGCAACAGATGCTGAATAGTGAGAATCCTGTGAAACTTCATTTTAGTCAATCGCTTGACAACGCTGATGTTTTCTCATGGAATCTTTGCTTTACGAGGGCAATTATTTTTACTGAGAGGTACATACAAGAACCTGTCAACCATAAAGCAGGAAAAGAATTATTTGTTTACTTCATGGTCTGTACGATACACTAATCGAGTCATTCTATGTGGTTCGAACAAATGAGCAAAGATTTTCTATCGTGTTGTTGATGTTGCCAACATAATCACGCGCGGCCGCCGACATGATACGTAAGATTTTACCCCCAGTGACCATTGTAAACACAATTGGTCGATTTTCGACCACATGCAAAAATAAATAAACAACCGTTATTACTGGAGACAAGCAAACAATATCGACCTAGTTGCAAACTCGGAAAACACGAGATACACGAAAAAAATCAAATAAAATAAACAAGTGGTTTGGATTCCATGTTAAGCTGTAGGTCCCCTCTCTCCGGTTGGATAATTGGGGTAGGCTAGGGACACATAAGTCGCCGAAGTGCCGTCCAACTGAAAGACTTGCACCAGGCCAATGAGCCACACTACATTATTATTATTACAAACGGATAATTGCAGACTCTAAGAGGAAATCATGGGAAGACTTTGGAAATCAGCTAGATACTGTGGGTCAACCCGCGGAAAAACCATTTTGGAGCGTAATTAGCAATCTTCGAAAGGGAGGGACGGAGGAATTAATAAGTGTTTTGGACAGGTCAGGAAAGCTGCTAGTCAATCCTGTGGATGCCTTGAGCAGATGGAGGGAATATTTTAAAGAATTGCTCGATGTAGGAGAAACGTTCAATGATGTGTCAGATTTTCAGAAAGAATTGGATAGAAACGACGATTGAAACATGATCTCATTTGAGGAGGTAATGGTCAGTAGATTACAGTGCAATAAAGCGGCTGGGTTGGATGAAATTAAGCCGGAACTCGTCAAATACATTGGAATATCAGGTCTCAAAAAGTTACACAGGCTAATTGAGAAGGCGTGGGAATCGGGACAGGTTCCGTCTGACTGGACGAAAGCAGTAATCACGTCAATTTTCAAACATGGAAACAGAAAAGATTGTAACAACTATCGAGGTAGCTCTTTAATTAGCGTTGTAGGCAAAATATTCTCAGGTATTGTTGAAAGGAGGGTGTGAGTATTAATTGAGGACAAGTTAGATGAAAATCAGTGTGGGTTTAGGCCTCTTAGAGGCTGTCTTACGGCAGGCAATGGAAAAGTGCAATGAGTGGAACAGGGAATTGTATCTATGTCTCATAGATCTAGAAAAGGCTTATGACCGTGTTCCTAGGAGGAAGCTACTGTAAGTTCTACAAGATCATGGTATAGGAGGCAAACTTCTGCAGGCAATTAAACGGTTTTAAGTAGACTGCCAGGCAGCAGTTAGAGTAGATGGCAAATTAAGCTCATGGTTCAGGGTAGTTTCAGGGGTAAGGCAAGGCTGTAACCTATCACCACTGTTGTTCATACTATTCATGGATCTTATGTTGAAAACAGTAGACTGGCAGGGCGGGATTAAAATTGGTCAAAACAAAATAAGCAGTCACGCATATGCGAATGACTTAGTTGTAATGGCAGATTCGATTGAAAGGTTGCAAACTAATATTTCAGAGCTCGATCAGAGATGCAAGGATTATGATATGAAGATTAACATCTCCAAAACGAAAGTAATGTCTGTGGGAAAGAGATTTAAACAGATTGAGTGCCAAATTGGAGGACCAAAGTTAGAACAGGTAGACACTTTCAAGTACCTGGGATGTATTTCCTCACACGATGGCAACATAGTAATAGAACTGGAATCGAGGTGCAGCAAAGCTAATACAGTGAGTGCTCAGCTAAGATCTACTCTCTTCTGCAAGAAAGAAGTCAGTACCAAGACTAAGTTAGCAGTGCACCGCCCTATCTTTCGGCCAACTTTGTTATATGGGAGTGAAAGTTGGCTGGATACAGGGTCCTTATTCATAAGGTAGAAGTTACAGATATGAAAGTAGCAAGAATGATTGCAGGTACTAATAGATGTGAATAATGGCAGGAGGGTGTCCATAATGAGGAAATCAAAGAAAAACTTGGAATGAACACCACAGATGAAGCAGTTAGAGCGAACAGACTGAGATGGCGGGATCATGTTACACGCATGGGAGAAGCAAGGTTACCTAAGAGACTCATGAGCTCGGCAGGGTAAGAGGAGTCAAGGTGGACCAAGAAGAAAGTACTTAGATTCGGTGCAGAATGATTTTGAAGTAAAAGGCATAAGATCAGACGAGGCATCAATGTTAGCATTCAATAGGGGATGATGGAGGAATTTTATTAGAGGTACTATGCTCCAGACTGAACGCTCTAATGATTATTATTATTATTATTATTATTATTATTATTACCAGCTGAAAAATGCTCTCACTCCGACATCCTCAATAAAAATTTTGGCCTGCGAACATATTCACGCAATTTTAGCGCATAACTTTGTAAATACTTCTACCATGATAAGCCGTCATAGTCGGCAATGTCGTCTCACTGTCAGTGTCTATATATGTCTCTGTCCATTTGTTTGGTGTCTCTCCCACTGCCGCTTTCTGTCTGTGTCAAACTTTCAATGTCTTCATCCCTTTCCCTCGCGATTTCTCACCGCTCTGTGTTTCTTCCACTTTCATCGTCTCTCTGCCCCACTGACGTAGTCCCATTTACTTCCTGTCCTGTTGCCAGTATCCTTTCTTTCTCACTTAGAAATCACGATTGTCTCCTTTACACATATGCCCATGGGGATGGTTTGCTTGGGGTTTGACCTGTAGATCGGAAAACTTTAGCACAGCGGGTACTGGGGATGGGAGAAATTGGACAAATTGTTTTTATGCATGGTCTCCATTCGCCTTAGGTTCCCACTGTTTTCTCTTTTGCTCCAATAGCTACTATCTGCATCTGTCTTAGTTTGTTGTTGCCACTGTTCCTGACTTCCGACATCTCGTTTCGCTTCCCACTGCTGTGTTCATGCATATGCCTTTCTCCTGAACTGACACTTTCTCTGTTCCATCACATGTGGCTCTCTCTATATGTTGCACTGTCTCTGTCCTACTCACATTCAGCCGAAAAAAAGCGCGAATATGTTCGTATGCCAAAATTTTTGGTGAGGAAGTCGGAATGAGGATTGAGGCAGCGGGTTTCATACTTTTCTGTCAGAGAATTTATTGCCTTTTCTGTGCTCCGACAGGAGCATTTTTCAGCTGGTTCCCATTTTTTTCCTGTTACATCATATAATATGAAATCAATGGTGAGTAAAATTTGGATAGTACTTTATTGTCGATGAATAAACGGCGACTAGAAACACAGGTTCGTGACCTACGTTCGCTAAAACAGTTAAAACTATAATTACACGTCAGACCGGATATTACATGCATATTTGTCATGAATATATGCGGTAACTTGGAATCTACACATCTCGGTAATGGATAGTATTATCGGAAAAACTTTCAAAGTTTTCCGGAATCATAATATTAGAACGTATCGTAAAAATATCGACGATTTGGCATGAATAGAAGTGTAGATTTGCCAATACACGCAGTTGGATCTTTTGATACCAAATTTATCATTTTTGTTGCGTATAGCGATAACGAATACACATTTCCAAAAACGGGAAACGGATTTTCCCGATAAACACCTAAACAACGTACACATAATATTTTAGTCATTTCCTATTCCTCAAGATGCGTTACCTCACAATCAGAAATAGCGTTTTGGAACCTATTAATGTCGCGTGCTATCATATCTCAACGACTACATATCTCAACGACTACATAAGATATCATTCTGCTCTAAACTTTAAATACAATTTCGATATGTTATCTACATTTCATACGCAGCTATGTGTAACCTAAAGTCAACCATACGAGAAGTCTACGCAATGTGTTTTTATCTCTGCAAACACTAATGTTGCAATAGTTCACTAAACAGGATGCTGAATATTAACTGTAAAGTAAACGAAAACAAAAATCACCCCTTCATCGACCGAAGATTTCAATCTTTAAGGTGTATAAAAATCAAATTTTTTAGACGAGTATCTTTTTTTCAAATTGCATGGTAAGTTTCAGAGCTGTCCGAATGTCGTCTTTCAGCACAATACGAACTTTTTCTAGCAAAATATCGCTGTTTTTCAGCCGTATCTTTCTAACGGAATAATATTTACGAAAATTAAAAAATGCCGTTTATAGATAAATGTCTACAGGATGTATTGTACATATATGAACAATTTCCTATGGTTAGTTATTTAGATATTTGCGATTCACGGTGCTAAAACGGCTAAAAATTGGGTTTTGTGATTTTGTGGAAAACTATGATAAGTTTCAACCTCTGGATCTCTGTATCGGATAACGATATCAAAAAGAAATTAAAAACGGCCTCGAGAATATCATCATAAGAACACATAGTAGAAATTTCGAAGATTTGCAATGAATAGAAAGTATCGAAGTGTGCATCCGCACAATGCGTTTTTTTGGTACCCAAAATCATGGTTTTTTTTAGAGTTTCTCAGGAACCGCCCATGAATGAATGGTGCTTTTGTACGCCGTTTAAAGCCCACCGTAGACTACACGTCATGTACAAAATCCAACTGAATTGCTCAGTTTGGATGGGTTCCAGCAAGTGTTTAACTTTGAAAATTTTGACGATGTACTGTATGATAGCTATAGTAAACTCATTCTTCTAAATGTACATAAATGATCACTAGGCCAACATCTATCCAGAACACTTCACCCCTTCACTCTGAGATGAATAGAACCTGAGATATGGGCCCCTAAAGAATCGCAAATTCACACGCGTCGTCTGCGAACATATTAATTCCGCGCACGGCATGCAACTGTGACATCTTAATCTTTATTTTGTATCATACTCTGTTTTAGCTGTAATTTGCAAATGATTCATGACGACTACGTCTTTTTTTCAATTGTTAATCCTTCTAAAAGCGATGTGGGATATACAGTCTAGAAAAATCGTTTATGACAGGAAACATTGAAGCAAGCAGTTTCTATGAATGTGATTGTAAGTTTATGAAGTAATTTTCATTAATTAATATTAATTAACGTAAGCACTAAAGAAGAATGAAAACTTACTTTTTTATGACATTGTTAACGATGTAAGGGGGAGAATCGAAATGGATAAAGCAAAAATGCGCTATTTATTCTCTTATACATATTGTATGATGTGTATATATGTTTATATTTTCGCTGGAAAATAGATGTCGCTGATTTGAAATGTTGTTTCACTTTCCGGCACTTTACCAACTATGTTACCAAGAAATATAGATTTCAAATTTTGCTTTGGCCGTCAATAAAATTTAACGTTATTGTTTCCTCAAATCCAATATTAAACTATTACTTTTTACATATCGGATGGTAACTCATAAACTCATTTTCACAGTTGGATATTGGATATTGTGACGTGATGGACAGTGTGAATACACCTTGATGTGACGGAGCCGCTATTCGTTCCAGAACCATCAATTTAAACGGAACCCCGGGGTTTCTCCCTGACAATACCCTCGGAAATCGAGACATATTTGGACAAATGAGGTTCGTATAATTGTCGGAAGCAAGAAGAGGAATATCATTGCTGGTCGTTTCACTGGCAGCCATTTCGTTATCAAATGTTTGTAGAGTTTATGGGACTTAACTACGGGGTCATCAGTCCCTCAACTTACAAACTACTTATGAACTAGCTTATCTTAAGGACGGCACAAATATCCATGCCCGAGGGGGAATCGAACCCCCGACCGTAGTGGCCGTGCAGACCGTGACTGGAGCGCCTCAGTCCCATCGGCCACCGCGGCCGGCTTTCGTTTCCTAATCAGACAGAAGTCACGAAATCGATGTTACCCATTCCTAAGGCAGTGCTATTTTACAGGTATCATCACATATTGCATAACATACAACCATTATATGAATAACTAGCTTAAACCCCTCGACTCAGTCCGCGTGTAAGTTGGTTATGATATTAAGCTACCTTTCAGTAGTGTGCTATGAGACTGGTTTTGAAGGATGAAATGAAATACAATACCTTCTTTAGAAACAAACATTTTAATCAATATTCAAATAATAAAATAAAATTATGTGAAGTGCTTAATGATTTACAATAAATAATACATACAACATTTCTAACACTGTGGGCCCGAGATATAACAAGTTATTAAAATACATACATTATTCCATATAGCCTGTGTTGCAGTATCTCAACATGTATGGTGAGGGTAATGTCCAAATTCATTTTAATTTCAGTTTAGGGCATTCTGGTAAACTACGTTATTTGTAGTATTGTTTGGAGCGTAAATGTAGAATTTTTTGGGTTGCCCACCCTTGAGCAAGCGACGTATAATTGACCATGTGAAAAACATTAGGGCTGTAAATGGATTCCTGATGATTGTCCTTGATCTTTGTTAATTGTCATGGCAAAAGCTAGATGAACTGGAAACTGAACTCTTTTGAACTGAAACGGCATATCTGAAGGGATTAAAGGAATGCGAGGTATAAAAACATCTTTTTCCGCTGATGTTCCTGACAAAATCGTTGCTTCAATGAGGTTTCGATGTTAATTTTTGACCATCAGTCGAGTTCCATTGCACAGTTGAGGAGGCCTCAAATTTCTCAGCATCATGATCGGTGCTCCTATTTTCAAAAGCAATCTATGATACGGCATTCCCGATGATTCTACCGAATTCAAGAACTCCACAGAGAAGTTCACAGCTTGATCTTTATCAACGACTGTGTCAATCGATTTGAAGGTTGCAATAATTCGCGGTAACGTGTTCTGAATAGCTGTGTTTAGGTTGGTACTTGGTCATTACATGGTGTGTGCTAAAATCGCTCTCTCTCGCAGCCACTCATGATTTTTGTAATAAAGCAAAATAATATCACACGAACCACAGACATTGCCGAGGTGGGGTGGCTTGCGTGCCTCAACGATGCAGATAGCCGTACCGTAGGTGCAACCACAGCGGAGGGGTATCTGTGGAGAGGCCAGACAAACGTGTGGTTCCTGAAGAGGGGCAGCAGCCTTTTCGGTAGTTACAGGGGTAACAGTCTGGATGACTGACTAAGCTGGACTTGTAACATCAGCTAATGTGGCCTTGCCATGCAGTTACTGCGAACGGCTGAAAGCAAGGGGAAACTACAGCCGTTACTTTTCCCGAGAACATGCAGCTCTACTGTATGAAAATATGATGATGGCATCCTCTCGGGTAAAATATTCCGGAGGTAAAATAGTCCCCCATTCGAATCTCCGGGCGGGGACTACTCAGGAGGATGTTGTCATCAGGAAAGACAATACTGGCATTCTACGGATCGGAGCGTGGAATGTTAGATCCCTTAATCGGGTAGGAAAATTAGAAAATTTAAAGAGGGAAATGGATAGGTTGAAGTTAGATCTAGTGGGGATTAGTGAAGTTCGGTGGCAGGATGAACAGGATTTCTGGTCAGGTGAGTACAGGATAATAAATACAAACTCAGTTGGGGGTATCACAGGAGTAGGACTGATAATGAATAAGAAAATAGGAATGCGGGTAAACTACTATGAGCAGCACAGTGATCGCATTATCATTGTCAAGATAGATACGAAGCCAACACCGACAACAGTAGTACAGATTTATATGCCAACTAGCTCTGCCGATGATGAGGAGATCGAAGAAATATATGAGGAGCTAAAGGAAATTATTCAGACAGTTAAGGGAGAGGAAAACTTAACTGTGATAGGAGACTGGAATTCGGTAGTAGGAAAAGGAAGAGAAGGAAAAATAGTAGGTGAATATGGATTGGGCAGAAGGAATGAAAGAGGAAGTCGCCTGGTAGAATTTTGCACGGAACATAATTTAATCGTAACAAACACGTGGTTTAAGAATCACAAAAGAAGGTTGTATACGTGGAAGAGACCAGGAGACACCGGAAGGTATCAGATAGATTTTATAATGGTAAAACATAGATTCCGGAACCAGGTAATAAACTGTAAAACATACTCAGAGGCAGATATAGACTCTGACCATAACTTGTTAATCATGAACTGTAGGCTGAAACTGAAAAAACTGCAGAAAGTAGGAAAATAAGGAGATGGGACTTAGATAATTTGAAGGAACGTGAAGTTCTGGAGAAATTCAGAGGGAGATTTAGGCATCAATTGACAAAAACAGGGGGAAATAAAACAGTAGAAGAGGAATGAGTAGCATTGAGAGATGAAATAACGAAGGCAGCAGAGTACAAATTAGGTAGAAAGGCAAGACCTACAAAAATCCTTGGATATCACAGGAAATACTAAATTTAATTGATGAAAGGAGACAATATAAAAATGCAGTAAATGAAACAGGCAAAATGGAGTACAGACGACTAAGAAATGAGATTGATAGGAAGTGCAAAATGGCTAAGCAGGAGTGGCTCGAAGGCAAATGCAAAGATGTAGAAGAATGTATAAATAGGGGAAAAACAGATACAGCCTACAGGAAAATAAAAGTAACATTTGGAGATAAGAAAAACAGCTCTATGAATATCAAGGACTCTGATGGAAAACCAGTTCTCAGCAAAGAAGGGAAAGCTGAAAGGTGGAAAAGTAGATAGAGCAACTCTACAAAGGAAATGAACTTAGAGGCGATGATGTAGGAAGGGAAGAGGAAGTAGATCAAGATGACATAGGAGATACTATACTGAGAGATGAATTTCACAGAGCCCTGAAAGACCTAGGTCGGAACTAGGCCCCAGGAGTAGATGACATACCCTCAGAGCAACTAAAGTCTCTGGGAGAGCCAGCCATGACAAAACTATTTGAACTGGTGTGTAGGATGTATGAGACGGGCGAAATAATCTCAGACTTTAAGAAAAATGTAATAATCACCATTCCAAAGAAATCAGGCGCAAACAGGTGTGAAAATTACAGAACCATCAGTTTTATAAGGCATGGCTGCAAAATTTTAACACGAATTATCTACAGGAGAATGGAAAAGCTGCTAGAAGCTGACCTCGGGGAAGATCAGTTTGGATTCAGGAGGAACGTAGGAACCCGGGAGGCAATACTCACTTTACGTCTTATCTTAGAAGATAGATTAAGAAAAGGCAAACCTACATTTTTAGCTTTTGTAGATTTGGAGAAAGCTTTTGACAATGTTGACTGTAATACACTCTTTCAAATTCTGAAGTCAGCAGGGGTAAAATACAGGGAAAGGAGAGTTATTTACAACTTGTACAAAGGCCAGACCGCAGTTATTAGACTCGAAGGGCATGAAAGGGAAGCATCAGTTGGGAAGGGAGTAAGACAGGGTTGTAGCATTTCTCCGATGCTATTCAATTTGTACATCGAGCAGGCGGTGAAGGAAAGCAAGGAAAAATTTGGAATAGGGATTAAAGTTCAGGGGGAAGAAATAAAATAATTGACCACAAAGTCTTTTTTTTTTTTTTTTTTTTTTTTTTTTTTTTTTTTTTTTTTTTTTTTTTTTTTTTTTTTTTTTTTTAAGAAATAAAAACATTGCGTTTTGCTGATGACATTGTAATTCTGTCAGAGACAGCAAAGGACCTGGAAGAGCAGTTGAATGGAATGGATAGTGTGTTGAAGAGAGGGTATGATCATTAACAAGAGCAAAACAAAAATAATGGAATGCGGTCTTAGAAAATCAGGTGATGCTGAAGGAATTAGATTAGGTAACGAAACAATGAAGGTGGTAGATGAGTTTTGTTACTTGGGTAGTAAAATAACATGCGATGGTCGCAGTACAGAGGATATAAAGCGCAGAATGGCAATGGGAAGAAAAGTATTTTTGAAAAAGAGAAATTTGCTAACATCGAATATTAATTTAAGGGTAAGGAAGTCTTTTCTGAAGGCATTTGTGTGGAGTGTTGCCTTGTACGGGAGTGAAACATGGACGATAAGCAGTGCGGACAGGAAGAGGATAGAGGCTTTTGAAATATGGTGCTACAGAAGAATGCTGAAGATTAGGTGGGTAGATCGGATAACTAATGAAGAGGTACTGAACAGAATTGGCGAGAAAAGGAATTTTTGGCATACCCTGACTAAAAGAAGGGATCGCTTGGTAGGACACATTCTTAGACATCGACGAATCGTAAATTTAGCATTGAAGGGAAGTGTGTGGGGTAAAAATCGCAGAGGGACCCCAAGAGAGACGCGTATAGTAAACAGATTCAAGTGGATGTGGGTTGTCGTTCTTATGAGGAGATGAAAAGGCTTTCTCAGGATAGAGTAGGGTGGAGAGCTGCATCAAACCAGTCTCCGGACTGAAGACAATAACAACCACAACAATATCACAGATCGATCACTTGATGTAATGCGCGAAATGTCAAATCGATTTTTTTAAAGAGATGTATTAAAGGAAATTTATTTTTTACTGCTTTATTTATTTATTCTTAAATTTCCTTATTCGTATGCTTATCCTTACAGAGAAAGAGCTGAAGACATTGTAGCACGCATAGACCAAAGATATGGTCTGTGGCATCACGTTTCACTGTATGTAACCTCATTGCTATAGAGTCGCAAACGTCATCGCTGGCCTTCAGTCCGAATTTTTTTTATATTTGACGACTTTCAACCACCATATCTTCCACCCCCTTATAGGTATCGGCATGGAACTGCTATGGTCTACAACTGGAGACTTCGGACAACAATTACACACAGACCATTCGTCTGCATTCTGTAGATTTCGCTGCTGAGCGAAATATTAACACACACACACACACGTAGAATTTTATATACACCGATAACTTTCCAGCCGAATATACTCCACCCTTTTATCATTATCAACCCTGAAGCAACAATGCAACTAATAAAACCATTTTCGAAGAGTAAACGTAATTTCCAAAGAGTAATTATTGTTCCGCATTTCACGTTATATTTTTAAATTACTAAATATCTAGCAGATCGCTATAAAACCGTGCCTAAAACCATCCTGAGGTATAAATCAGTAACTGTACAAATATTTAAGTCTCTTCGTCTTGTCGTTCGGACGTGATAAGCGTACAACGTACAGACATTCACATTAATATATATAGATAAATACCTATCCGATCGCTATGTCTTGTGGTTTAGACGTGATAAACGTACACTGAACAGACATTCACATTTATAGATATAGATGTAGTGCCATAATGTGTTGCCAATAAGAAACTACCTACAATGTTCGAAATATTAAAACATTTCGACCGTTTCAGGGCAATTACATTTGTTCATTTTTTTTTATTTTGCTCTGTGGGTAGTTCTGTTCCTTGCGGTCGCTGATCGGTTTTTGCTCGTAGTTGTTCGACTGCTCTTGGCTCAGCTTCGGGCGTGCGGAGCCGTGGCGCCCGGCAACCAATTAGAATACTACTCACGCTTCTCTTCCAACCCAAATTCTTAACTTGTAGCACACTACAAGATAGATTCGAAAAGCGTCTCACCGATACTGAAACAACAATAATTATAATGGAAACTTAAGATGTAATCAGTAATTATTACACCAACTTAAGCTACCCCCAGCAGTCATTGTACATGTATTCAGCCTTATGGACAGTGGTGTAGTATTGAACATGGCAGGAAACACAGGTACCAGTACAACATAATGATCATAATTATTTATTTACTTATTCCACCTAGCTGTGTATCCTTATTATGAAAGATGTTTGTGGACCTTGCTACAGATGTTTGTTGAATACAAGTGCAACCGACAATATGCCCACTGGATAAATGAAGCGGTTCTGCAGTTGTGTGTTGAGCAACTTGAATCTACCGTATTCCAAATAACACAGTCAGTAGCATCAAAAGTATCACACGCAACTGAAAACGTAGCTTCCCTCCAGTCTTACTTGATCAGGTGGAATACGGGCACACTGAACTGATAACGGATGAGTGTAGAAGTCACATAACAACAATAATTAACAAAATCGCTACTATGTACAATTATTTAATATTTATTAATAATTAAATTATTAATTATTAATTTTTCAGACCAATATTTAGACTAATGCCTTTCACTCTTGAGAGGATCAGTAAGTTCTTTCTCACTTCCTGCTATGTTTAGTATCATCTGGTAGGGTAGTATGTGGGGTAAAAATCGTAGAGCGAGGGACGAATACAGTTAGCAGGTTCAAAAAGATGTACGTTGCAGTTCTTATTTTGAGATGAAGAGAGTTGTGCAGGACAAGGTAGAGTAAGGCCACCAACCGTCCCGGTTTCTGCGGGACAGTCCCACATTTGGACTCGTTGTCCCGCATTGGGATAATAAAATTACTGAAAATGTCCCGCAAAACGGAAAAAACGTCCCGCATTCCCGCAATTTTAAAATTGTGGTCTAAGAGTAGAAGCCGAAACTATTTGTGCACACACGCTATGTCATACTGCTTGCAAGTCAACTTCATAATGCATGATCTAACAGATTATGTACTTATTACATTAAACGCAAAAGAAACAAAAAACGATACACATCTATTTCAAAATGTCAAATTCGCTAGCAGTGGAAGTTGTTTTTGTTTTCATCTGGTACTGCATTTGGTGATAGGATGACTTACTAACAATTATGTTTCTGGCATATTTTCTGTGCCTTCTTAGGTACGTTTTAGTACGTGTAATGTAGTATTTTTCGGTGGTGAAGGTGGCAAACAAGACGTAATATTATCACAGTCTGTTTAAACGTATTTGAAATCTGATATGAAACTACAATGTCAGCATT
Organism: Locusta migratoria; assembly: GCA_026315105.1. Taxonomy (NCBI): domain Eukaryota; kingdom Metazoa; phylum Arthropoda; class Insecta; order Orthoptera; family Acrididae; genus Locusta; species Locusta migratoria. The sequence goes on along the minus strand of CM048746.1, from coordinate 637,755,600 downwards.
CATCTTACTTCCTTCAGAAATAAGAACGTGGAAAAATTCTGAAAATGCGACAACGAAAGTGAGTGAGCATACATGTAGTAAGGCACATTTAAACGCTGCACTTCATCGAAAGAATGTCTACAAAAGAGTAGTTCAAATGGTTTTAAAAAGTAGTTTTTATCAAATTTAATTCGAGGTTATTGCAAAACATAATTCTTTGAGCGGAGTAAGCTACTTATCAAAATATGTGGAGCGCGACGCTCTAAGAGCCGGAACAAATAAAAATAATACAGACGACGAAGGTGATCGGAAAAACTTAACGGAGAAAAAATATGTGAACATTCTCTAAAATTTAAAATTGGAGCTTGATAAAATATTTATGAAGTGTAAATAAAGATTTGAAATTAAGAATAAAATGTCACTCATATTAGATACGTTAGTTTAAAAGTAAATTAGTGGGCCTAATCTGCTCGCCTAGTTTCTTAGTATCAGAGTAACTGGCACAATGAGTCACGTGTCCTTAGGCCTCCCTCACATCCTCGAAGTGTCCCGCATTGAGTTCTGGAAAAGTTGGCCGCCTTAGGGTAGAGTGGAGAGCTGCATCAAACGCAGACTGAAGAACACAACAAGATAACGTAGGGTAGGACGTCACGTATTTTAAACACTTGGCTGCTTCGGCGCTCTGTAACACCGAGCGGTTGGAGCCTACGGGGAGTACCTCAGAGCAGCCCATCAGCTGAGGCAAATTAGCCCACTCAGCGCCTGGTCGATATCGCACAGTGACGGGCTGTGTGGCCGGCCGCTTAGAAGCCCCTCGAAGCCGAGGCGTGCAGTCTACTCGACAGCTCGTGCTGGCCTCCATCACCTGCCTGATCTCGTCCACTGTCCTCATAACGCTACATGTTTCACGTCATTACATCTAGATAGTTTATTGTATTGTTTTCCAAAGAGTTGCAGCACAAAGATATAATTTTTTAAATGGAACAATAGTTTTTTTCTATTGTACACTGGAATCGTTGAAACCAGCTGCGTCCAAATCAATTTAAACTATATTCCTATCACTGTTACTTTGGGAGCTACAACCCTTCAAAGTTTCAAATGTTCAAATGTTTGTAAAGTCCATGGGACTCAACTACGGGGTCATCAGTCCCTAAACTTACAAACTACTTATGAACTACTTACGAACTAGGACGGCACAAATATCCATGCCCGTGGGGGGATTCGAACCCCCGACCGTAGTGGCCGTGCGGACCGTGACTGGAGCGCCTTAGTCCCCTCGGCCACCGCGGCCGGCCCTTCAAAGTTTCATGGGCAGGTACCACACGCTGTACATAATACAGATGATTTAAAACGGCGCATCAAGGTCGCATGTCGCTCCGTCACACCGGCGATGTTACATCTCGTCCGCAGATCCTTTCGACGGCGCATTGCATTATGCATTGAGGAACATGGACACACATTTGAACATCTCATGTAAACCAACTTCCCACCGCCATAACATCCATCACCCACCACACAGCCATGTATTATGTACAGCGTGTGGTATCTGCTCCTGAAACGTTGAAGGGTTGTAGCTCCCAAACTAACAGTGATAGGAATGTAGTTTGAATTGATTTGGACTCAGCTGGTTTCAACGATTCCAATGCACGATAGAAAAAACTATTGTTCCATTTAAAAAATTATATCTTTGTGGTGTAACTCTTTGGAAAATGATACAATAAACTATGTTCATACCTCCGCAGACCTACCGCATTAAAATTGCCCGTCACCTATTATTTTATAAGTTACAGAGGCAAACACACTTAGTGAAACACCCTGTATATACTTCGCAATCCAACAAAAGGTGCATGGCGGAGAGAACTCATTACCACTACTAGTTGCTTGTTCAATTGCTTGTAAAGCTACGGGACTTAACTAAAGTGGTCATCGGTACCTAAACATACAAACCGTAGCGCGGGACAGATCTCGAACCCGGCTCCACGTAATCAAAGGATCAAGGAAGGACTGAGCCGGTTTTTATTCACTCGCACATAATTTTAATTCTAAAAAAAACAGCAACGCCTGAAGGGTATAATATCCACACACTGTGGAACAGACCTAAAAGCTAATTTGTCTGGATAAGTTAAATATTATGCGAACTCGGTAGTTGAACATTTTTCTTGATATATAAAAATAAAAATAAAAATTAGTAACAACAACATTATTCATTCATTTGCCACTTTATCATAAATAATAAATAAATAGTGTAGTAAAGACTGTACAAGTAATATGTAGTGTTATTATTCTTAGGATATAGAAATCCTATGCTCTCATTTTTTTTTTAAAAAAAGGCGTTCCGCCATTGTTTTTATTCTGTTCTATTGTTTTTCGTGATCGTGTCTTGGTGATGTATATTTGTTGTATCAAGAATCTAAGATACACAGAAAAATCGTCGGCTACGCCACGAAGTGTAGCATAATCATCAAGTAAGAACTGTAATATTATTTTCGATAAATACTGTGGTTCTTTTTTTCTCTATACGAACCTGCATCTGTTCTTCCAAAGATTCCATTAGGCTCAATAAACGCGGTAAATTCAAATAATTATTTACAGCAGAAATTGGACTTAGACAAATATTTTTCAAGAGTTTGTTAATTTCAATTCATAATTTAAATTCAGAGATCATTTATTACTGACTTTCTAAAAAAAAAGAATAATACAATATATAATTAATTTTTTTATTAATTATTACAAGGGCGACCTTAAGAAATGCAGTTAATATTAACCTTATACCTTAAGGTCTGGTGTTTAATATGTGAACCTCGAAACAAGGATCTTTGGTTAAACCTTAAATAATACACCCAAGATATAAAACAATAAATCTTCCAATAAAACTTTTCATATTCGAGCTGTCTTGTAGCAGGCCTTCGCGTCATTTTCCATGGCCTTCAGACATCACGTTAGTAACAGCAGCTTGATCGCTAACTGCGAGTGGGTGCCACGGGTGCTGATGCTGTACCTGGCTAAGCAATGAGGGTTCTCTGTTGACCAGTAACGCATATCATGAACAAATTCGCATTGGAGTGGATACTGAAAGTCGCTTCAGCAGTAAAAAGCACCCGTTGAAAAAACGTTGGATCATCTTGTAAGGCCGGCCGCAGCGGCCGAGCGGTCTGCGGCGCGCCATTCACAGTCTGCACGGCCGCTACTGTCGGGGGTTCAAATCCCCCTCTCAGGCATGGATGTTTGTGTCGTCTTTAGTATAAGGTAGTTACGGAGAGGGTGAGATGGAAAAAATCTATAAACCAATTCAATGTTATGGTTAAAGTTTATGTTATCTAGTACACTTGTGACAGTTTCCTTGACACTTTCCTATCTTCCCTTTCACCTCACTCGCGTTACCGCGAGCAGCGTGCTAACTCATCTAGTTGCAATACAACGACCGTTGCACGTGAGGCAGTAGGCGGTTGTCAATATTTGACTAAACTAGTGTCTTCTCTCTCGTAGAGGTCCCCAGGGTAGAAGCAGCACACAGGTCGTAGACACGAAGTTTTCTGAGGTGAGGCTGAAGTTGAAAGTGGTGGATACTGTGGCTTTTTAACTACCATTAACGAAGTCGATGAATTCCTTCAGAGATGCCAGTGGCTCTTTTATTTCTACCAATCACACGAATACAGATGCCACAAACTACATGTTGACGTAAATATTAGTTTACAAAATTCACAAAATTAAAAGTCATAACATACTTTGACATACATTGCACGCACTTTACAAATATTTGTAGCCCCATTATCGACCGATTAATGCAAGACTGGTTATCTCAAGTGCCGCTAGATGTTTACCGTGTCGGGGCTCGCAGTGAACTGACTAGCAATGGAGCTGGGCTCCACGCTAGCGCCTAGCTTTTTTGGTGCCAACTGACACTTCTAGAACGCCACACTCACCCTTTACCTAAAATACTTAATCTAATAAATCTACAAAACAATAGTGTAGTCACAAACGATTAATTAACACACATTATGGCAATAGAATTGATAACTTAATTTTTATTTATTAAATAATTAATAAAGTAGCTGGGAGGTTGTGGCACGTAAAGATATAGCAACAGCCAATCAGATGACTCTTAGAGAAAGGGGCGGAGTTTTCCCACGGGACGGTATTTAGAGTACCATCTGGCTACTATCTGGCACAGCCTCATCCTACTATCCCATGTCTATTTCATTATAAGTAAATTAAATTTAAGTTGCTGTTATTGTCTTCAGTCCGCAGACTGGTTTGATGCAGCTCTCCACGCTACCCTGTCCTGTGCAAGTGTCTTCATCTGAGAATACTTTCGGCAACCTACATCCTTTTGAATCTGCTTACTATATTCGTCCCTCGGTCTCCCTCTACGATTTTTACCCCGCACGCTTCCTTCTAATGCTAAGTTGACAATTCCTTGATGTCTCAGAATGTGGCCAACCAATCTATCCCTTCTCTTGGTCAGGATATGCCAGAAACTCCTTTTCTCCCCGATTCGTTTAAGCACCTCCTCCTAAGTTACGTGATCTACCCATCTAATTTTCATCATTTGTCTGTAGAACCATTTCAAAAGCTTCTATCATCTTCTTATCTGAACTCCTTACCGTCCACGTTTCGCTCCCATACAATGCTACACTCCAGACAAATGTTTTCAGAAAGGACTTCCTAATATTTAAATCAATATTGGATGTTAACAAGTTTCGCTTCTTTAGAAACGCTTTTATTCCCAAAGCCATTCTGCATTTTATATCTTCTTTACTTCGGCCATCAGAAGTTATCTTGCTACCCAAATGACAAAATTCATCTACTACTTTTATTGTCTCATTACCTAATCTAATTCCTTCAGCATCACTTGATTTTCTGACATAGTATTCCGTAACCTTCGTTTCACTCTTGTTAATGTTCATCTTATATCTTCCTTTCAAGACTCTGTCCATCCCATTTAATTTCTCTTCCAGATCTTTTGCGGTCTCTGACAGAAATACTATGTCATCGGCAAACCGCAATGTTTTTATTTCTTCTCCCTGCACTTTAATGCCCTCTTCAAATTTGTCCTTCCATTCCTTCACTGCCTGCTCAATGTACAGATTGAACAACATTGGGAAAGGCTACAACCTTGTCTTACTCCCGTCCCAACCTCTGCGTCCCTTTCTTTCCCTTCGACTCTAATAACCGGTCTGGTTTTTATATAGGTTGAATATAACTCTTCGCTCCCTATATTTTACCCCTGATACCTTCAGAAGTTGGAAGAGTGTATTCCAGTCGACATAGTCAAAAGATTTCTCCAAATCGACAAACGCTAAAAACGTAGGTTTCCCTTTCCTTAGCCTATCTTCTAAGATAAGTCGTAATGTGTGTATTGCCTCCCGTGTTCCTACTTTTCTCCTAAATCCAAACTGATCTTCCCCGAGGTCGGATTCCACAAGTTTTTCCATTCGTCTGTAAATAATTCGTGTAAGTATTTTGCAACCATGACTTATTAAACTGATGAAATTATGAAATAAAATAAAGCGAGGGCTGCTGGCTTGCAAGCCAGCACCGCCACATAGTTCATAAGTAGTTTGTAAGTTTAGGGACTGATGACCCCGCAGTCAAGTCCCTTAAGCTTAACAAACATAAACATCTTGAGGGCGCTGCAGAGCAAACCGGCAAAATTCCTGGTGCTGTTCTGAATCCACACCGGAGACTGCTTGATGTAATTAGAGGTGAAACGGGTGAAATCTATGCCGGTGTAATATGCATAAAACACTTCTCTGACGTATACCACGGTCCGTGGTGATACCTCGCGACGAAACAGTACTGTCGTTGTACGCCAACACCAGAATGTCCTTTCATTTATCTCGCCTGTTGCAGTTTTCTGCCTTGTACTCTGTATGGAGTAGCATGTTCCAGATTCAAGTAGTTTTATAAATTAATAAAATGCAGCAACCAGTTGCTGGTGATTATTTACTTTTGACGACCGGTCTCTGGCCCTTGAGTGCCCTTCTTATGGTCTCTATACAAGCAAACACGTGCATTGGTATACAGTAAAGGCTATAAAACGTACAAGAGTCGGTTACAGAAATTTGAAGCAGTTTTGAACCAAATAGATTGTAATAAAAGATATGTTTAAATAATGGGATAAAATTAACACTTACATTTTAGTAATGTTGATTAATGAATGTACATGCTAGTAGGAGTATCAACGCTAAGTGCGGAGATTATGCAATGAATAACAATCAGCTGCTAACAAAGTACCTATGGATGAGGCTCATAGTGAAAGAATAAAAATAAATAAGGAAAAAGGCTATGGGAAAAACAGTAATACTCCATGTAGCTGAAAAGAAAAGCGTAAAGAGAGGAGCAGGTGACTGATAAATGAGTCGCTTAACAGATTAAAATTCAGTAGTCTAATGATAAGTGGCGCCATAGGCGGAATATTTCGGAACTAGCAGCTGACACAGTAGTAGGCTGCTTAGGATGTCACTGTCAGGGCATCTGTCAATATAAAGAATTTGTCACTGCGTCTATGGTTTTCAGATATTAATGGGGATAGATTGAGAAATGATTCTCATACAACAAATAAGTTAAGGATGTGGGTTATAAGTTTTAAGATGCCTAAACTAATGTTCAAAGAAATGTGAATGGTTACACTAATATTAACCTAGTGTTGCAAATTGGTACATCTGGCCAGAAAACTGAAGAGAGTTAAACAGTCAACTTCCTAGAAATACCAAATAGGACAATCATGTAGAGCAGATCATGGTTATTTAAGACACAATAAGGGTAAGTGGTGGCTGGTTTTCTAAAAATAGAAAAGTCACTATCATAATGGTAGTGACTATTGATTAGTGCAGTTTAACAAAGTGGAGGCATAAAATAACCTATCTTTAATATGAGGTGGGGGGGGGGGATGGAATAGTTACCAGAAATTACATCTGGCATATGTATCCAAATATTTATGGGGCCACTTATCATTAAACTACTGAATTTTAATCTGTTAAGCGATTGATTTATCAGGCACCTGCTCCTCTCTTTGCGCTTTTCTTTTCAACTACATCGAGTATTATTGTTTTCCCATAGCCTTTTTCCTTATTTATTTTTACTCTTTCACTATGAGCCTCATCCATAGATACTTTTTTAGCAGCTGATTGTTATTCATTGCATAATCTCTGCACTTAGCGTTGATTCTCCTACTAGCATGTACATTCATTAAGCAACAATACTAAAGTGTAGGTGTTAATTTTATCCCATTATATGAATATCTTTTATTACAATCTATTTGGTTCAAAACTGCTTATAATTTCTGTAACCGACTTTTGTACGTTTTATAGCGTTTACTGTATACCAATGCACTTGTTTGTCTTTATAGAGACTAGAAGAGCCGGCCGCGGTGGCCGCGGGGAATGAGGCGCTCCAGTCACGGTCTGCACGGCCACTACGGTCGGGGGTTCGAATCCCCCCTCGGGCATGGATATTTGTGCCGTCCTTAGTATAAGGTAGTTCGTAAGTAGTTTGTAAGTTTAGGGACTGATGACCCCGTAGTTAAGTCCCATAAGCTTAACAAACAGAACAGAGACCAGAAGAAGGGCACTCAAGCGCCCGAAACCGGTCGTCAAAAATAAATAATCACAAGCAACTGGTTGCTGCATTTTATTAATTTATAACCTGAACAGTTGCTGAAATGGATAATACGTGCAAGAAGCTGTCGCGTAGGACGCTCATGTACAGGATACAGCTCTCCATATCGCTTTATTACTCTAACAGCACTTCTTCTGCTTTCACCATACACAAGAAGCGTATCTAACTTTTCTTCGTTGTTGTACATCTCTGTTCAAAGTGTGCCGGAAATGTGATGTATCATTATCCCAGGAGCATACTCTACTCTCCAGCTACCTCGTGCGTCACCTTGCGGTATTAACGAGCAGTAGGAAAACAACGCCTTCCCTGTTAAGTTCCTCAGTGGTCAACAGGAAAGGTCGCATTGGACAGCGCCACTTCGAAGGACGAATACAATACTGGAATATATCTGTGTCTCAAAAACTATTCGCCTAAATATTTTGATACACACATATTTGAAACCGTCTTTTTAAGTCCTTCATGATACGCTAAAATTTAACATAGGGTTCCATTTAAATAAACCAATGATGGCCTCATATAGGTGTAATAAAAAAAATAGCATACACATGAAATGTTTTCAAATAGCCCCTGTCCCTGCAATTCACTGTCCAAACGGCATCTTTGTATCTACTACGGTTGGGGAGATACAAGGGGTGTTATGACTTAGCTGCCTCACCCTGTACATGTCAGAAAATTAATTTCGTGTTTATCGGATCACAGAAGATATATTAGCCTATTAGCCTCGAAAACGGGGTACTACGTTCCATGACTGGTACATTTATGTGTAGAAATTTTTTTCAGCAATCAGTCGTAAATATTTTGTTTATTGAGATCTAGATTTCGACCACTATGTGAACATTATGAATGCTTAAAACAAACAGTTAAAAACTTGTTATCTGCAGGGCCCACAGTGTTAGTGACGTCATACATCAGCATTTTAATAATAAGAATTATATAATTTCAACACTGTATATTCTTAATTCGTATTAGTTACACTATAAGCTTATTTCTACTTAAAACCGGTCTTCAGGTGTTATGCCACATTCTGTTATGCTGTACATTTCAATATTATTGTGACGTGATATATTTTATAATTATATTTTTCTTCTTTTTAATATTTATATATATAATATTAATATCACGTAACTTATAATATTGTGCTATCATGCACGATCTTGATCAAATTACGGATTTAGACATTTATTTGACAGCTCTACACAGATGTAATATGTTTACATGTAATATTGTGCTGTCAAGCAAGATCTTTATCAAGTTACGGATTTAGACATTTATTTGACAGCTCTACAGATATGTTTACCTATTACATCTCTGTAGAGCTGTCAAATAAATGTCTAAATCCGTAACTTGATAATATATATATATATATATATATATATATATATATATATATATATATATATATATATATGTATAAGAAGAAAAAAATAATTATAAAATAAATCACGTCACAATAATATTGAAATGTATAGCATAACAGCATAACAGAATGTGGCATAACACCTGAAGATCAGTTTTAAGTATAAATAAGCTTATAGTGTAACTAATACGAATTAAGAATATACAGTGTTGAAATTATATAATTGTTATTATTAAAATGTTGATAAACAGTTGAAACGTTTAAAATATTTCGACTCCCATCTTGGATATTACGGTCATAATGATCACACAGTGGTCGAAATATAGATCTGAATAATCAGAGTATTTACGACTGATTGCTGAACAAATTTTCTCCAAGTCAAAAAAAAAACAGTCGATGAGCACAACTGGCCACAATAGGTACATTTGTGGTTATTTTAGTTTAACAGTTGAAATTCCTGCATAGGTAGTGTTGCAAAATATTTATATAACCATACCACTTTGTAACAGAAAAAAAACCAATCCCGAGCAACGCTCAGTCACCCGATATTGAAGATTATAAGCTATCTCGCCTGTGGCTATGTACACTTTCCTGGCGTATCAACTGTTCAAATTGAGTGTCCAGCCGGATGAAATGGAATCTTCACACAATATTTCTGCAGTCCTCTTGGACGCCATCATCAGGTGAGAAAGGATATGCCGCTCTCACCGTCACTGGTAGGAACTATGAACGACAAAGCATTTACATGCAGTGACTTTGGGGAAGCGCATGCGCCAAGTAATTGCGCATTCGTTTACTCATGGCTGCCGCCCCCTGGTGCAAGGGTAGCTGCAGCACCACCAGTAGTGAATTCAAATACCTTGTAAAAATAACTGGACTCCCTAACGGCGCTGCTGTCTCGGGATAATTTGAACCTTCGGCCGCCCGCCATGGTAGTGGCAAGCGTTAGATAAATACGAGTGTTGTTAGAAGGTACTGCGGGATATATACACAATTCATAGTCACGACTGTATTGTTTGACTATTGCAGTGTACATGAAGCACGATGGTGAATAGCTCTCAGTGATTAAATGCATAAATCAATTGAATAAAGGAATAAAAAGATCAAATACTGTCTTCCCATTTATATTTCTCAGGAATACAAGTAGCCCTACTACTTGTGTTCTGAGATAGTTACTCTAGCTTAATAGACTGTTAGTCAAGACAATATAGGATCGAATGAAATAAATAACAGACTTTTACAATACTGGTACCTCTTAAAAACGAGCTAATTTAGGCAGTACTGGTGGACAGGAAGTTCAAAAAGTTTCATTTTATGATTGTGTAAAATAACTATTGGGGTCACGAAGTTATGTGCCTCACTGCAGTTCGAATTTATGTTTACGAAATTAATATTAGCAACTTGTAATGCAAAATTTAAAGGTAATCTGATTTACATATAGGTACAACAACTGAAAGGGGGTTGCAGAACTGTGTATATTTCTACATATGAATGACACATAGCCACACTGGATGCGTTTTGTGAAGTTGAACCCTATGAGAATAGTTGTTGACGTTTGAGCAGTTCACACTACTGTAAGGTATTTGGCTTACAGCATTAAAAATTCTAATATTCTTGCTAGATACCCTAATGCTAATGTTAAATTCATTAGTTAAGAGAACTTATGGCATACTTAGTGTTCTTAAAAGAATTGTGTAGTGGCTGGTTGCTGTATTCACAACGTAAGAAGTTATTTTTCAGTTATGTATCTGATGGCACATTTCACTTTCACAAACGATTTTTTACATTAACTGTTTCAGGCAGCCCTGTTTGATTTCTTGTTGCTATTAAATATCCAAATATTGGAGAATGTTTTATAAAAGTTTCACAATCATAGACTTTACTGAGAAAGTGCCAAAAAATCGCGTTTGTCGATAAATTCCGTTCATATGCTGCACATGGAACGTTAAAAAACTACATGTTATAATGCGGTTTCGTTAGGAAGAGGAAACACTCTTGGCAAATTTCTACACCGTATGTGTAATAAATTTACGTACAACCGATAGTTGCTGATATTTAACTAGTCTGAAACTGTTTTGTAGTTATATATTTCAATTAGACATAATTTTCGCGACTTAACTCAAATGAACACTCTCTCTAATCAAAAGAATCTTACGCACATTTAAAGGTCGCGCGGAAGTTTGCCACCACTAAGGCCGCCGAGGCGCTTTTCAATTTGTCCGCTGTTCGCAGTCGGCCGCTTACGCGATTGTGGGGGCTTGGGTGAATTCTGTCGAAAAACGAGACATCGCTAAAGGTTGTCAGTCGTGGCCGTTCGACTCAGATGCCGATAATTTTTCATATCTGACGACGCAAGATTATATGTTTTACTCAGCGAGTACACACTGTCTCGGTTAATGATGTTGTCTGTTAGTCTTAATGTCAACAAATGCTTTTAAACCACAATCCCAGTAACCCGAAGCATTGCCGGTTACTTGTTTGTCTTCGTATAGCGTCATTCCGCGTTCCTCTGCAATTGAGTGTTCAGCCACTGCGGATTTATCAGGCTGCAACATTCGCGTATGGCGATGATGTCGTACACATCTGTCATTGACGGTACGAATAATTTGGCCAGTGCATATTTTACCACACTCGCGTGGTATTTTGTGAACGCCAGGCTTCCTCAGACCGAAATCGTCTTTAACAGAGCCAAGAAGTGCACTAATTTTAGCTGGCGGACTGATTTTATTTTTCTTCGAGGTCCTACCTACCTTTGCAGACACGTTCCCAGTATATGATATAAAAGCCACAGAACTGAAACTGTCTTCAGCTGGTTTAAAACTTTAGGTAGTGGTCCAAACTCAAAAGGACGTCGAAACTGTCCATATGACCGTTTTTACCAAACATAACCTTCAGATAGAGACATAGTAAATTATTGATACCAAAGACGCTGCTTTTATTAAATTATTTAAAATGGCAGGCCTGTTTCGGCGTGAATTCCATCGTCAGGTGTACTGTAAATTACAAAGGTGGGTAAACAATTTAATTTAAGAAGATAATTGTACTTTACACATACAATGGTAGCTCTTCTTACCCTTGTAAGATCGCTGCTTCTCTTCTATGTATACGTTCTTATTTACATATGTAAAAGAACTGTTGTTATAGCTCTTATATAGCTATATATATATGTGTGTGTTGTCGATGTTTGACAGCTATTTTGACAGATATGCCAGCGATATTACAAGTTTACGATGCAATTATTTCTTTGCTATTATATAGAACATATCTGGTCTTATTGGTAGCCGGCCGCGGTGGCCGAGGAGATTGAGGCGCTCCAGTCACGGTCTGCACGGCCACTACGGTCGGGGTTCGAATCCCCCTCGGGCATGGATATTTGTGCCGTCCTAGTTCGTAAGTAGTTCATAAGTAGTTTGTAAGTTTAGGGACTGATGACCCCATAGTTAAGTCCCTTAAGCTTAACAAACAATTGAACATTTGATTTTTTTATTGGTATGGGAATAGGATGTTTCATTACTAGTATGTTAATGATTAACCATATATTATTTTGTGGAATTAATTTTGGTGTAATTTTTGGGTTTTTATGGATCATAATAATTACATGTTTTCCAGTGATTACTTTTAATTTCTTGACAATAAAATCTCTGACGTATTTGTAAATGACATATATTACGCAGCGGGTTCAGAAGATTACAAATGGTTGACAACCCTCAGATGTTGCAGCTTTTATTGTTGCAGTGTGTGTGATAAATTCTCTACATCCGAGGTAGCATTCCCTCTTTTAACGAAGGTACGTAGGACTCCTGTATGCTGTAAAGGAGGATGATGGGTGATAGCACGAAACTTCCTGACAGATTAAAATTGTGTGCCGGAACCGGGACTCGAACCTGGGGCATTTGCCTTTCGCAGGCGAGCGCTCTATCACTGAGCTATCCCGACACGACTCTCCGTCCTCAGAACTTCAATTCTGCCAACTTCGCTGCAGAGTGAAATTTTCATTCTGGAAACATCCCTTAGGCCGTGGCTAAGCCGTGTATCCACCATATCCTTTCTTCCAGTGCTAGTTCTGCAAGGTTCGCAGGAGAACTTCTGTGAAGTTTGGAAAGTAGAAGGCGATGTACTGGCAGAAGTAAAGTTGTGAGGACGGACCGTGAAGCGTGCCAGGATAGCTCAGTCGGTAGAGCGCTTGCCCGCGGAAGGCAAATGTCCTAGGTTCGAATCCCAGTTCCGGCACACAGTTTTAATCTGTCAGGAAGTTTCATATCAGCACACACTCCACTGCAGAGTGAAAGTTTCATTCAGGTGATATCATGTAAATACCGATCAGCATGCCTCGGTTTCCTGTAAACTTTGTGTCCAAGAGTTCCATCATCTTTTACATTGAAACGTGTCCATAGAAAATGCATATTGCTGAATTTGTAAGAAAATGTCTAATATTGTGTCTCCTGTTATGTGTCGAGTAACTTGCTTTCAAGATCATATATAATATTGCTTCTACTGTGTGTATCGATATGTCTACATAAATCTGTGAAGTTTCATCTTTGGCAAAGATGCATCTTTGCAGTGTATCGCACTGCACTGTAGCTCGTGTAGTCAGACAGAGTCACACTTGTGGTTCAGCTCGCTTAGAGAGCAGTTGTGTTGTGTATATGGCTCCGATGTAGAGCAGAGGCTGCAGTGCCAGCAAGTATATATTGCATTTCATATAATTGTGAAAAAGGTTGTACCACCCCTGGAATAAAGGTAATAGCATTCCATGTAATTATGAAAAGGTTGTATCACTTAGGTAATGTAATGGTGATTATTAGTAGTAAGTAACAAAGTTGACCTTTCTTTCCTGTTTCATTTACGTAGTTAGAAGATTAACCTACTTCCTTAGTTTGATAATTAGTTATTTGTTTGGATTTAAAGTGCAGTATCGATTTTGGTAATCTTGTTGAACAGATTTCTCTATTGGTACCGTAGTAAATGATTGTTATGCAACACTGCAGTTAATTGAGTATGATACTGAGTTTTGATAATCAGGTACTGATCTGCATAAAATTCTCGTAGTCGAACATTAAGAAAGTGGTTTGTGTTTTTAATATCTTTCTCGCAGTCAAAATTTTTGAGTATAGTCAGTGTATGTTTCATGCAGGTTATATGTCACAGTTGTTTTGTTAAAAGATCAGTTGCACATATAATCAGTTTAATGCACTGTTTCTCATTTAACAGTAAATACATCAATATCAGGGCCATAATGAAACCAAATTACTGTATTAATGAACAATGTAAGTATTCAGTAAAATTTTGAAGAAGTTATTTGATGACTTGGTGATTTTGACTGTTAAACATCAATATATGACAACTATTTGGACTGCAACTAATATCAGATCAGGTTTTGAATGAGTAACTTTAAAATAAACTATTTTTGATGTCTGATTAAACGAGAGATTCAACTTTAAACATCACGTACACATCTTTTAATATAAAGCAACAAAACTAAAAAGGGTAACTTCCCCTCGCTTTCGGATTACATCGTGAATTCGATATTAGGATACAGACTGTTTTTCATAATGAATTAATTGAACAGATCGCTCTGAAGTATGACAAACTTTTGCGATGATAAACATAAATACTTCGTAGCAATTGTATTCCGCTGGAAGAGAAACGTCACTGTTCTTCCCGGTATGGCCAACAACAACCACAGTTTTAACGTCACTTGTCCATGCCCTTAGAGCTCTCCTGAGTGGGGACCGCTTTACCAGCAGTTTTACACACGTCCTATTTCAGTATACTGAACCCACTGATGCTGTTTTTGTCAGGGGATGGAATGGAATCAAGCCTTCTACGTATGTTAGGACGTGCTTGTTGGCGGCGAAGTGCAATGGTAACGCCTACAGTCTAGACGCTCTGTGAAGATACCTGTTTATCTTTCGAGTTGAAACTCCTGTTCTGGAATGTCGCCAAGGATGTCTGCAGTACGCAAGGCCGTTACTTATCTATTTACTTCCTGTTACGTGTATGCTACCAGCTACCTGCTGAGTTCTTTTAGTTTCCCGGCTTGGAGAGCGCGTCTTTGGAGCATGTTCGATGCAACAAAAACCACATAGACTACGTTATTAAAAATATCCGAACAGCCGCAAAAAATACGTTATGCATATTAGGTGTATTGTGCTACCACCTACTGCCAGGTTGCCAGGTACTCATATCAGCGACTTCAGTAGGCATTAAACATCATGAGTGAGCAGAATGGGTTGCTCACCGGAACTCAGGGACGTGATCAGTTGATTGTGTGTCACTGTATGTGAGGCTTCCACACTCCCAAACATTTCTGATGTGATAGTGAAGAGGAAACGTGAAGGAACTCTACAGCACAAAAGCGTACAGGCCGACCACTGTTAACTGACAGAGACGCCGACGGTTAAGGACGGTCGAACACTTTAATAGGCAGGCATCTATCCAGACCATAACATAGGAGTTCCAACTGCATCAGGATCCACTAAAAGTACCGTGACAGTTACGCGGGAGCCGAGAAAACTTAGATTTCATTGTCACGCAGGTCAATGCCAAACGAAGCCTCGCTTGGTGTAAGGAGCGTAAACATTAAACGAATGAACAGTGGAAAAACGTTGTGTGGAGTGACGAATCACGGTACATAATAGGGCGATCCGAAGGCAGGGTGTGGATTGAGCGAGGGTCATCTGTCAGCGTGTGTAGTGCTAACAGTAAAATTCGGAGGCGATGGTGTTATGGTGTCGTGTTTTTCATAGAGGGAGCTTGTACCCCTTTTTGTTTTGCGCGGCACTATCTCATCACAGGCTTACAATGAAGTGTTAAACACCTTCTTGCTTCCAGCTTTCGAAAGGCAATTCGGGAGCACTTGTTGATAATGAACAGCCTGTGGCGGAGTGCTTACAGGACGATAACATCCTTACAATGGACTGGCCTGCACAGAGGCTAGACTTGAACCCTGTAGAACACCTCTGGCATGTTTTGGAACGGCAACTTCGGGCCAAGCCTCACGACCTAGATCGATACCTCTCCTCAGTGCAGGACTTCTTGAAGAATAGGTTCAAATCAAAATTTTCAATGTTTGTAGAACTTAAGGGACTTAACTACGGGGTCATCAGTCCCTAAGCTTACAAACTACTTATGAACTAGCTAAGACTAAGGACGGCACAAACATCCATGCCCGAGGTGGGATTCGAACCCCTGACCGTAGTGGCCGTGTAGACCGTGACTGGAGCGCCTTAGTCTCCTCAGCCACCGCGGCCGACCTTGAAGAATAGGCTCCCATTCCCCAAGAAACCTATTGAACATATGTCCAAACTGTCTAAGGTTTTGCCAACACCATAGTTAATTCAAGTATTACCGATGGATGGGCGCCACGAACTTGTAAATCATTTTCAGCCAGGCGACTGGATACTGTTGATCACATAGTGTATACCTATAATTAGGGCGAAGACGGTTATCCATCCTTCGTTCAGTGTGTTTACTAGTGGTTCTGTAATTTTTCTCACCTGTCTACGCCTGAATTCTTTGGAATGGGGAGTATTACATTTTTTTTAAAGTATGAAAGTATTTTGCCTGTCTCATACATATTATGCACCAGGTGGATAGTTTTATGATGGCTGGTTCTTCGAGAGACTTCAGTAGCTCTGAGGGAATGTCATCTACTCGAGGGACCTTGTTTTGACTAAGTTTTTTCAATGCTCTCTCAAATTTATCTCTCACTATAGTACCTCCTAATTCAGTTTCTTGAACTTCCTCTTCACTTCCTAAAATACTGTCTCTAAGTTTATTTCCTTTGTAGAGCCCCTCTAAATACTCTTTCCACCTTTCAACTTTCCCAGCTTTGCTCCGAATAAGTTTTCCATCTGAGTTCTTGTTATTCATACAACTGGTTTTCTTATATAAAAAAAAAAAAAATCTTTTATTTTCCTGTAGGAGGCATCATCTTTCATGTAGTTATGTATTCTTTTACAAACTTGCATTTGCTTTCCAGCCACTCTTGCTTAGTCATTTCTACTTATTTGGTCCTTTGCTGCCTTTATTATGTCATCTCTCAAAGCTAACCATTCCTCTTCTGTTTTATTTTCCTTAGTTTCTGCGATTGTTGCCTAAAGCTCCCTCTGAAACTCCGAAGTTCTTCAGGTTCCTTCAGTTTCTGCAGGTCGTTATTTCCCTACTATTTTGCAGTTTCTTCAGTCTACAGTTCATAACCAAGATGATGAGAGTCTATATCTGCCCCTGGATATGTCTTACAGTTTCAAACCTGGTTCCGAAATCTATGCCTCACCATTATAAAATCTATCTGGTACCTTCCGGTGTCTCCTGGTTTCTTCCACATATACGGCTTTCTTTTATGATAGATGTTCAAATGTTTGTTAAGTTTAAGGGACTGCGGGGTCATCAGTTCCTAAACTTACAAACTACTTATGAACTGGGTTATACTAGACACGGCAGAAACCATGCCCGAGGGGGGATTCGAACCCACGACCGCAGCGGCTGTGCAGACCGTGGCTGCACGCCGCAGACCACTCGGCCACCTCGGCCGGCGTTACTGTAATCGGCGACCTTCTGTCAGTAGTGCGTGGACAAGTCGAAGATTTGCATGTAACGGGAGGGCACTATTGTAGTTCGGCTGCCCGCGATGGTCAAGGTGTCCACAGTGGCGTAGTGGGCAGTGGGACAGCATAGTCAATTGAAGGACCTGAGTGTGAATCCCAGTTGGGCACAAAACTTGAATTTTCCCCACTGATAGCTACCTCCGTAAATTTATTTGTATGTTGATAAATAAATGTAGCTGAGGCTGCATTTACAAGTTGATGGAAATAACTGTAGCTGCGGACTTTCGTTTTACGAGAAATTAAATTAATAAAAGGTGAAACAACTAATTATCAAAGAAGCACCGACTAGAATTGATCCCTGGAGATTACTCGCGTGCATATCTTCAGTACCAGGCTATTGGACTTCTTTTCTTTAGCAGGTGTTTCCTTGCCTATCAGATAATTAATTTTAAAAAGTGGGACAGCAAGGGAAGCTACAGACAATGAAAATCGGGAGTGTCGGTTGAAAAAAAAAATTCGAAATGTGGCACATATGTTATAGGTAGCCACATCATAATTTTTCGGAAACGGAGCAATTGCTCACTGAATACAGCCACTGGACGAGAATTATACTTGCTGTAGAACAAGTCTATAATACATTGATTTACACATTAGATAATGAAGATAAAGAGAGCTCCCAGATGAAAGAGAACTAGCCATGGATTACGCAAACGATCACACAAACAGGGGTCGGACCAAGGCAAAGGCGAATCCAGACGGGGGGAGGGGGAGGCTGCAGCCCCCCCCCCAGACTATGCTTAGAGAGAGGTGAAGGTAAAGGCGCAATACTGTACGGCGACCCCAATTATTTTTTCCCTGGATACGCCACTGGACCAAGGTAACTATCATGCTACATACTGTTTTGCAGCATTCAAATCTGGCGGTGAAACTACAGAGATAGCAGAAGCACAGCGGTCGCGATAGCGTAATACATAGAAGAACGGCACATCACGAGTCCATCGCGGCGGGCTAAGACAGACTGCTCCCAAGGTAATGGGAATCATGTGATACCCTATGAAGAAAACTGAAGCACGCCATCCTCGGGATGTTGACACGACTAGTTATTTATATTTTGACTACACTGTGTACAAGATGCCGATGAAGTTAATCAACTTTTTAGCGGCACGGGATTCCTTTCAAACAAGCCCTGATGTCACCATATTCTTTTAATTCCTTCGAATTTTTGCCAGCCGTATATCAACCTTCATGTAGTTTGTTTACTTTCGTTTACCTTCCATACTAAACTCTGACCTCATTAATGAGCACGCCAAGTTCTCGGCTTCTGTCTTCATGTACTCGAACACATCTTTAATTATAGGACTTGGTTTTCCTAAAAAAAAAATATTTTATTTTTATTGTGTCATCCTTATAGTGCATTGGTGGACGATCGCGCCGTCTGTAGCAATTCCAAAAACTGATCGGAACTTCGTCATTATCCAACTATCTGTCTACAAATCACTGGAAAAGTGAGACAGGTTGGCGATGTCCAGTGGCTGTGAATGTATCTCCAGAGCATCACACATGTTTATTTGCAAGCTTGCTTCTTCATTTTCTCAGTTTTCAGAAGTCAGTCTCATCTCTTGTACTTTCCTCCAGCAGGCCTTCTTCATGTAGAAGTGGCAGCCATGCGCGTCAACCGATGGGAACATAGCTCAGTGCAGACTTCGCAGTCTGTATGTTATCAGACACTCTTTGTGCTTCACCCTGGAGCTTTATAGATACTATTTTTTTTTTTTTTGGGAGGGGGGGGGGGGGTAAATACACAGTCACCACTGGATAGATGTTTGTTTCATATTTCTGACTTCAGAAGTCTGCATGAATACAATTGAAGAGAAGGATATAAACCAGTTATAGTAGAGAAAGTACTTACAGCTAAGTAGGACTCTCAGCTACATATGTAATAGCAGGGTGTTTTCTCTGATAGATTGAAATATGCCGGAATGGGGCAAGAGAGTTGCTCTCCAGGCTACTAACAGACACGTCGAACGAACTCATGTGCATTTCCGCCGTTACCGAATATCCCTGTAGCCAACCTAACAGAGGAAGGGAGGGCTAGGCGGTACTGCTGTTCCTGGCCGCCGGCAGCAGCTCACTTCCGGCCTTTAGGTTGGCTGTCCTGGTTTGGCGCGAATTCCCATACCAAAGGCAACTCGTCTCCCTCCCCCACCGCGTGCTTCCTACATCAGTTTGAATTAACGCTATTAACTGATAATACACTATGTAGGCGATAAATTGGTGAAGTCTGTGGATTTGGGAAACATAATTTAATAGTGAAACTTCCTGGCAGATTACGATTATGTGCCGAAACCGGGATTCGAAACTGGGACCTTTGCCTTTCGTGGGCAAGAGCTCTACCGACTGAACTATCCCGACACGACTCACGAAGCCGCCTCACAACTTTACTTCTGCCAGTACCTCGCCTCCTACTTTCCAAACTTCACAGAAGCTCTCCTGCGAACCATACAAGACTAGCACACCTGGAAGAAAGGATATGGTGGAGACATGGCTTAGCCACAGCCTATGGGATGTTTACAGAATGAAACTTTCACTCTGTGTGGTTCGCAGGAGAGCTTCTGTGAAATTTGTAAAGTAGGAGGTGAGGTACTGGCGGAAGTAAAGTTGTGAGGCGGCATCGTGAGTCGTGTCGGGATAGCTCAGTCGGTAGAACGCTTGTTCACGAAAGGCAAAGGTCCCAGGTTCGAGTCCCGGTTTCGGCACACAATTTTAATCTGTCAGGAAGTTTCATTTCAGCGCACACTCCGCTGCAGAGTGAAAGTTTCATTCTGATAATTTAATAGTGTTAATGACGCAGCGAAGTTCGGACGATTTTTAAAATTAATTAATTACCAGTCCGGATTTATTATCAGTTTGCTCGGAATTAATTTTGGAATTAGAATCAAGAGACAAGAAAAACAGATGAATATCAAGAACTCAGATGAAAAACCAGTTCTCAGCAAAGAAGGGAAAAGTGAAAGGTGCGTAGAGGGTACATAAAGAGCTTTACAAAGGAAATGAACTTAGAGATAATATTGTAGGAAGGGAAGAGGAAACATGAAATAGAGATGATACTGAGAGATGAATTTGAAAGAGCAATGAAAGGCCTAAGTGGCAACAAGGTCACTGGAATCGATGATATTCCCTCGGGACTACTGAGGTCTCTGGGAGAGCCAGCTATGACAAAATTGTTTCACCTGGTGTGTAAGATGTATGAGACAGGCGAAAAATCCTCAGACTTTAAGAAAAATGTAATAATCCCCATTCCATAGACAGCAGGAGTAGACAGACGTGGAAATTACAGAACCATCACAAAGATGGTTGAAAATTTTTAAGACGAATTATTTACAGAAGGATGGAAAAGCTGGTAGAAGCTGACCTCGCGAAAGCTAAGTTTGGATTCAGGAGAAATGTAGGGACACTGGAGGCAATACTCACCTCACGACTTAGCTTAGTAAGTAGATTAACGAAAGGCAAACCCACATTTTTTGTTTTTAAATTTGGAGAAAGCTTTTGACAATGTTGATTGGAATACACTCTTTCAAATATTGGAGTCAGCAGGGGTAATAAGGAAAGGAGGGTGATTTACAACTTTTACAAAGGCCAGGCCGTACTTATTAGTTTTGACGCGCATGAAAAGGAAGCATTGTTGGGAAGGAAGTAAGACAGGGTTGTTGCCTTTCACCAATGTTATTCAATTTGTACATGGAGCAAGGTATGAAGAAAAGGAAGGAAAATTTGTGGAAGGGATTAAGTTTAGAGTGAAGAAATAAAGCTAATGCGTTTTGCTGATGACATTGTAATTCTGTCAGATACAGCAAAGGACCTGGAAGAGCAATTGAATGGCATGGACACTGTGTTTAACGGAGCGATTAAGATGAACATTAACAAGAGCAAAACACGGGTAATGGAACGCGGTCTAAGAAAGTCAGTCGACACTGAAGAAATTACATTAGGTAACGAAACAATAAAAGGTGGTAGATGAGTTTTGTAACTTGGGCAGTAAAATAACGTACGACAGTCGTATATATTAAAGTAAGTAAAATGAGAACATAAAATGCAGAATGGCATAGGAAGAAAAGCGTTTTTGATACAGAGGAATTTACTAACATCAAATATTAATTTAAATGTAAGGAAGTCTTTTCTGATGGCATTTGTGTGGAGTGTTGCCTTGTACGGGAGTGAAACATGAACGACAAATACTTCAGACAGAAACAGGATAGAGGCTCATGAAATGTCGTGCTACAGAGGAATACTCAAGATAAAGTGGATAGATAAAGTGGATAGATCAGAATAGGGGAAAAAGGAATTTTTGGCATACCTTGCCTAAAACAAGGAATCGATTGGTAGTACACATTCTTAGACATAAAGAAGTCGTGAATTTAGCATCGGATGGAAGTGTGTGGAGGAAAAACCGCAGAGGAAGACCAAGAGACGAATATAGATTCAAATGGATGTGGGTTGCCATTCTTATGAGGAGATGACGTGGCTTGCTCAGGAAAGAGTAGGGTGGAGAGCTGCATCAAACAAGTCTCCAGACTGAAAACCATGACAACAACATTAGAATCTTTTATC
Source organism: Locusta migratoria (assembly GCA_026315105.1). Lineage (NCBI taxonomy): Eukaryota > Metazoa > Arthropoda > Insecta > Orthoptera > Acrididae > Locusta > Locusta migratoria. Next base: position 637,733,487 of record CM048746.1, on the reverse strand, counting down.
ATAAATGAGGTATTATTTGTATAGATCTCTCTTTCGTTATTTGAGTATTGGTGTAGACAGATGCTGTGGTCTCGCTACGTGTCTTTCATGGCTCTCCAAGTTACAGCGTTATATTGTCATAGGCGCGGGAGAGACTGAGCATAGTATCGCCGTGCTGCTTTTCCACAACATACAATGAACACACAGACGCCCGAGCATTGCAGCAGCACTGTTGAGGCCACGGATTGTCGGAAAGTACGGCCTGTGTGCAGTGCCGACCCGTCCGTATAGGCAAACTAGGCAATTGTCTAGGGCGCTGGAATTTGGATGCCCGGCAAATTTGTTGTGCGGGACGAACCAAATGTTCAAAATGTTTGTTAAGCTTATGGGTTATGGGACTTAACTATGGGGTCATCAGTCCCTAAACTTACAAACTACTGACGAACTAGCTAATACTAAGGACGGCACAAATATCCATGCCCGAGGGGGGATCCGAACCCCCGACCGCAGTGGCCGTGCATACCGTGACTGGAGCGCCTCAATCCCCTCGGCCACCGCGGCCGGCCGCGACGAACCCTCGTGCCCTTGCGGTGCGGTTTACTTTGCCGTTGTGCTGAGGTTACAGGAGCGGTTAATTCCCGGTTACTGCACATAGACAGAGCAACAGGCAATAGACAAGACGCAAGTCAATGTTACATGCATTGTCTTTGACTCTTCAGAATTGTAATCAAGCTGGCGATACTGCAATAAACTCAATCGACGAGACATTTCATCAGAGTAACAACCTAAATCGTGTATTTGGCTGTCTGTACAACATAATGATGTACAAAATGAAACTCCCAAAGCTGTTCTCGAAGAATTTGCTAATTTGGAAGAGTCTCAAACTCACGAAGACTCTACTGATCTATGCAATGAATTACAAGCCATTGCTAGCAGAGTACCGAATTCCTGAGAGTCACAAGACCTTCTGAGTTCTATTTGTAAAAATAGACTTACAGACATTGTACCTAATTTAGTTACCGCACTGAGAGTGTTGATTACTCTTGCTGTGTCTGTAGCCAGTGGTGAAATTAAAACTAAAAAGCATATCTGCGAATCACGGTGACTAGGAAAGAGTTGTGGGGTTGGCAACTTTGTCAGTTGATCTAGAAACAGCAGACGCAATTGATTTAAAGGACATCGTCTCAGATTTTGCTAAAGCCAAGGCAAAAAATGAAATTTGTGTAACTCTTCTACATCTACATCTATATGGATACTCTGCAAGTAACACTGAAGTGCATGACAAAGAGTTCATCGAACCTCTTTCATGATATTTCTCTGTAGTTCCATTCTCTAAGAGCTTGCGGGGAAAAAGAACAAAATCTTTCTGTTTTCGATTTGATTTCTCTTATTTTATGTACAAAATAAAATTCCGAAAGCTGTTCTTGAAGAATTTGCTAATTTGGAAGAGTCTCTAACTCACGAAGACTCTACTGATCTATGCAATGAATTACAAGCCATTGCTAGCAGAGTAGGTGAGTGCTAACAATACATGTTTGCATTCTGAAAAGAAAGTTGGTAAAAGAAATTTCGCAAATAGATCACGTCGCAACAAATAATGCCTTTCTTTTAATGATTTTCACCCCAACTCGTGCATAATTTCCGTAACACTCTCCCCTATAACGCGACAATACAAAACGAGCTGCACTTCTCTGATTTTTTATCTAAATCGTCCGTCAGCCCAACCACTCTTTGTATAATAAAGATTATAATTGTGTCATTTATTGTAAACTACCAACCAAAATCTTTTTTAAAATACAAAATGCAAAAGCGATGAAAAAGTTACATTATTGTATAAAAGTGTATGGTGTGTCCCATTTTAATAGGGAAATATGTTTATGTAATGAATATCTTTTGATTATGTATTTGAATATAACAAAAAGATGCAATGTGTATTTAACATTGATGTTTTATTGCGATTTTGTTAAATGGGGCGCCATTGAAATAAGTTGCCTAGGGCGCCAAATTTGTTCTGGCCGGCCATGCCTGTGTGAATGCGACCAAACAGTCCTGCCCTTCCTTCTGGGCATGGATCGGTCGGGGAGATTAATGGACCTTCCCTCGACCTTTTCTGGGTGCAAATGTCACTGGACGCAATTGACAGGACACCAGTACAGACGACCCAGGTGAAGAATAAGTTGGAAGTACATAGGATCCAGTCCTTCACACAGAGAATAAGGATGAGGAGGAACGGTCCCTGTACCACAGATACAGTGAGCGGACGCACGGCAAAGCAGCAGCAGCATTCATCTCGCAACCGACTTCTCCAGCAGCACAGAGTAACATATACAGAGAAGCAGCCCCCCCTAAACCACTGTCCTACAATCCCCTCGTAGTTCCGTAAGATGCTAGCAGGTGTCAGGCGGTACACTGGCTTAGTACTGGCAGACCACACTAGAGGCACTTCTGAGGGTGCCTCTCGCACGTCAGAGGGTAGCGTGGAGGGGAGGCTGAGGGGAGAGCTCGTGCCGCTTGCCACGAGGCCACGGCTGTGTCCGGCTTGCTGGCGTTTGAGGGGAAGTGGTGGTGGGGACAGCCGCTACCTGCCGCCTGTTCTGGCCAGTTTAAAGGGCTGCTTCTGACCGCAGCGCCATCATGGGACATCTTACGGAACTGCTTCAGCACCCCCCCGCCCCGCACCCCTGAGCGTGCGACCGGGCCTTTACGCAGATTTCCCGCCTGTATATATTTCATTTGTCTGTGCCAGCAGCCATGTCCAGACACAGAAGAGGAGGCACGGGAAGGTCAAAGGGTGGCCTTCTCTCGGCCATTATGAAGCATCTCGCTTGCGAGGGTTTGCATATGGCCGGAAACGACGAGAAAAGGAGCGGAAGAAAAAGAAGAAGCAGATGACGGTGCAATATTTTCACTGCCAGAAACTTGGCCACCTGGCCAAGGACTGCAAAAACGCAGCTGCGTGTCTGAAGTGCGCTGAGGCGCACAATACACGCGACTGTAAGAAGACGCGGGAAGCTGCGAAGAACTGTGCTAACTGTGGTGGCCCACACGCCGCCAACTTTCGCAGCTGCAGATACATCTGTAGCTGGAACAGCGGAGGAAGTAAGCAAACCGACATTGAGGGGATGGAGAACCAAGAAGAACCCGCTGCCGATCCGCCCCCTCCCCCAAGAGGAGACAGCAGACCAAGCTGCGAAGAAACGTCTGCGGCCATCGACGCGATGCGCGCTCTCAAATCCGCCATGGCGGAGGAGAGAGCGCCGCTTCGCGCAGAACTCGACGCGGTGCGGCGCCAAGATGAAGAACTGGTGCGGGAACTTCGCGCCGCGAAAGAAGAGGCGACCGCCCTTGTTGCCAACCCACAAGCGGGCAGTAAAGCAGGGGTGGACGCAGGGACGCAGACAGTAGAAGAAGTCACACTGACAGGCGTTTCCACGGTCCCTGTAGCAATGCAGCAGGCCGAGGGGTCGCACATGGAGGTGGACACATCTCCTCCTGGACAGGAAGAGTCCGAAGAAGAGGAGGACATGTGGAATTGGAGCACGACGACGACAGAAACTGTGGTCATGGAGTACGAGCCTCCGGAAACGGAAAAGTGCTCGACCATGCCGGACAAGCACAGCGTCAAGAAGGTTCTTGACAAGCTCGTCTCCTCCATTCGAGACAGGACATACCCTCACCTAGACAATCCTTGTTGTTGTTGTTGTTGTTGTTGTTGTTGGGTGTTTTGAGGGGACTAAACAGCTAGGTCATCAGTCCCCTGTTCCTAGCTGAGAGGCCACCGTCAAGAAAGTAAAAAGTAAAAATGGAGCTCAGAAAGAGGAACGCACAAAAGAGACAGGCTATCAATGGACCTGTCGGAAACAATACAGAAGTAAGACACACACAATTGGTAAAACAAAGGATGGAACATAACTAAAACTAATCAGCGGAGTACCTTGGCTGGCTTATCACAAAGATAAAACAGGATGAGCCAGCCATACTGCACACACAAAGAACCCCTAGGTCCTTCACAGAAGGGCCTGTAAAAATCTTAAAAGTGCTGGATTGGTGGTGGCCTAAGACAGCAGGCCACATCACCCATCACTAGATAGAGTCGTAAAAACCAGCCGCGCGAATAAAACTTAAAACTGCGTTGGCCCTCGTCGCCTAAAACTAAGGGTAGCGCGTCTGGGAGATTAAAAGAGTGTCGCAAGTTGGCTAAAATCGGACAGTCCATCAAAAGATGGGCCACTGTCATTACTACACCACATCGATACATGGGCGGGGACTCACGGCGTCCTTTCCTTCCGTCCCATCGCAAACCCAGTCTCCCTCACAAACCTATCCGTCTCTCCCAACATCTGAGAGAGCACCTATCCCCGATCCTGTCCAACAAGGAGTTCAAGCTCCTCAGTTGCCACCCCATCTTTTCCCCTAATCAGTGGGAAGTACACAAGATGGGAGAGAAGAGACCCGCGCCCTAGTGGAGCACGCGGAAAAACAAACCACTAGCAAGGCTAAGACTTTCCAAAAAGCCAGGTAACATTAACACCATCAAGCCATGACAAAGAGGAACAGCAACTATCTGCTTAAGCTCTATACACATCGGGCCAAGGTCGAGGCCCGTTTATAAAAGCGTCAGCGTCAGCCCCGTGCCACAGAGCGGAGCCCCGGACCGGCGGCAGTGGGTGGTTTCGCAAACGCCGGCCGCTGACGTCATCGCGCCGGTGGTAACCGCCGCAGCTGTTCGCGGCCTCTCGCTTGCTGCCGACCAGCCGACGGCGGGTGACGTAACACGCAGCAGTCCTGGCAACGCCTCCACATCACCGCGACCGCCGCGGCGGAAGCAAAACACACAGCCTGCTGTGCCGACGCGAGAGCAGCGGCGCCCTCTGCAGGCCGTGGCGCGGGAGGCGGCACGGTGTGGGCATTGACGATATCACAAATGTCAATAAAGTAATGAGATCAGATCCCTAATTAACATGATATACTAACTGAGAAACTCGAGAAAAACGGCAAAAACATACAATAAATTGTTTATGAAAAGATTGAATAAACTTCCACCAATTATTATGACAACATCATGGGTCTTGTCCTTTTGTAAATACCACATGTATGCCGGTGACCTCCAGTTGTATTTAAGTGCAAAAAATATTCAAATTTTTGTAAATCTATCGCACCAAACAGCGTGGTCATCAGTCCGTAGCTTACAAACTACTTAAACCTAGGCAAACTAACCTAAGGACAAACACACACATCCATGCCCCAGGGAGTACTCGAGCCTCCACGGCGAGCAACCGCGCGCTCCGCAGCGAGACGCTTTAGACCGCTCGGCTACTCCACCACCGCTTAAGTGCAAAACCAAAAAATCTGAAGACAGCAATCGAGAATTTTAATTCTGACCTATGTGCATTATCAAACTGGGCACAGAATATAGGATTAAATCTCAATCCAAGTAAAACACAAGCGATTCTTGTAGGTCATCCTAGGCCCATTAACCACAAATACCGCGAATCTCAACCATCATTAATATTAAATGACACACCTATGTATTTTTTGCCCTCGGCTAAAAGTCTGGGAGTGATAATAGACGACAAACTAAATTGGGCTGAGCACATAGCCGCCGTGTGTAGGAAGGCATCAAGCATCTCTTCATGCTCTACACAGACATAAGAAGTTTTTTCCTCTAGATCTTAAAAAGAAACTTATACAAACACTTGTAATTCCAATTATTGCTTACAGTGACGTTATCTTGCAAGGTCTTTCTTGGGAAAGCTCACGACGTCTGGAACTAATCACGAATGCCTGCGTTCGATATATATGTAACATCCGTCTCTTTGATCACATTTCACCATCCTATCCTGGCTCCGTGCTGACAAGCGCAGAGATTTTCATACACTCTGTTTCCTCTACTCTCTTATCAACGTACACTGTCCCTCATTCTTTCCTCGACCTTAACACTCTTATCTGATCAACATAACAGAACTACTCGTTCCTGTCAGAGCAAAACCCTTTCTGTCCCTATCCATCACTCAGCCGGTTTCTCAAAATCCTTTTCAGTAACAGGAACCAGGCTCTGGAACAATCTACCTCAGTATATTGAAGACCTCAATAACACTGCCAGCTTCAAACGACAGTTAATGGATTATCTACTAAAGCAATAATTACGCCAGTCTCTAACACCCTACGGTCCTGGTACGTCACATCCATTCCTCCTCCCAGATATTCTCCGACTGCCATTGCTCGCTCCAGGTACAGCTTTCTTAACTTCCTTCTGTCAGAAGTCGCCATGCCTTAACCAGTCTCGATATATTCAAAAGTACATCTTCTATCTGTTGTTACTTCTATTATTACACCAGAAGCAGCAGAAGGGGTCTTAGTGGTACTGCTAGTATTAATCCTATTAGAGTTAAGTCAATACCTTTTATTTACATCCTTTTACATGTAATCAACCCATATAAATTATGTTATTAATTGTTTATCTGTAAAAATCATTATTATGTTTTAGGTAACTCACATGTAAAGAAATACTGTATGTGTAAAACCCTGGTCCGATGTAAGAGAGGGCCTGATGGCCCTAATGTGATCAGGCTAAATAAATAAAATCATATATAGGCCAAACTGGCAGAAATTTCCAAGCTACATATAAAGAACACACAAGAGACAGTGAAAATAATCCATCTAAATTCTATCAACATTTAATCACGGAAAAACACGATGTAAAACCTATAGAGGAAGCCTTAAAAATTTTACACATTATACAAAAAGGGCAAAAAATGAATATTCTCGAGGAAAACCGAACTATATTCCCATATACACAACAACCAGAACGATGTACTAGATGAACCGAACTCAAACATAAAAAATATATCGAAAATTTTATTCACATTATAAACAGACAAGAGAATGGATAAAAACCAAAGATTCCGAATCCATAGCGAAACTCCAATACAAAACCAATAAATAAAACAAAGATATTAATGTATAATTTACTGGTATCCATGTAAACTTATAATATCGTTGAATGCCGTCACTACAGTCTATGCTAGGCTGCCACTACAAAAAAACATAAAAATCGATTACTATAACCAGTGCTGCTGTACATATACAGATAAGCAACAATAGATAAGCATATAGCAACTAGTATCTTCCTTGCTAATAAACTGCCGGCCGCGGTGGCCGAGGTGACTGAGGCGCTCCAGTCACGGTCAGCACGGTCACTACGGTCTGGGGTTCGAATCCCCCTTCGGGCATGGATATTTGTGCCGTCTTTAGTCTTAGCTAGTTCATAAGTAGTTTGTAAGCTTAGGGACTGATGACCCCGTAGTTAAGTCCCATAAGTTGTACAAACATTTGAACATTTGCTAATAAACTGGGTGATCAAAAAGTCAGTATAAATTTGAAAACTTAATAAATCACGGAATAATGTAGATAGAGAGATAAAAATTGACACATATGCTTGGAATGACTTGCGGTTTTATTAGAACAAAAAAAAATTCAAACGAAATGACGGAGTAAAAACATTAATGAGAGTCGCAGCAGATGACAAGCTCTCACTACTAAAATCCTTCTAGGTCATAGGTTTTACGCTCGATTAATGTGGTGTTGAATGTTTCGGTAACGGTGTATGCACCGGTGCCGTAACACAGTTATTTAAACAAGACTGGCATTCAAGTGAATCTTTCGATCGGAACTGATAGTGCCTCACCATAGCTGCGGACATGCTTTACAGTGCTGTTCACAACATTTATCCTCGACTACAGCTATTTTTGAGGAATGATGGTGAACATATTGAGAATTTCCTGTAAAGAATATCATCTTTGCTTTGTCTTAATTTGTTATGCTAATTATTGCTTTTCTGATCAGATAAAGCGCCATCTGTCGGACATTTTTTGAACTTTTTTTTCTAATAAAACCCCAAGTCATTCCAAGCATATGTGTCAATTTTTACCTCTCTGTCTACATTATTCCGTGATTTATTAAGTTTTCAAATTTATACTGACTTTTTGATCACCCGGTACTTCCAAACACCTATAGCACATCTAACTGCTACAGCAACAGCAGAAGCAGAAACTGGCAGACTGAACGCTAAGCGTCAGCCATTGAACACTAATGTTCAACTAGAACAATTTACTCAAAGAGGCAACAGTTTTATTTAATTTATGGGTGATCGCTATGAAAAAATAAATATTGGAAACAATGCTGATTGGATTACAATTCAAAGATGTTTTCCAGAAGGACAATCAGAGTGGCCAACATATGTTAAAAGACTTATCTTGTGTAGTGTATTTACGGTTAGTGATTGTGTTACATTTGCTGCTTTTTGTTTTATAGGATTTCACTATCATAAATACACATAATAATTAATTTAAACAATTACGTTGCAGTCCCTTGCATTCAAAGTGGACTTAATGCAACTGTTTAAAATTTCCTCCCTGCCCTTGAAAGCAAAGATTCGCATGAGATTGAACCGTGCGAGTAGCGAATACTGTAATTTCACATGCTTGTTCGTTATTGACGTTGCGGCATTTAAAATGCTTTGTATCTTCTCGTGTTTCCACCTTAACATTATACACGATGTATTTCATCCAACCGGAGATGCAGTCATCTAGGGGTGTCAAATCTGTGGATCTGGCAGGCTGGTTGATAGGGCCCTATACGTAGACGTGTGAATTGCTAATTAAGATAAGCTGTTACCACATGGTGGATGTGTACAGGTGCCCCGCCACTTTGAATGTACTTTTGACCTTTTATTTCCAGAGGAACGTCTTCAAGAAGCTGCGGTAAGTCTATAACGTTGTTCTGCGGCTCATAGAGAACTTACCACAACTCCGTACTTCCACGCAGTAAATCTTCTCGTAAAAAGTTACCGAACATCTGACCATTTAAACTTCCTGGGAGAATAAACGACCCACCCGCCGACCTGACATCTACCCTTCATACCAGCTGTGATCCTTCCCATTGTTCCCCCTCCCCCTTCTTTCCCTGAGGGCCCGGCTATCCTGCCCTTCCTGCCCCTTCTCCCCTCCTCATTCCACCAAGCTGTCCCTCCGGATCCTCCTCTTACCGCCCTCCAATTTCCTTCTACCCCATGGCACAGAGTAACATATACAGAGACGAAGCCCCCCCCCCTAAACATCCGTCCTACTCTCCCCTCGTAGTTCTGTACCGGTAGACGACACTAGAGGCGCTTCTGATGGTGCCTCTCGCACATCAGAGGGCATCATGGAGGGGAGGCTGAGGGAAGAGCTCGTGCCACCTGCCATGAGGTCACGGCTGTGTCCGGTGTGCCGGCGTTTGAGGGGAAGTGGTGGTGGGGACAGCCGCTACCTGCCGCCTTTTCTGGCCAGTTTTAAAGGACTGCTTCTGCCCTCAGCGCCATCATGGGACATCTTACAGAACTACTCTGGCCCTCCCTCCCTGCACCCCTGAGCGTGTGACTGGGCCCTTACGGAGATTTCCCATCTGTATATGTCTGTGCCCATGGCTTCCTGGAATGGGACATCATCCCCCCATCCCTTCCCCACTGGCACTGTGGCTCATCCCCACCCTCTCCGCCACCCCTTTTCTCCTCCACGTCTTTACTACTGCGTTTGCTCCGCCGGAAGTGAACATTCCAATGTGGTTTCTGTGGAAATTCTTCGCAAGTGTGGTGTCTTTCTTACGTCGTTTTATTTTAACAACAGTAAACGGCCAACCTGCAGCCGACACCGTCAGTTTTAAATTGTGTGTTTCTCCCTGTGTGTGAGATGTGTTTCGTTTCAATTCCACAATAGCGGACCGTCAAACCATAGTCGCTGCCCTGTGCTCATTTTAATTGTGTGTGTACCACTGACCTTCGAGCAGCTGTTTTTATTCTCCACCATCGCCGTTTTAAATCTTTTATGACGCCACTGTTTCACTCCAGTTTACATACTTTGTGTTATCTCCATTTAACATCTCCGTTTTATGTATGTTTTATGTTCATATGTTTCTACTGTGTCAAATTTTGCTTTATTTCTGTAGGCTGAAGAGCGCCTGTGAGCGCTGCCAGCCCGCCCCTCTTAGGGGAACAGAAATCACAATAAAGAAAAAAATTAAAAATAAAAATAAACTTCCCAAATAACTGGACACACACAACACCAGCCAGACATTGACATTGAATCTGCATTGAAATTGGACACTACCGTGGTATGGGGAGTTTCGTCTGCCCAGACATACTTGTTAGCCATCTCTTGTAAAGGTTGCCTCATCACATTATGAGCTACCAGCTTCCATTCAACAAAATGTTCAAATGTTTGTTAAGCTTAAGGGACTTAACTGCGGGGTTATCAGTCCCTAAACTTACAAACTACTAATGAACTACTTACGAACTAGGACGGCACAAATATCCATGCCCGAGGGGGGATTCGAACCCCCGACCGTAGTGGCCGTGCAGACCGTGACTGGAGCGCCTCAGCCCCCTCGGCCACCGCGGCCGGCTTCCATTCAACCGGTTTCAAATGTGCAAATGGTTAGCAAAATCATCTGGCTCTAAATGGTGAGCTTTCTGCACGTGAAAAGAATACAGTCCATTCTCATGAAGAATCCTACATACCTTACATTGTGAAACGTTCAATCTGGTACCTAGGCGTTTTGTACTTGAACGAGGACTGCCGTCTACAGAATAAAGAATGTTTTTCTCTTCTTAATGTCTTGGGAGTGAATCCGAATACTGGAAAGAGTACCAGTTTCTAACAATGTTCGATAGTATAAAACTTTCTCGGACTTCTTGCCGCGTCAATTCTTGATAAAATTTCAAGCTTTCGAAGATATCCTCCATCTTCTTCGTCAGGAGCCGCTGACTGGCAGTGCTGATGCTGTGGTGGCCTTAAATAGCCCATGGACGGCTTATGATTGGTGGTCTTCTGATTGGTCGGCCGCTACGTCACGCTGTCACAGATTCATTCTACGTCTGCGCTGGTGGCGCCACCCCTCCCGTAGTATCGAAGACATTGCGCGATGTGTCTCTACTGCATTTCTGTATCGAGCACTCGTTTCCAAGCACCAAGCACCATGGACTGACCAATATAATTACTTCCGCACTCACAGGGTATGTTGTATATTCCAGGGATCCTAAGGCCGAGGCTATCCTTAACATGGCGCAGCATCTCCTTAATTTTCCAAGGTGGTCGGAAAATCGATCTTATACCTTGTCTCCCCAGAACTCTGCCTATTTTGCTCGATGTGGTTCCACAGAACGGCAGGAACGCCGTCGGTTGTCATCACTTGGATGTTCAGCATTATCCCGCTTCCGTTTCTTTGCAAACGCTGTCTTTATATCATGTGCACCATAGCTGTTCTTACGGAACACATACTTGAGATGATCAATTTCGGATTCCATATGTTCCTCGTCAGAAACAGTTTTTGCCCTGTATATTAATGCGTTCAGGACGGCCCTCTTCTGAACTGGGCGATGGAAACTCTGTGAGCTGAGATACAAATCCGTATGTGTTGGTTTGCGTTATACAGAGTGGCCGAGACGCCCATGTTTTAGCACTTGGAATCCTATGATTAGGATACCGACGGAGATATTCGGCAACAGCAGCTTTCGCATTAGCATCACAAAATGTACACCATCTCTCCATACTCCTGCGGTGTATACTTATGCCGCGGTGGAGTGGCCGAACCTTTCAAAACGCCTAGCTGCGGAGGTTCGACTCCTCCCTCTGACAAGGGTGTATTTGCTGTCCTTAATATAAGTTAGTTTAAGTACCTTCTAAGCCTAGGGAATCAAGAACAGTGTAGTTAAGTCCCATAGATTTACAAACAATTGAACATTTTGAGACCTTGTAATGCCCCACAAAGTGTACTATACAAAGGGGATAATTACAGTAAACAGTGACTGCAGTATCAACAACTTGCCCGGAGGTAAGGTAGGTATGTCAAGACCGTGTGCTATCAGCCACAATAGTGATTCCATTGCATAGTGTCTCCACTGTTAAAATCTATAATAAACACTATGATTTGGTAAATATTTGCATTTATTTTCCTTTTTATTCATTGACCACTATAAACGCGAAGTATTTCCACAGGTCATCTAGTTAAATTCTTTCTTTACTTGTACTCAAGTCCGATTTCTTTCTTTGCATTTCTTATGGGAATGACCTTGCTGTGAACTAAAGTCAGTCGGTCAGGCCGTTCTATCTGGCCGATTTCCTTAAGTTTTTTTAACGAAAGTATAAGAATTCACTTAACTCTAGCCTTCCTTTATTTATACTCAAAAGTGATATCCTTCTGTCCTTGCTGTGAATACTTTAATCATTTTGTTTTGACCTAATAGCACTCGGTGGATCAAGTTCGTTCATTTGAACTTTTAAACACTTACACTATTTAATTCTGAAGGAAGTTACGACTGCGCATTCAATTTGACTTTCGCTACGGCCAACATTGTTTCTCATTCTAGGAACCATAGCTACGGTTCTAATTGAGGTACGCAATTCGTTTTAGTCCTAGAAGACCCAGCAGATCCAGATATATCATTAATGCGTTTAAAGACTTACATAGGTTGATTCAGAAGATAAACCATATATACACTTCTAATTGAGGTACACAGGTTGTTTTGGTTTAAGAACACTCAGCGGACAAAGATCTTTCATTTCAGATTTTTGACCACAAATTGGTTGAGTCTGAAGAAATTTTTTAGTGCACATTCAACTTGAATTTATTTCTTTCAACATTTTTCCATACTGGGAAATTGCAATCTGATTTGTTCTCATAAATTTTGAGTTACAAATTGAAGCTAAAGCTCATCGCAGAGGAAATATTGTTTTGGGAGGAACTATGTTGTGAAAGTATCAAGTATCACAACTATCATCTTTATATCTTCAAATGCATAATACTAAGGAATAGCATAGGTGAAATATTGATTGTAAATAAGTTTTATCAAATTAATTTAAAAAACACACATGCATATAATATTTTGTATACTCTCAAAATCTATAATGATCTACTATGATATGATAAATATTTATTGTGCATTATTTATTTCCACTTTGCTTCACTGACCACTAATGGGACATAATAGTAATACATTATTATTTTTATATATTTTCTATTATTTTATTAAGTATATTGTATAATTAATATTTATATATTTAATTATATATATATTTTATAATTCTTTATTCTAGGTATTTATCATAAAACTACGGGAAGTTTCTAAATACGCCACTGCAATTTATATATAGGGTGGGTCAAACCTAATTTCACATAAAACAAATAATTGGAATTCTGAAAACAATGAAAATGTTACTGAAGCCGGAGATTAGAATCGTCTTCCAGCAGCTCATGTACAAGACGAGAGTAATAATGTTTGGAAGTGAGCTCATAGTAAATAAATAAAGCATTATAACAGCAGTTTGAAAGGTATAAACGTCATTTATGAGTGATGGAATGGTAAGAAAGTGGGTGAGAGCATTTAAAGATGGCCGCACAAATGCGCATGATGAACAACGGAGTGGGCGTCCTTCGGTCGTTAATGAAAGTTTGGTGCAGGAAGTGGACGATTTCCTGCTTCCGGGATACCTTTCCTAATGTTTCTCGTAGTGTTTTGTATGACATTGTGACCGAGCAAGGCGGTGACGAAGTCAAAACAGTTGTGATGCAATGGTTAACAAATTAGGAGGCAGACTTTTATGAGGAGGGTATTCAAAACTGGTACAACGTTATGACAAGTGCCTCAATATTGACGGAAATTATGTAGAAGAGTAGCTTAAGGTACAGGCTTTCATGTAAAAGTAAAATTATTCAGATATCTTAGCATGTCCTCTTTTTTTTAATTTCAAAACGGTACTTTCTTAAAAAACACGCCTTGTAAATTGTCCATACAGAAGTTCCAGAAATATCCTGTTGGAGAGATGGTATACGACTCGACTAGTTTGCTCTCTGTACAACCGCTTGTAAAACTAGGAGCTTAGTTTCTTCACTTATTGATAGCCTCCGTGACCTGTGGCAGTTTGCCAGAGGTTAATTTTTCTCAAAAGTTTTCAGTAAATTGTTGGCAGGCTTCCACGTCAGTGGCACATTTTGAAATAATTGTTCGACTCTTTTATTATTAAAGTAACTTACCCCGACTACGATTTGCTGTTGCATAACGCGATAATGAACGTAACAGGGCAGTAAATAAAAGTGTGCTTGCGAAGGCTGACTCGCCGAGAAAACACGTCAGTCAGTTCAGCAGTCGACATCGCGTTTCTCTGCCTGTGAGGAACCGAGGAAAAATAAGGCAAAAAGATGAAAGTCTTAAATACGTCACGTTTTCCTGCTCTCAAATATTTCAGAAAAGACATTTATATACAGGGTGTTACATAAGGTAAGGCCAAACTTTCAGGAAACATTCCTCACACACAAAGAAAGAAAATATGTTATGTGGACATGTGTCCGGAAACAATTCATTTCCATGTTAGAGCTCATTTTATTACTTCTCTTGAAATCACATTAATCATTGAATGGAAACACACAGCCACAGAACGTACCAGCGTGACTTCAAACACTTTGTTATAGGAAGTGTTCAAAATGTCCTCCGTTAGCGAGGATACATGCATCCACCCTCCGTCGCATGGAATCCCTTATGCGCTGATGCAGCCCTGGAGAATGGCGTATTGTATCACAGCCGTCCACAAAACGAGCGCGAAGAGTCTCTACATTTGGTACCGGGGTTGCGTAGACAAGAGCTTTCAAATGCCCCCATAAATGAAAGTTCGTGATGAACACTAACCAATTGATGCTTCGTACTGATGTGCTTGATGCTCGTACTGTAGAGCAATGAGTCGCATGTCAACACAAGCACTGAAGTCAACATTACCTTCTTCAATTGGGGCAACTGGCGGTGAATCGAGGAAGTACAGTACATACTAACGAAACAATTGGGTATTTTGACAATTGTCTGCACGAATTATTTCAATTTACATTTAAAGAGAAATACTAAAATGAACTCTAACATGGAAACTAAGCGTTTGGGGACGCATGTCCATATAACATATATTCTTTCTTTGTATGTGAGGAATGTTTCCTGAAAGTTTGGCCGTACCTTTATCTAAAACCCTGTATATTGCACCAAAGGTGCTTTTTTTATTGATATGGTAACTAATTATGAACTTTGTCCATTTTCGTAAGCCATATTCGTTTGTATTTGGACACTCTGTCACCTACAGAGTGTCCAAATATAAACGAATGTGGCTTATGAAAATGGGCGAAGCCCGAAACTACACCACCATTAGTGAAAATTGCAAGAGCAAGAAGGAAACGCACGAATTCAGTGAATTTAATACCACAGGTTAAGTACGTGACAAGTAACAAATGATTACCTTTTCAAATCTGTACATATCCTTTGAGCCCTACTATTCAGTATGTTATGTGACCACCATGCGCTACAATTAGAGCTTCTATACGCCGTGGAATTGAAGCAATAAGGTTTTGAATATGTTCCTGTGGCAATTCCCTCCACGCAGTTTATATCCGAGCCCAAAAATCCTGGAGGAACAGGTGTCGACCAACCATATCCCAGACATGTTCGATGGGCGACATGGCTGGCTAACGTGCAGGACAGGAAATCAATGGTACCAGCCGCTCTTCGAAGAAGGCCTCTACATTCTTCACAATATGTGGTCGGGCGTTGTCCTGTTGAAATGTGGCCTGATGTAATGATACTCGTAATTTTTATAAGGTTCTGTTATACTCGTTTACTACGGATATTTAAAAGGGTTTTTATTTTTTTATTTTATTTTATTTTTTTTACTTTTATTGTAAGAACACTTTATAAAAAAAAATCTGTACTGCATGGAAGGGATTTGATTTTTTACTAATTTCTGTAAAAATATTTGTTGCTATGTTTCAAGTTCAAAGCTAGCTCAGTCAGGTAAAATTTTAGTTATAGGCCCGCAGTTGGTATGAGTATCATTACAACACAGCTCCATATAATTCGTGATCAAATGATTTTTAGTTTTATTTTTAAGTTAGTATTTAACAAAGTTATATGGAACCTATCACCCTGCATTTATTCCGATTTCGAAAATACTGAAATATGATTTAGTAAAATTCTAGCCTTATATACGGCTTGAATATCTATAGAGCATCATGGAATGTAGTAACAAGTCCCTGATAAGTTAACTGATTTTTACGAAAAATATTCTGAAATATTTCCAATATCACTGATATCTTATTCCTGAATTTTATTCCCCTTTTATTTTTAGAAAATCTTTCACTTGGTGAACGCTGTTCTTACTTAGCCACACGTTTCAGTCACAATTTTAGTTTCTCACTTACGAACCTTGAGATTGCAAAAATGTTCAATTGTTTGTATAGTCTATGGGACTTAACTACGGGGTCATCAGTCCCTAAGCTTACAAACTACTTATGAACTACCTACGAACTAGGACAGCACAAATATCCATGCCCGAGGGGGGATTCGAACCCCCGACCGTAGTGGCCATGCAGACCGTGACTGGAGCGCCTCAGTCCCCTCGGCCACCGCGGCCGGCTTCCATTCAACCGGTTTCAAATCTGCAAATGGTTAGCAAAACTCCTAGGTATTTGGTAGAATTTACGACCTTAAGGTTTGACTGATTTATCGCGTAATTGAAGTTCAGCGGATTTCTTTTAGTGGTCATGTGTATTACTTCACACTTTTCTTTATTTAGTGTCAATTGCCAATTTTCGCACCAAGCAGAAATTTTGTCTAAATCGCTTTGCAGTTGCTTTTGATCCTCTGTTGACTTCACTAACCGATAAACGACAGCATCATCTGCGAACAGTCTAAGGGAGCTATTCAGATTATCTCCTAAATCGTTTATAAACACGAGGAAGAGTAGGGGACCAATAACGCTTCCCTGTGGAACGCCAGATATCACTTCTGTTTTACTCGATGACTTACCGTCAATTACAACGAACTGTGTTCTTTCTGACAGGAAATCGTGAATCCAATCGCACAATTGGGGAGATATTCCATAAGCACGCAATTTCATTAGAAGCCGCTTGTGGGGAACAGTATCAAAAGCCTTCCGGAAATCCAGAAATATGGAATCGATTTGAGATCCCTTGTCGATGGCACTTAACACTTCATGTGAATAAAGGGCAAGCTGTGTTTCGAAAGAGCGATACTTTCTGAATCCGTGCTGACTATTGGTTAATAGGTCGTTCTCTTCGAGGTAGTACATAATATTCGAACAAAGTATATGTTCCAAAATCCTACTGCAAATCGACGTCAATGAGATAGGCCTGTAATTTTGGGGATCACTCCTATTGCCTTTCTTGAATATTGGAGTAATTTGGGCAACTTTCCAGTCTTTGGGTACGGATCTTTCGCTGAGTGATCGGTTGTAAATTATAGCTAAGTACGGAGCTATTGCATCAGCATACTCTGAGAGGAATCTAGTTGGTATACAATCTGGCCCGGAAGATTTATTTTTGTTTAGTGACTTAAGTTGTTTTACTACTCCAGGAACATCTACTTCTAAGTTTCGCATGCTGGCAGCTGTTCTTGGATTGAATACTAGAGTATTCACTTCGTCTTCTTTAGTGAAAGAATTTCGGAAAACTGTGTTTAGTAATTCTGTCTTAGCAGTACTGTCGTCGGTAGTATTACCATTGCTATCGCGTAGTGAAGGTATTGTTTGTGTTTTGCCGCTAGTGTACTTCACATACGACCAGAATTTCTTTGGATTTTCTGCAAGATTACGAGACAGGATTTCGTTGTGGAAACAACTATAAGATTCTCGCATTGAAGTCCGCGCTAGGTTGCGAGTTTCAGTAAAAGATTGCCAGTCTTGCGGATTCTGTGTCTTTTTAAATTTTGCATGCGTTTTTCTTTGTTTCTGCAACAGTGATCTGACCTGTTTTGTGTACCATGGGGGGTCAGCCCCCTCTTTTATTAATTTATTTGGTATAAATCTCTCGATTGCTACTGATATTATGTCTTTGAAAGTAAGCCACAACTGATCTACACTCGCATTTTTAGTTTTGAAGGACTGGAGACTATCACTCAGGAAAGCGTGAAGCGAATTTTTATCTGCTTTATTGAATAGATATATTTTTCGTTTATTTTTGGTGCATTTGGGAATTTCGATATTCAGTCTCGCTACTACAACTCGATGTTCGCTAATCCCTGTATCTGTTTTGATGCTCTTTACTATCTCGGGATTATTTGTTGCTAGGAGATCAAGAGTATTTTCGCAACCACGTACTATTCTAGTGGGTTCATGAACTAACTGTTCGAAGTAGTTCTCAGAAAAAGCATTCAGAACTAGTTCGGACGATGTTTTATATTTGCCCCCGGTTTTGAATACGTAATTATGCCAACATATCGAGGGTAAATTAAAGTCGCCACCGATTATAACAGTATGCTTCGGATACCTATTTGAAATATGATTCAAGCTTTCTTTGAACATTTCTGCAACCGCATCGTCTGAGTCAGGGGGTCGATAAAAAGATCCAATTATTAATTTATTTCGGTGGTCAGTTATAACCTCTACCCAGACCAATTCACAGGAAGTATCTGCCTCAATTTCGTTGCAGGATAAACCGTTTGTAACAGCAATAAACACGCCACCCCCTGTTTTATTTATTCTATCATTTCTGGAGACCATTTGGCCCTTTGAAAAAATTTTGGCCGAATTTATCTCAGGCGTCAGCCAGCTTTCAGAACCTATAACGATTTGTGCCTCAGTACTTTCTATCAGCGCTTGGAGCTCTGGAATTTTCCCAACACAGCTACGACAATTTACAACTGTTACACCAATGGTTTTTATGTCTACTTTCTTCCCGTGTCTGACCTGCCCCCTTTGAGACTGAAACCCATTTTGTGTATTCCCGAGGCCATCTAACCTAAAAAACCGCCCAGTCCACGCCACACAGCCCCCGCTACCCGTGTAGCCGCTTCCTGAGTGTAGTGGACTCCTGACCTATTTAGCGGAACCCGAAAACCCACCACCCTTTGGCGCAAGTCGAGGAATCTGCAGCCGACACGGTCGCAGAACCGTCTGAGCCTCTGATTCAGACCCTCCACTCGGCTCTGAACCAAAGGTCCGCAGTCAGTCCTGTCGACAATGCTGCAGATGGTGAGCTCCGCTTTCATCTTGCAAGCAAGACTGGCAGTCTTAACCACTTCTGATAGCCGCTCAAAACCAGAGAGGATCTCTTCCGATCCAAAGCGACACACATCATTGGTCCCAACATGAGCCACCACCTGCAGTTGGCTGCACCCTGTGCTCTTCATGGCATCCGGAAGGAGCCGTTCCACATCCGGAATGACTCCCCCCGGTATGCACACGGAGTGCACATTGGAATTCTTCCCCTCCCTAGTAGCCATTTTCCTAAGGGGCTCCATTACCCGCCTAACGTTGGAGCTCCCAACTACCAACAAACCCACCCTCTGTGAGTGCCCGGATCTTGAGGGCAGAGGAGCGAGTACAGGACAAGCGACACCATCCGCATCAGGAACATCCCCTGCCACAGACAGCGCCTCGAATCTGTTGGCAAGACTAACCGGGGAGGCCTCCACTTCGGTCCCCCGGGAAGTCTTACGCCGCCTGACACGCGCTGAGGGGACCTCCCAATCCACCACGGATTGGGGGGCTACCTCCTCGCGGGCAGCGAGCGGGCTGGCCACAGCCGCAGGCCGATCGGAGGGCACAACAGACGCACACGGCGTCTGCTGTACCCCCGCGAGCGGCCCACAACAGCGGCGCCCACCCACCGCAGTCTCAAGCGTTGCCAGCGAAGCCAACGCCGCCTGAAGCTGCGAGCGAAGAGTCACCAACTCTGCCTCCATCCGTTCGCAGCAGTCACATTTCCTAGCCATTCTAAAAACCTTTGTTTCTTCCAAGTAAGTACGTCAGAGGACTTAGTAGTCTGATAAACAGTGAGCTTTGTAAAGTATAAACCTAACGCTGAACTGTTTATTAACGGCGAATCTGAAAAATATATACGCGAGCTAATAAATAAAAAATTCAGTAACTGAGCTGACAAATAAACGCGATTCTTAATAAACAAACACGCGAGCACACTAAAGTATAAAAAGCTGCAAGAGAAAGCACACACGAAATGTAAATAAAACAAAACGAGCTGCCCTTGTCTGAACCTTCTAATGTCTTTCGTCAGTCCCACCTGGTGAGGATCCCACAAGGGGCAACAGTACTCCAGGAGAGGACGCACAGCTGTGATGTAGGCAGTCTCTTTGGTGGAGCTGGTGCATGTTCGAAGCATTCTGCCAATGAAACGTAACCTTTGGTTCGCTTTCCCCACAATATTTTCTATGTGTTCTCTCCAGTCTAAGTTGTTCGTAATTGTAGCTCCTAGGTATTTGGTAGAATTTACGACCTTAAGGTTTGACTGATTTATCGCGTAATTAAAGTTCAGCGGATTTCTTTTAGTTGCCATGTGTATTACTTCACGCTTTTCTTTATTTAGTGTCAATTGCCAATTTTCGCACCATGTAGAAATTTTGTCTAAATCGCTTTGCAGTTGCTTTTGATCCTCTGTTGACTTCACTAACCGATAAACGACAGCATCATCCGCGAACAGTCTAAGGGAGCTATTCAGATTGTCTCCTAAATCGTTTATAGACACAAGGAAGAGTAGGAAACCTATAAAGCTTCCCTGTGGAACGCCAGATATCACTTCTGTTTTATTCGATGACTTACCGTCAGTTACAACGAACTGTGTCCTTTCTGATAGGAAATCGTGAATGCAATCGCACAATTGGGGAGATATTCCATAAGCACACAATTTCATTAGAAGCCGCTTGTGGGGTACAGTATCAAAAGCCTTCCGGAAATCCAGAATAAAGGGCAAGCTGTGTTTCGCAAGAGCGATACTTTCTGAATCCGTGTTAACTATTGGTTAATAGGTCGTTCTCTTCGAGGTATTTCAAAATATTCGAACATAGTATATGATCCAAAATCCTACTACAAATCGACGTCAATGGGATTGGCCCGTAATTTTGGGGATCACTCCTATTGCCTTTCTTGAATATTGCAGTAACTTGGGAAACTTTCCAGTTAAAAAGTTCAAATGTTTGTAAATCTATCGGACCAAACTGCGTGGTCATCAGTCCGTATCTTAAAAACTACTTAAACCTAGGTAAACCTAAGGACAACACACACACCCATGCCGCAGAGAGGACTCGAACCTCCACGGCGAGCAACCACGCGCTCCGCAGCGTGACGCTTTAGATCGCTCGGCTACTCCACCACAGCAACTTTCCAGTCTTTGGGTACGGATCTTTCTCTGAGTGATCAGTTGTAAATGATAGCTAAGTACGGAGCTATTGCATCAGCATACTCTGAGAGGAGGCGAGGTACTGGCAGAAGTAAAGTTGTGAGGACGGATCGTGAGTCGTTTCGGGATTGTTCGGTAGAGCGGTTGCCAGCGAAAGGCAAAGCTCCCTGCTTCGAGTCCCGATTCTGGCACACAATTTTACTCTGTCAGGAAGTTTCATATCAGCACACACTCCGCTGCAGAGTGAAAGTTTCATTATGGTATCATTTCTTGCTTGTACACCAGTCGCCACTTCCACCAAGTTTGGAGCTTCTGGGTTTTGCACTTTCCACAAACGACAGTGTAGACAGCCTGTCTCCGCCCTCTATCCTCCTCCTGCATCTGCTCCATCTACACTTTCCACTGCCCATCATCTCGTCTGTATCCATCTCTTCCTCCACTTCTCGTCTTCCTTTACTCCACCTCCTTTTCCCTTCTCTCTCTTGTCTCAATCGACTTCTTCACCCTCTCTACCTGTCACTTCCTGTGTTTACTCCATGATTCAAAATCACCCTCATCCTATTTATTTTCAGATAGTAAGTAATATGTTCATCGTATTTGGTAAATATTTTGCTGTGACCTCGTCGCCTATTGTTGTTTCATACTCGTTACGGTCTAGTTGTCAGGGAAGGTAGTGGTGCAGGAATCGATGTCAACTGTAACAACTATTCAGATTGATAATACTAGTTTTATTGACTGAAAATTATAATACTCAACTTTAGAACATATGTCTGTTTCTTCTCTCTTCTTACTTCTCTTGGTGAAGAAAGTTCAATACTTCCTGCAGCACTGTCATTCGAAACTAGAATGACACCTCTATGCACTGAAAGTTCATTCCTCCCAGCAAAATAGCGACGCACCAGTGAATTTTCAATGTCACGTTGTGAACGAAGCCATTCTATGCAGCAAAATTTGTAAATCAGAATCTGTTTCCGTGGCCCGAGGAATTTTTCTGTATTTCAACGGGAAGGATTTTAACAAACTATCTATGTGTGCATCTATCTTGACAACAATATATCTTAGAAGCATCAAAGTCTTTATCATAGCCCACCTGAAGACGGGAAAGTGCGCCGGTATTTCCATGGCGAGTTGTGGGTCTGTCACAATCTCATACTGATACTGTGATAAAAGCAGTACCCAACGTTGCAATTTGTGTGCTGTGCGAGTAGGAATTGGCTTGGCTGGATGAAACAATGACTGCAGAGGCATGTAGTCAGTGACTAAATAAAATTTTCTCCCAATTCACCATACACTATTGCTAAAGCTTCCTTCTCAATATGAGAATAACGATACTGTGTGTCTGACAAAAGTTTTGAGGCAAACGCTATCGGTCGTTCCATACGCCCATGTCTATGTGACACTACTGCTCCTAGACCAAACGATGACGCGTCCACTTGCAAAAGAATAGGTTTTTCTGGATCGAAGTGCACCAAACATTGATCACTGAGCAAAGCATCTTTTAATGGCTGAAATGCACGTTTGCATTCTTCTGTCCAAACATAACGAACATTTTTTACGGTGATGCAAAGGGTCTTCAATTTGTGCTGCGTTTGGAATAAACGTTATATAGTACATTAACTTTCCCAAGATGGACTGTAATTCTTACAGATCTTTTGGTGCTGGCAGGTCGCGAATGGCAAGCAAATGTTAGTGCATGGGGTGCACAGCTTGACTGTTTATCACGTGTTCTAGATACTACAGTTCCGGTTTGAAAAAATCATACTTATCTAAGCGACACTTGAGACTGGCATCTGACAAAACTTGATATAATTTTCTCAAATTTGCAATATATTGTTCTGGGATACGGCCTGACACGGCTATGTCATCCATGTAGTTTGAACAACAAAGCACACGAGCTGTAAGCTGTTCTAAATATTTCTGAAAAATTGCAGGCATGGATGCACTGCCAAAAGGTAAACGCAAATGTTTAAACAGGCCCAGATGTGTATTGACAACACAAATTTTCTGTGATTCTTCCTCGAGTGGCAGCTCAGATGAATTTTTGAGAAATATTTTCCTGCACCTAATCTGTCCATTAAATCTTCTATTCTCAGCAAAGGATAACTGTCTACAGCTGTTTGTGGATTCATCATAGCCTTGAAATCAACACAAATGCGAATGCTACCCGATAGGTTCGGCAAAATTACAAGCGGAATCGCCCACTGGCTAGCTTGTATTTGTTCAATTGCATCTCTTGCAGTGTGCGAAACTCTTGTGCTACTTTGTCGTGAAAAGCGAGCGGGGCATAACGAGCTTTCCAAAATTTTGGTGTGGCATTTTCCTTCAGAGTAATGTGTGCAGCAAAATCCTTAGCTTTTCCTAGTCCTACAGAAAAAAAATCTGGAAAGTCTTTCCGCAACTTGTCTACGCCGTCTTTAGCATCAAAATTGTTCATAACTAAAACATTGTCTTGCACAGTAAAACCAAAAAGATCAAAAGAATCTAAACCAAAAATATTATCTCCTTTGTAAGACTGAAGCACTTGAAATGTCAGTATGCTCATTTGCGAACTGTACTATGCAGGTAGTGAACACTGTCCTAGTACAGGAATTGCATTGCCATTGTACGCTGTCAACTTTGCTTTAGCGCGAGAAAGGCGCGGCGATCCTAACTGTTCATAAGTTTTGCGGATGAGAAATGTGACTGATGCACCTGTGTCTAGTTGAAAATTTTCTGAAATGTCATTCACACGCAAATTAACATACATTTTTCTGGCCTGAAGTGCTACTTCTGTGTCTTTGTTGTTACGAGGGGCAACCACTGGTTTGGAAAATACTGCATTTATTGAATAACTATTGTCTTGTCGCTGTTTTGGCCGGGAGGGAAAATTCTGTTTCTTTTATTGCAAGCAAACTGTTGCATATGACCATTCTTGCCGCATGCAGAGCATTTTGCTGACCGGAACGGACAGTTCTGCCTTTTGTGCTGCGAGAAACATGGTGGGCAATACTTCACTTTCTTATTTGGCAAGGTTCCATGTCTAGCAGTGTATTTACGCTTTAGGCGGGCAGGCGGAAGTACACGGCGTTTGACCTGGCACTCATCGGTGCGTGACGTGACACTACACAGTGCAATTGAATCAAAGTGTTCCACTGTTGCGGCACCTCTATCATACTGTTCCAAAATCTGTTCTACTTGATGAAAAGTCGGATCTGACATTTTTAGAATCTGTTCTCTAAGTCTACTGTCAGGTATATGGTAGACAATTGCATCACGCAACATGACATCTGAATACAAAGTTCCACATGAACATTTAAATTGACACTTCCTAGTGAGACCTTGAAGATCTGTTATCCACTGCCTGTATGTTTGGTTCAGATATTTCCTTCATCTGAAGAACTGATACTTAGAAGCCACTACATTGATTTGCTGTTCATAATATGCCGTGAGGGCTCCTATCACGTAATCGTAAGAAAGTTCTGCAGGTTGCGCGGTGGGAAACAGTTTTTCCACAAGACTGAACACGCCGGGGCCTACACACGATAACAGAAAATGAAGTTTGACAAAACCTTGTATCTGGTGCACTGTGGCGTAGGCTTCATACTGTTGGAGCCAGTTTCACCAGTCCTCTTCTTTTTCATCATACTGTCGGAATGGTGGAATTACTGGTGGTGGCTGCTGCAGTGGAACTTGCGTATTTTGAGACACAGGTGCGGCCAGAAGTTGTTGCACAGTGGACAGCAGTGCGGCAATCTGTTGGCTCTGAAACTGAAACACTTGCATTAGCTGCTGTGCCTCGAGCGCAGGAAGCTGCGGATCAGTGGCAGTAGCAGTGTTAGTAGCATTAGACATGGTGCAAAACTAATATAAACAAATAGTACAAAAATATAGAAATTTACTCGTAAACTTGCAATATGTAACGATACTGCTGTCCCCCTCATCTCAATGTTATCGTACGATACCGTCTGCCTGGTCCTCTCATCTCAATGTCATCCTACGATACCGTCTGTGTCGGATCCGGAATCGCGTGGTTCAATAGTGATAAAAGTTGCATGTGAAGTTACAAATGAAATAGCCAGCCTAGAAATCAGTGTAGGACAGTGTCTCGGTGATACTGTGATTAAAACAAGTGATAATTAATGAAATCTAAGAGATTTGTATAAGAGGTTTCCAGACAGTTCTATAAACAATACTTTTGTCATTGTTCATTATTTCAAATAAATAAACAGACGAAGGGTAAAATCTTTTGTAAAAAACAAAAAGAAATGAAAATTAATAGCATTGTATATATGTTAGGCTCATAAACAAGTTGTGTTGACCAGCTAATTATGTTATTTCGACTATTACATTAATTATCAATATTGTCATTCTTTGTATATATTGACTGAAAAGAGATTTTGAGTATATTTTGTGAATGGCCAGAATATGTGATAGTTCAGTATATGTTAGGAACATGTATGATGTACTCATTAACTAATTAATTGACATATAACATCGCACTTGAATGAAACTTCACTCTGCAGCGGAGTGTGCGCTGATATGAAACTTCCTGGCAGATTAAAATTGTGTGCCGGAACCGGGACTCGAACCTGGGACCTTTGCCTTTCGCGGGCAAGCGCACTACCGACTGTGCTATCCCGACACGACTCACGATGCCGCCTCACAATTTTACTTCCGCCAGTACCTTCGCCTCCTACTTTCCAAACCTCACAGAAGCTCTCCTGCAAACACGCAAGACTAGCACTCCTGGAAGAAAGGATATGGTGGAGACATGGCTTAGCCACAGCCTAAGGGATGTTTCCAGAATGAAACTTCACTCTGCAGTGGAGTGTGCGCTGATATGAAACATCCTGGCAGATTAAAATTGTGTGCCGGAACCGGGACTCGAACCTGGGACCTTTGCCTTTCGCGGGCAAGCGCACTACCGACTGTGCTATCCCGACACGACTCACGATGCCGCCTCACAATTTTACTTCCGCCAGTACCTTCGCCTCCTACTTTCCAAACCTCACAGAAGCTCTCCTGCAAACACGCAAGACTAGCACTCCTGGAAGAAAGGATATGGTGGAGACATGGCTTAGCCACAGCCTAAGGGATGTTTCCAGAATGAAACTTCACTCTGCAGCGGAGTGTGCGCTGATATGAAACATCCTGGCAGATTAAAACTGTGTGCCGGAACCGGGACTCGAACCTGGGACCTTTGCCTTTCGCGGGCAAGCGCACTACCGACTGTGCTATCCCGACACGACTCACGATGCCGCCTCACAACTTTACTTCCGCCAGTAGTACTTCCGCACTTTGTTGCCAACAGAAAGATCGAAAATTTCGTCTTAAAAATACATGCGCCATCTAAAATTATTGTTTGCGTAGTTTTCATTTTATACTGTGATTATTTTTGTGTACATGAAATGTTTTATTTGTACGTTTGGTAATTGTAAATTAGTATATTCAATTGTTATGAACAATGCATAATGTAAGGTCATTATTGCCGATGTTATATATTTGCCTCACCGCCTTGCGTGGGGGAGTTCGAGTTTTGGCTTTTCTGAAGTGCACTGGAAGCTATGTCAGTTTGTGTTTTGAAATGGAAGTACTACCGTTTTGATGCTTTGTAATTTGTATATGTTTTGAAGTTGTTATGTTTTGGTAAAGAAGAAGTTTGATTCAAAATAAAGAAGAAGTGAAAAATTGTACCTACGAGTATTTATTTCTACCACGACGCCCCAGGAGAATACTGTAGCAGCGAGCAGAACCCCCATACATCGTAATGTTGAAAAGCTGAGTATCGGTAGAATAAACTGTAATTACTTAAATAGTATATAAATGTTACAAATAGAATCAAGAGATTATTCACTGGACCCGCCAAGACCTGTAATAAAGCAAAATTAATAGCTCAGCGTAATGTCACGGTAATTTTAGTATGTCATCGCAATGTGGGTCCATGTTTTCCTCGTCGCCATTTGTTGTGACCTCGTTGCCTTTTGTTGTTTCATACTCGTCCCGGTCAAGTTGTCAGGGAAGGTACTGGTGCAGGAATCGATGTTAACTGTAACAGCTATTCAGATTAATAATACTCAACTTTAGAACATATGTCTGTTTCTTCTCTCTTCTTGCTTCTCGCGGCCTCTTCCATATGACGCTAGCTGTACTGAGACCTAGTGACTGCTAAGCTCGTGGCCGCGTTCTGACTTAGTACTGTCCTATTTCTGATTTCGTAGCTGACTGGTAACTGCCGGAGTTCTGAATAGTAACCGATGGGCCGTCCAGACGTATGTCGGCCTAGATACAGCCGCTTGTAGAGGGCGCGCATTTTCGGTTACTCCCTCCAGAATGCGCGGCGCCTGATGTTACACATATATGCTCTTTTGCTACACTTTGTCTTACATTTGTTATTTTATGTTTGACATGTCCTTCGTGACAGTTCAAAATATTAGAATTTGTTGGAGAGCACTTATATTTTAACACCTTGACAAATTCACTGTTTTGATTGGTAACCAATAATAAAACCAAATACTACTTTCACCTGCTACATATGGCTTCGACGACTTTTGGGGCATTTTGCCGATCCTCGCTGCTATCATGGCCTGTCTCCAGGGTGACGAACGGCGTCCCCCGGACATTACATCTCTGGCGCGTCGTCTGCTTCGCTGCTGTACGTGCTAACACCGGCCTGTTTCCAAGGTGACCGATCGCGTCCCTGGCAGCTATATCTTTGGCACGTGTCTGCTTCACCACTGGCACGACTACTTATCGATGTTTCCATGACGCCGTATCCACGGCAACCATCGGCATCGCTGTAATTTATCTTTGACTCACACTCTGTCTTCGATTTGAAAGTTATTGTTATCAACTGCCAATAGATGGCAGATATTTCCTAGACAGACAACTTATTTTTATTGTCTAATGCTTCAATTATTCTTCATTATAGACATGAAAACTATGTTTTACAGTTAACAAAATGCATTTTTATACTCATTATGGATTTTTTATATATACGTATACATTTTTGTCTTATCTTTTACTGTATAACTTTCCTTACTGGTTTATGATGTGCTGATGTTTCAGGCGATGAGCGGGGCTTATCCTTTATAACGCACAGCATTCTCTCGCTGGTTAGCAGTCGCCGCACGCTCACCGCCTGAATATCTACAGCGAGGTATACTGTTTAAGTAAGTTTTTAATCCTGTTTGTAAATTTATCGTAGTTACTAATGGTGTACCTGCTTCCCTCTATAGCATATCGTCTTTTATTGTATTTTCAGATGTCTGAAGATGATCTAACCTTAGATCGAAACCGGTTACATGTAATAATAAATTGTAAAATTTTGCGAACTAGATTGTTATTTTTATCTTAAAATAATTATAAGTTCGCTATTTTTTCCAAATAAGGAAACCATGTTTTCCAAACTGATATCTTAAAGCTGTTAAATGCCACATCTTCACCTTTTTAAACTTCAGACTTAAACTGGAAAGAACACGTAGATGTCGTGGGAAAGGCGAACAAAAGACTGCATTTTATTGGCAGAACCCTTAACTGACACAACATAACTACTAAAGAAACTGCATAAACTACGCTTGTCCGTCCTTTTTTGGAGTATTGCTACCCAGTGTGAGATCCTTATCAGGTGGGTTTGACGGAAGACATCGAAAGAGTCCAGAGAAGGGCAGCTCGTTTCCTATTGTCACGATACAGGGGAGACAGTGTTACGAAAATGATACAGGATATGGGCTGGAAATCATGACAACAACGGCGCTTATCGCTGCGGCGTGGGCTACTTGCGAAACTCCAATCGGCAACATTCTCCTCCGAATGCGAAAATATATTGTTGACTCCCACTTACATAGGTACAAATGATCATCAGAATAAAAAACGAGAAATCAGAGCTCGAACGGAGAGATTCAGGTGTTATTTCTTCCCACGCGCTGTTCGAGAACGGAATGGGAGATAAATGCTACAAAAGTGATTCGATGAACCCTCTGCCAGGCACTTAAATGTGATTTGCAGAGTATCCCGTGTAGATGTAGATGTTGTAGATGTAAGGGTCGATTTGAAATGCAGCGATCATATAGAATCAGTCGAGGAAAAGGCAAATGACAGACTGGCATTCATTGGAAGAATTTTCAGGAAGAGTAGTCCGTTAACAAAAGAAGTAGGTTACCAAACATTGGTTGGGCCAGCATTTTCGTCTGTTCATCAGTGTGGGAACAGTACCAGTCCCGTAATCTTGCAGAAAATCCAAAGAAATTCTGGTCATATGTGAAGTACACTAGCGGCAAAACACAAACAATACCTTCACTGCGCGATAGCAATGGTAATACTACCGATGACAGTACTGCTAAGGCAGAATTACTAAACACAGCTTTCCGAAATTCGTTCACCAAAGAAGACGAAGTGAACACTCCAGTATTCAATCCAAGAACAGCTGCCAGCATGCGAAACTTAGAAGTAGATGTTTCTGGAGTAGTAAAACAAATTAAGTCACTAAACAAAAATAAATCTTCCGGGCCTGATTGTATACCAACTAGATTCCTCTCAGAGTATGCTGATGCAATAGCTCCATACTTATCTATCGTTTACAACCGATCACTCAGCGAAAGATCCGTACCCAAAGACTGGAAAGTTGTCCAAGTTACTCCAATATTCAAGAAAGGCAATAGGAGTGATCCCCAAAATTACAGGCCTATCTCATTGACGTCGATTTGCAGTAGGATTTTGGAACATATACTTTGCTCGAATATTATGAACTACCTCGAAGAGAACGACCTATTAACCAGTAGTCAACACGGATTCAGAAAGTATCATTCTTGCGAAACACAGCTTGCCCTTTATTTACATGAAGTGTTAAGTGCCATCGACAAGGGATCTCAAATCGATCCCATATTTCTGGATTTCAGGAAGGCTTTTGACACTGTACCCCACAAACGGCTTCTTATGAAATTGCATGCTTATGGAATATCTCCCCAATTGTGCGGTTGGATTCACGATTTCCAGCAGAAAGAACTCAGTTAGTTGTAATTGACGGTAAGTCATCGAGTAAAACAGAAGTGATATCTGGCATTCCACTGGGAAGCGTTATAGGTTCCCTACTCTTCCTCATGTTTATAAACGATTTAGGAGACAATCTGAATAGCTCCCTTAGATTTTTCGCGGTTAGTGAAGTCAACAGAGGAACAAAAGCAACTGCAAAGCGATTTAGACAAAATTTTCTACATGGTGCGAAAATTGGCGATTGACACTAAATAAAGGAAAGTGTGAAGTAATACACATGACCATCCGCTGACCTCAATTACGCGATAAATCAGTCAAACCTTAAGGTCGTAAATTCTACCAAATACCTAGGAGTTACAATTACGAACAACTTCGACTGGAGAGAACACATAGAAAATATTGTGGGGAAGGGGAACCAAAGGTTACGTTTCGTCGGCAGAACGCTTCGAAGATGCACCAGCTCCACCAAAGAGACTGGCTACATTACACTTGTGCGTCCTCTCCTGGAGTACTGTTGCCCCTTGTGGGACCCTCACAAGGTGGGATTGACGGAAGACATTGAGAAGGTTCAGAGAAGCGCAGCTCGTTTTGTTCTATCACGTTACGGGGGGGGGGGGGGGAAGCGTCACGGAAATGTTGCTCGAATTGGGGTGGAAATCATTAAAAGAAAGACGTTATTCATTGCGGCGTGATCTGTTTGCGAAGTTTCAATCACCGACTTTTAGTTCTGAATGTGAAAATATTTTGCTATCACCCACCTACTTAGAGAGACATGACCATCCCAATAAAATAACAGAAATCAGATCGAAAACGGAACGATTTAGGTGTTCTTTCTTCCTGCGCGCTATTAGAGAATGGAACGGTAGAGAAAAGTTATGAAAGTGGTTAATAAACCCTCTGCCAGGCACTTAAATGTGATTTGCAGAGTATCTATGTAGATGTAGATGTACCGCTCTGTGTTAGCTCCGTTTTTGCAGGATATCAAAAATTAAGTTTTTGTGTGAAAATGTTTATTGTTTTGTACTTAAAATATGTTTGTTGTTTGTTTATCTGTTCCATATACAATCGAGGTGATGCAATTCGCGGGAGCAGCGTCTTCGCAGCCACAGCCGGAGCTGAATTGCTGGCCGCTGTTTGTTCCACGCCGAAGGCTTGAGGCGACGAGGATTGCTGCGCCTTGTTGATTGCTAGGCTTCATGGTCCCAGAAAATAAAAGAAAAAATTAAATGTTGTGTACATTATTGCACTGTAAAAAGTTTCAGTTTGTCGTTTGATGTCAGTTATGTCACAGCCTATGCCAACTCATGATATGTAACGGATGTTACAATAAATCGATGTCAAAGTGTTTAATTATCTGTGATGGCTTCTTACACGTTTGAGAGAGTATATGTGGAAGTGTATTATTACTTAATGGACAGATTTTTGAGTTTGGAAGCCTAAAGAAGAGTAATTTTCGTTTATAAAGATACATTCTTAGTTGAAGATATAGTCTTCCAAACGGAGTAATCTAACAGGAAAGTTAACGGAAGATTTTACTTGTGGTTTCCAATGTAATATTTATCGATTCTGTTGCTAACGATCCATAAGATTCCGAACTGAATTTAACTAGCTTTGGATACGAAGGACTACAACCAATAATTAAGTCAGATGATTAATTCTGTGCTCTGTACAAGGACCTGAACTTACAATTTGTGGATTTTACTTGAAGTGTGGTCGTGTATGAAGCGGGTTTAGTGGAATTATTGTCTTATTACGGTCAATTCAAAAAGTTACGGATTGCACCTAAGAATATCTTTGGGCAGTATCACTAGGCAACAAAAACAAGCTTTTAGGAACTGTCAAACTTATACCAGTTTAGAAAGTGGTTACTTTTGAGAATTTGACATCTAATAATGAACTTGGATCGATAGCCCGTGTCCCACGAAATAGGGTTAATAGAAGAAATAGAAAAGATACAACGGAGAGCAGCACGCTTCGTTACGGGCTCATTTACTAAGCGTTAAAGCGTCATGGAGATGATCAGGAAACTCAAGTGGCAGACGCTGCAAGAGAGACTTTCTGTATCACAATACGGGCTTCCGTCAAAGTTCCGATGGCTTACATTTCATGCAGAGTTAACCACTATTTTGCTTCCTCCTACGTGTATATCGCGAAGCGATCACAAGAATAACATTAGGGAGATTAGGAACAACTTGGAGGAGTACAGACAATCATTCTCAATTCAACATTATTTTTACAGTAGTATATCAGTTACACGTAGAACGCCAAACGTCTCACTGACACATTAAAATAACAGTCTCTGTCTTCCTTTGTTATATATTTGAGCACAGATTTACTTGAACAATCACAAACCCCGCTCGTAACACATATATCTTCCTGAAATCTAACGTAACAATGCAAATGAGAGAAACGGTTTTCGCGACTGTCGTCTTCAATAGAAACACAATACTCTTCAGCCTCACTGAAACCATTCTACATCTACATCCAGTGGCGTAACTAGGACTTGGCTTTGGGGGGGGGGGGGAATAGATCTGCTTGATTAGCAAAATTTTAGTCAATTTACAGACAGACTACCATCTACCACTCCTGTTGAAGATTAATTCACTCCCATCCAATGAAAGATTATGGTAAAACACCCCGTGTTTCCAATCTTTACCTTTACCAGATTGCTGTTATACAATTTCTTTCTTTCTTCTCTCTCTCTCTCTCTCTCTCTCTCTCTCTCTCTCTCTCTCTCTCTCTCTCTCTCTCTCTCTTTCTCTTTTTTTTTAAGGGTTCTGGGGGGTGGGGATTCTATCCCCCTCATCCCCTCCCATAGTTACGCCACTGTCTACATCTACATGGGATACTCTGCAAATCACATTTAAGTGCCTGGCAGAGGGTTCATCGAAACACCATTATACTATTTATCTCCCATTTCATTGACGAATAGCACGCGGGAGAAAGAACACCTGAATCTCTGCTTTCGAGCTCTGATTTCTCGTATTTTTTTCTGATGATCATTTCTTCCTACGTAAGTGGGAGTCAACAATAAATTTGTGCATTCGGAGGAGAATGTTGGCGATTGGAGTTTCATGAGTAGCCCACGCCGCAGCTATAAGCGCCGTTGTTGTAATGATTCCCATCCCAGATCCTGTATCATTTCCGTAACGCTGTCTCCCCTATATCGTGACAATACGAAACGAGCTGCCCTTCTTTAGACTCTTTCGATGTCCTCCGTCAAACCCACCTGTTAATGATCCCACACTGAGCAGCAATACTCCAAAAATGGACGGACAAGCGTAGTGTATGCAGTTTCTTTTGTTGTACTGTTGAATGTTGTAAGGGTTCTGCCAATAAAACGTAGGCTCTGGTTCGCCTTTCCCACGAAATTATCTACGTGATCTTTCCAATTTAAGTCTGAATTAACAGTATTTCCTAGGTATTTTGTGAAGTTTACGGCCTTCACTTTTGATTGATTTATCTCGTAAACAAAGTTTAACGGATTTCTTTTCGTACTCATGTGGACGACTTCACACTTCTCATTATTTAGAGTCAATTGCCAATTTCTACACCATACTGATATCTTATTCAGATCGTTCTGCAGTTGTTTTTGATCTTCAGATGATTTTACTAGACGGCAAATGACGGCGTCATCTGCAAACAACCTAAGAGAGCTACTTAGATTTTCCCCTAAATCGTTTATGTAAATAAGGAACAGCAGAAGATCAATAACACTACCCTGTGGAACGCCCGATATCACCTCTGTTTTAGTCGATGCCTTACCATCGGTCACTACGAACTGTGTCCTCTCTGACAGGAAATCCCCTATCCAATCGCAAATTTGGGGCGATAGACCATAACCATGCAATTTGATTAAAAGCCATTTGTGAGGTACGGTGTCAAAAGCCTTCTGGAAATCAATCTACAAAGTCCTGCCTAATACATCCATAAACTCTGTCAATTTCAACAGTTATGAAGAACGACTTACCAGGCTTTGCCTTATACTTCTTCTTAACTGCTCCTCCCCACACTCCTTATCATCCAACTCTCTAGCAAAGATTTCAGAAGATCCAGAAGGAGCAGAAGGAAGCGACAATGACGCGCAAAGTACCCTCTGCCACTCATCGCAGGTGGCTTGTGGACTATGGATGCTAATGTAGATGTATTGGTTTTCCATATGAGGGCCTGATATTCATGCAGCTGTTTTCAATTTCTCCAAATATCTCTTCTATTTTCCTACAGGCGTCATCTACTTATACATTCTTCTACAGACTTGCAGGTGTTCTCTAGTCACTCCTGCTTAGCTATTCCACAGTTGTCGTTGATCTCAATTTTATCCGTTTGTACTCCAGTTTGTTTCATTTACTGCATTTTTATATTTCCTCCTTTCATCAAATGAATTCTCCTGTGATATTAAGATCTTGTCTTTCTACCTATTTCATCTATCTCAAAGCGACCCATTCGTCTTCTACTGTGTAACTTCCCCCTTTTCCGTCAATCTATGGCTAAAGCTACCGCTTAATCTTTCAAGAACCTCATTTTCCTTCAATTTACGCAGGTCCCATCTATTTTCCTACCTTTCTGCAGTTTCTTCAGTTTTAATCTACAGTTCACGAGAGTAAGATATGATGAGAGAATACATCTGGCGCTGGATATCTGTTACAGTTTAAAACCTGCTTCCGAAACCTAATGACCACCCACTGCGACCACTCGTGAATATGACGGTAGATAGCCCTTGGTCTCATGATGTTAGTAAGGGACTTTGATCGCGGTGTATGGGAGCTGGTTAGTGTCGCGGGGAAAAATTGACGAAATATGGAGCAACAAGTACTCCACTATTCGCTTTATATTCTATGGCTTAAGAACTTTGGCATATATACATACATAAATGCGTGTATTCTTTCATTCTTCTGACATGATTCGATGATTGCTCCTTTTCGTCAAACACACTTCATCGACGACCGACAGAGCCACGAAGATAAAAATCGTTATAGAGATCGACATATTTGACCGATCACCATGAAAGTCGGCAGCTACATTCACGTCTTCATGGCGCATAGCAGAGGGTACCCTACAACAGACTTCTACATTGTTAGACGAATCACTGTAAATATTGCCGTTTGCGTTATATTTAGAATTTTAAGAGGTGATATTATAGAATAATTGCAATTACAAATGCCATTATAGTAGGTGACATTGAGCAACGTGTGAAGGAATGCAAGAATAAATTTGGAGAAGGAATTAAAGTTCAGGGAGAAGAAATAAAAACCTTGATGTTTGCTGACGGCATAGTAATTCTGTCAGAGACAGCAAAGGGCCTGGAAGAGCAATTAAACGGAATGGACTGTGTCTTAAAAGGAAGGTATAATATGAACATTAAAAGATAAAGCAGTCAACAATCCGGAGATTGGTTTGAACACCACAGTGCTTTACTAGGCATGGTCCTGTTTGGAGGTGGTATGCCATTGCTTTCCTCCGACCTTCGAACTGACTTACCCAGCCAGTTATGGGGGAACCTACAGTTTAACGTGGGTTCCGAACCACGGTGCTACTCGGTATTTTTCACATGAACAATACTGCCAGAGGTGAAAGAAGTGAAAAGTGACAGATAAAAATCTTAGAACCTGGCGGGGATCGAAACCGCGACCTTTGGATTTGTAGCCTGGCATTCTACCACTGTGCAACCGAGGCGCACATTAACAAGAGTAAAACAAGGGTAATGTAATGTACTGTCAGAAAATCAGGCGATGCTGAAGGAATTAGATTATGTAATGAGACAATAAAGGTAGTAGATGAGTTCTGTTACTTGGCTAGCAAAGTAAACAAGATATAAAATGCAGAATGCTTATGGAAAGAAAAGCGCTTCTGACGAAGCGAAATTTGTTGAATCCAATATTAGTTTAAATGTTAGGAAGTCCTTTCTAAAAGTATTTGTCTGGAGTGTAGCATTGTATGGGGGATGAAACGTGAACGATAAGGAGTTCAGACAAAAAGATGATAGAAGCTTTCGAAATATTGTGCTACAGACGAATGATGAAGATTAGATGGGTAGATCACGTAAGTAATGAGGCGGTGCTCAACAGAATTGGAGAGAAAAGGAATTTTTGGCATATCTTGACTAAGAGAAGGGGTAGGCTGGTGGGACACATTCTGAGATATGAAGGAATTGTCAACTTAGCATTAGAAGGAAGTGTGTGGGGTAAAAATCGTAGAGGGAGAACGAGGGACGAATACAGTAATCAGATTCAAGGGGATGTAGGTTACCGTTCGTATTCGCAGGTCAAGAGGCTTCACAGGACAGGGTAGAGTGCAGAGCTGCATCAAACCAGTCTGCGGACTGAAGGCCACAACAACAACGGATGCATAAAAGTATTCGTTTTCCCCCCGTTCTATATGGGAGTGGAACAGGAAAGCAAGTAACTAGTAGTGGTACTGAGTACCCTCCACCACGCATCTTTGGGTGGATTGCTGAGTATGTATGTAGATGCAGTGGTGGGGGAATAAGAGAAAGAGAAGGAGCAAGAGGAGGTAGTAGATGGAGGGAGGGGAGCTGGACAGAGAGGGGGGAAGGAGGGGATGGACTATCAGAAGACCGAAATACGTCAACGCCGGATACTGAGACTAGAATCTCTCTACAGCGCTTATCGCAGTACGATTTGTTGTAGTAAAGTGTTGAGAAATATTATGTTAATGGCTAACGATAAATCAGTGTCGCAGCCTTGGCCAATATGAAAGCCTTGAGCCGCGACTAAGATAAACCGACGGAAAACTGGAATAAACAAACACCAGAGTAGCGTCGTGTTTTCAGCTAGCTACGTAGACGGCATTGTGCAAGTCTTTCTATTGAACGCTACTACGGAGACTTTCTCGTTCTTAATGGAATGAACCACAGATGATGTCGAGGTGGAGTAGCTTGCGTGCCTCAACGATATAGGCGTATCATAGGTACAACCACAGCGGAGGGATATCTGTGGAGAGGCCAGACAAACATGTGGTTCCTGAAGAGGGGCAGCAGCCTTTTCAGTAGTTACAGGGACAACAGTCTGGATGCTTGACTGATCTTTCCTTGTAACGTAAGCTAATGTGGCTTTGCTATACTGTTTCTGCGAACGGTTGAAACAAGGGGAAACTACAGTCGTTACTTTTCCCGAGGATTTGCAGCTGTACTGTTTGAATAAATAAGGATGGCATCCTCTCGGGTACTATATTCCGGAGGTAAAATAGTCCCCCATTGATATCTCCGGGCGGGGACTACTAAGGAGGATACCTTCATCAGGAAAGACAAATATTAGATCCCTTAATCGGTTAGGGAGGTTAGAAAATTTACAAAGGGAAATGGATAAGTTGAAGTGGGCATAAGTGAAGTGCGATGGAAATAGGAACAAGATTTCTGATCAAGTGAGTACACTTATATAAATACGATCACTTGCGGGTATTACACGAGTAAGTCTAATAATAAATAAGAAAATAGGAATGCAGGTAAATCTCTATGAGCAGCGCAGTGATCGCATTATCGTAGTCAAGATACATACGAAGCCAACACCCGCCACAGTAGGTCAGGTTTATATGCCAAATAGTTCTGCCG
Organism: Locusta migratoria; assembly: GCA_026315105.1. NCBI lineage: Eukaryota > Metazoa > Arthropoda > Insecta > Orthoptera > Acrididae > Locusta > Locusta migratoria. The sequence continues at coordinate 637,695,761 of CM048746.1, read as the reverse complement.
ATGATGTGGATATTGATGAAATGTATTAGGAGGTAAAGGAAATTATTCAGACAATTAAGAGAGAGGAGAACTTAACAGCGATGGCGAACTGGATTTCGGTAGTAGGAAAAGGAAGAGAAGGAAAAATAGTAGGTGAAAATGGACTGGGGAAACGGAATGAAAGAGGAAGCCCCATGGTAGAATTTTGTCCGGAACATTATTTTATCGTAACAAACACTTCGTTTAAGGATCATAACGGCAGGCCGAGGTGGCCGAGCGGTCTGCGACGCCCCTGTCACAGTCTGCACGGCCGCTACGGTTGGGCGTTCGAATCCCCCCTCGGGAATGGATATTTGTGCCGTCTTTAGTATAAGGTAGTTCATAAGTAGATTGCAAATTTAGGGACTGATGACCCCGCAGTTAAGTCCCTTAAGCTTAACAAACATTTGAACATTTGATTATAAAAGAAAGCTGTATATGTGGAAGAAACCAGGAGACACCGGAAGGTGCCGGATGGATTTTATAATGGTGAGGCATAGATTTCGGAACCAGGTTTGAAACTGTAAGACATATCCAGGGGCAGATATAGACTCTCATCATATTGGTTATGAACTGTAGGCTGAAGAAACTGTAAAAGGGTAGGGAAATAAGGAGATGGAACCTGCAGAAATTGAAGGAACCTGAACAACTTCGGAGTTTCAGGGGGAGCTTTAGGCAACAATTGACAGAAACTGAGGAAAATAAAACAGAAGACGAATGGTTAGCTTTGAGAGATGACATAATGAAGGCAGCAAAGGACCAAATAGGTAGAAATGGCTAAGCAAGAGTGGCTGGAAAGCACATGCAAGTTTGTAGATGAATGCATAACTACATGAAAGATGATGCCGCCTACAGGAAAATAAAAGAGATTTTTTGATACAAGAAAAGCAGTTGTATGAATATCAAGAACTCAGATGAAACATTTATTCTGAGCAAAGCTGGGAAAGTTGAAAGGTGGAAAGAATATTTAGAGGGCTCTACAAAGGAAATAAACTTAGAGACAGTATTGTAGGAAGTGAAGAGGCAGATCAAGAAACTGAAATAGGAGGTACTATACTGAGAGATGAATTTGAGAGAGCATTGGAAAACCTAATTCAAAACAAGGTCCCTCGAGTAGATGACATTCCCTCAGAGCTACTGAAGTCTCTCGAAGAGCCAGCCATAATAAAACTATCCACCTGGTGCGTAATATGTATGAGACAGGCAAAATACTTTCATACATTTAAAAAACGTAATACTCCCCATTCTAAAGAATTCAGGCGTAGACAGGCGAGAAAAATTAAAGAACCACTAGTAAACTCATGGTTACAACATTTTAACATGAATTATTTACAGAAGAATGGAAAAGCTAGTAGAAGCTGAGCTAGGCGAAGATCAGATTAGAGTCAGGAGAAATGTAGGAACGCGGGAGGCAATCCTCTCTTTACGGCTTATCTTAGAAGATAGATTAAGGAAAGGCAAACGTACATTTCTAATTTTAGTAGATTTGGAGAAAGCTTTTAACAATGTAGATTAAAATACGCTCTTTCAAATTCTGAAGTCGGTAGATGTAAAACGTAGGGAAAGGAGGGTAATTTAGAACTTGTACAAAAACCAGACCGCAGTTATTAGAGTCAAAGGGCATGACAGAGACACAGTGGTTCAGAATGGAATAAGACAGGGTTGTAGCCTTTCTCCAATGTTATTGAATTTGTACATTGAGCAAGGTGTGAAGTAAACATTAACACATACGAACAGTGGAATTGCTAAAGGTCCTAAGTGCCGAAAATGAAATTGTTGAGGAAACGAAAAAAACTGCACATCTCTGTGAGAAATGGATATTTATTTCTAACAATATACAAATTAACTCTTTAGATGATTATACAAATGTTGACAAAGGTTTTTCTACTTATGTTGAAAAATCAAAAAGTTACTTAGCGTTTTATGCAGAAAGGTGTAAGTGCAATAGGTTTTGTCATAGCTAATAGATCTATGTGCCATGAGACAACATTGACTTGATAGAGGTAACAGCTGTCGGAAAAAGTCCTTGTTGTTTTCGTCCACGTAATCAATAATACTGGAAAAATCGTTTTCTTATTTGGTGCCAGTGGAACAGTAGCTGGAAGTTTTATCGATTCCACAGTTGCATTGTCTTTCATTATCTTGCTTTTCTTCAGAACATGAAAATTCTCCCAAGCACACTGATCGGAAAAGCTTCTTTTGCAGGACACAATACCAGGCTGTTGTTTGCTTATTTTGATCAAAGAAAGCTGTGTCTTTGAAAGAGCTGTGTCTTTGAAAACTTCAGAACCTTATTTTTTCTTCGTAAAAATTGTTTGATTTTTTTAGCAGAAATATTAAAGGTATTTAATTATGTAGCTTTGCATACTCTTTTGAGGTCTTCTGTCCCATCAGGAAGTGTGTAGCAGAGAGTTGACTGTCTTTGACCAGCGTCTTCATTATAGGTCCCGTGGTGTCGCCTTTGATTAAGAAAAACCCTTTATAAACTCCATCAGGTAATTGCTTTGTTGGTTCAAGTCAAGCTGGTGGTATTCTTCAAAGAGCTGAGAGCTGAGTTTTCATATCAACTGTACTTCCACTTGTAGAACACCTAAACACAAAACAAACGAAAAATATGTACACCAACCTGCTACAACTGAATAATGTAGGCTTGTTTCATATTATAAGTTTACTTAATATATATATATATATATATATATATATATATATATATATATATATATATAGAGAGAGAGAGAGAGAGAGAGAACTAACCTGTAAAGATGACGGTTGTTTTGCAGCAATTTCCCTCCTTGTTCTGCTTCTTCTGCGTAAGGTACGACGTTCCGCTTAATCTTGCCTTATCCTGTTTCTCCCTGAACGTAACGTTCTCAACACTTCTGTCACTTACATTCATATTATCATTATTAACAGGTATATCCTTATCCTTATCTTGTTTCTTCCTGAACGTAACGTTCTCAACACTTACGTTCATATTATCATTATTAACAGGTATATCCTTATCCTTATCCTGTTTCTTCCTGAACGTAACGTTCTCAACACTTCCGTCACTTACGTTCATATTATCATTATTAACAGGTATATCATTTTAGACAGCAAGCAACAGCTCCAGGAAGCAAAACAATAGTTTTGTGGCATAACCGTGACTACAGAATGCTGTTCGGCTAGCGCCAGATGCCTGTGGCACATAGATCCATTAGCAGAACAGGCCCATCTGGACATAGGACTAGTGCAATCTCTTGGGGTCAGTAGCAACTACAAGGAATGACTGGAGCACATAACTCTCTTAGCAGAGTATTGGCTCGAAGACATAGATCGGTTAGCAGTGAAAAACCCCTAAAGTCAAAAAATGGCACTTACATCCTTTAGCATTTCCACTCCTCATATCAGCTACATTGGCGTACACATGTTCTAGCCAAATTTAGTCATAAGAAGCGTCCATTCGCTGCGCAAATCTAACTCTCTGCCCGATCGAATCTTCCAGGAGAGTTCTCCTTCCACACACCCTTCGCTCTCCTCCCTCTCAAACACACGCTCCCCACCAGTTCTGTCCATTGGCTGCTTCCTTATTGGCCTATCGCCATCTGTTCTGAAATCGTATACATCTTAGTATGAGATATTTCCTTTAGTAAAAAACTGACCATCTGAAACCACTTCCTTACTGATATGAAAAAATGTAAAGCAGTCAACAATCCGAAGATTGGTTTGAACACTAAAGTGCTTTACTAGGCATGGGCCTGTTTGGAGGTGGTATGCCGTTGCCTTCCTCCGACCTTCGAACTGACTTACCCAGCCAGTTATAGGGGGACCTACAGTTTAACGTGGGTTCCGAACCACGGTGCTACTCGGTATTTTTCACATGAGCAATACTGCCAGAGGTGAAAGAAGTGGAAAGTGACAGATAAAAATCCTAGGACCTGGCGGGGATCGAACCCGCGACCCTTGGATTTGTAGTCTGGCACTTTACCACTGTGCAACTGAGGCGCACTCCTTACTGATATAACACTATTTAAATAAAAAAAGGACTGTTAATTAGGATAACATAAATGCTGAAATATACAAATAGACAAACCAGTTTTCATGAGCTTGACCGCTCATGCCACACAGTATTGTGTAAATTACTGGCAAATTCTACAGTGAATCGACACACTAAATATGCGAGAGGTGAACCATGCTGCTTGCATTTCCAGAGTTAATGTGGAGAATATGATGATCTGTCTATATTTCCATTGTCAATTTATATCAGTTAAAATCAGCCATTAAAGAAAAATACACATTTGTGAAGCTTTCAAGGTGAGAACTAGGGCATGGCGCATTAAAAAAAAATGTTTGTACAACTTATGGGACTCAACTACGGGGTCATCAGTCCCTAAGATTACAGACCACTTACGAACTAGCTAAGACTAAAGACGTCACAAATATCCATGTCCGAGGGGGGATTCGAACCCGCGACCGTAGTGGCCGTGCTGACCGTGACTGAAGCGCCTCAGTCACCTCGGCCACCGCGGCCGCATGGCGCATTCAAAAGTTGTTTACTTTAAGCTTGATTTTTCTATATTTTGGTTTAGTAGTCATAAACACAGCCCTCATCAACCACAAACATTGCCGAGGTGGGGTGGCTTGCATTCCTCAACGGTACAGATAGCCGGACCGTAGCTGTAACCACAGCGGAGGGGTATCTGTGGAGAGGCCAGACAAACGTGTGGTTCCTGAAGAGGGGCAGCAGCCTTTCCAGTAGTTACAGGGGCAACAGTCTGGATGATTGACTGATCTGGCCTTGTAACATCAGCAAATGTGGCTTTGCCGTTCAGACTGTGAACGGCTGAAAGCAAGGGGAAACCACATCCGTTATTTTTCCCAAGGATATGCAGCTCTACTGTATGCATATATGGTGATGGCATCCTATCCGGTAAAATATTCCAGAGGTAAAATAGTCCCCATTGGGATCTCTGGGAGGGACTACTCAGGAGGATGTCGTCATCAGGAAAGACAACACTGGCATTCTACAGACTGGAGCGTGGAATGTTAGATACCTTAATCGGGTAGGGAGGTTTGAAAATTTAAAAAGGGAGATACGTAGGTTGACGTTAAATGTAATTGGGATTAGTGAAGTTCGGTGGGAAAACGAATAGTATATCTGGTCAGCCAAGTACAGGATTATAAATTCAAGATCAGGTGCGGGTATTACAGGAATACGTCTAATAAGAAAATAGCAATGCGGGTAAACTACTACAAGCAGCACAGTGAGCGCATTATCGTAGTCAAGATAGATATGAAGTCAACAGCGTCCACAGTAGTACAAGTTTATATGCCCACTAGTTTTGTCAATGATGAGAAGATCAAAGAAATGCATAAGGAGGTAAAGGAAATTATTCAGACACTTTAAGGTGGCGGAACACTTAATTGTGGTGGAGGATTGGAATTCGGTAGCATGAAAATGTAGGGAAGGAAATGTAGCAGGTGAATATGGACTAGGAAAAAGGGATGAAAGAAGGTTATATACGCGGAAGAGACGAGGAGGCAACGGAAGGTACCAGAGACATAAGACATAGATTTCAGAAGCAGGTTTTAAACTGTAAGACATCCAGGGGCATGTCACATTGGTTATGAACTGTAGACTGAAACTGACGAAAGTGTAGAAAGGTAGGAATATAAGGACATGGGACCTGAATAAATTGATGTAATCTGAAGTTGTTGAGAATTTCAGAGGAAGCTTTAGGCAACAATTGACAGAAATTGCGGAAAATAAAACAGTAGAACTGTCTCCGAACTGAAGACCACAATAACTGTAATAAACATTTGTAATTTTTGAGATATTGAAATTATTGTTAGAATCATTACATGTGGGTAATTATTCCGACATTGTAAATCTCTTAAATGTTGACAGTATACAATTTTATAGACCACTTTATTTTATTCTGAATTACTGGAGTGTTGAGCTCACAAATGTCCTCCAGCCACCCCTTAAGAAACGCTCGGTAACAGCCCTAGTTAGTTTTGAGTACAAAGAATAGACCTTTCCTAGATTTCCGCCAATTTGGGCAAAACCTGACCAGATGCTTGGCTTAACACGACACCACCTGGCCACCTGGCAGCCACTCCAACCAACACCACCTAAAGAGAAGGCCGCGGCGCTCTCGTGTGACGTCAGACAAAGTAGGTTGCTTGTGCATCGCTGACTGGATAGTCGCTGGGGCATGGCCCACTATCCCGAAGCAGTGAGCTAGTCAGCTATGCGCACGCAACCTACGTCAGGCAGTCACACGAGAGCGCCGTGGAGGTGGTGGTGCTCCAACCACCTGCTGCGTCCAACGTTGCTTTCCCATCTCTCCAACAATATCATTAATCACACTAATTGCGCGACTCTACAGACATTACTTCCATAAAGTCACAGTATGATTCATCAGAAGCAGAACATAACTTCTGAAAGTTTTGTGGATAGGATTAGGAAATTAACGTTAATACATACCATCTGATGAACAATGCCATGGCTAACAAGTTTATTTCACAGCAGGCAGAAAGTAGAGGTTTAGACATTTTCTTGCATGGGTTACCTACAGAAACATCTCATAAGGTAAGAGCCGAATTCCTGAAGTCCTTAAGAGTGGATTCACATGATGGAATACCACTAGATACAGGGAAGGTGCTTTGTATGGATGTCAATACCCCCTTTCCTGCAGATGCATTGTGTTTTGTGAAACCTCTAGAGTCAAATGTGGTGTTTGACATGGCGTGTTGTTTTGTGCATAAGAGTATAGTGCATATGGAAAATGTGGATGGAGAAAAAAGAGTTCGATAATTTTGGGACAGAAGACAAGGAGTTATGGAAAGGGATGTTGTTGGTAACAGTAAGTGCTTTTGAGGAGGAAGATTTTTATTGGTGTAATGGGGAAAATAATGAAGAACCAGCCACCTATAAAATTGCATTGCATCGGAAGATTTCACACTTGCAGGGAAATAAATGTGAGGAAGTAGAATCCATATTGAAAGTGTGGCGTCTCACAAGTCTGAAGTGCGTGCCACTTACGTTCGACACGCGCTGCCATGCAAGCACGACACGGCGTTCTTACGACGTCGGCCACGAGCGCCCTATGCTGCAACCCCGCTCGTGGCCACCAATGAACTGGATCGGTCACTTGGGATTAGAACAGGCACTAGGTCTCATCAGTAGGCAGGCCTCTACCTGGTTGAACTATGTACCAGCATTCTGCAGTCATGAAACTTGTAATAGTTAAGTATTATCATATAGATACGAAATATATACCTTGTTGTAATCTAGCTTAGTGTTTCTAGTTTTCTGCTGTCCCCCTATCTGGTCACCTCGGACTCTGTACCTGTACACGCGTGCATCCTATATTCCTGTGTTGGTCACTCTCTACTCGGCCACCGACACCTAGAACAACTGGTGGAAACAAGACACAAAAGTGGCGACGAGGATGGGATACAATAGTGGCGAAAAGGAGGGATAGAAGAACCTTGGACCAGCCCGCATGCAGCAGCTAAACAGCAGCAGTCGGAGCACGTGAAAATTTCTCTTGCCCACCCACCCTTATTATAAGATTTTTGGGGGAACATATTCTGTTACGTGTTTTGTGGACGTTTTTGTTGCAAAGAGTCTTCTTTCACATTGCATTTGTGTTTTGTTATAATTTTCTTGTATGGGCGGCGCCTAATCGGTCAGCATGGCCACTACCCTGAACCCAAACTTAATGGAAATTTATTCAGTTATAGATGGTGTAAATCATGCAACTACTCTAAGCGGTGTCCCAGTTGACGGCGCAGGCAGCTCACCAACAACAGCCGCCACAACCTGCCGCCACACCGCTTCCTACGTTTCGCCAGTACGACGAACGTGAGGAAGAATGGAGCGATTACTTGGCGCAATTTCAAGAACTCGTCGCGGCTCATCAACTTACAGGTCAGACAGTGAAGCATTTGTTTCTCTCAGTTGTGGGCACTAAGACCTTCGTGTTACTGCAGAAACTTTTCCCTCAAGCATCTCCTTGTGATCTCAACTTTGCTCAAAAAGTAAATGCACTGAATGCTCATTACAAGAGAAAAGTTCTCGTAGCTGCGGCACGGTACCGATTTTTCAGACTAAAAAAATTACCGGGGCAGTCACACCAGGAATGGATTACTGAGTTGAAGGGCTTAACCCGCAAATGTAATTTTACTTGCTCTTGTGGACTCTCTTATAGTGACATTATGTTGAGGGATGCAATTACGCAGAACATTCAAGACCCCAGAATTAGGGCAGCTATTGTAAAACAGTCTAACCCTTCATTAGACAGTGTACTGCAGCTTATTGAAGCGCATGGCACCTTTGACTTAGCAGATGTTGAAATGCAAAGCCACAGTGTTAATTCAGTGCACCGTGATGGACTCTTTCCTAGTCACACTTCTCAGTCTAGCCCTAGTGATTCTTACAATTCTACCAGCTGTGCTGAACAGACAGTGAACAGCAGCCAGTGTAAAAGTGCGACACAAAGGTTATATGAAGTAATGTGAATAATGGGCACCAACACTCTTATCAGAATAATGTTCGTAAATCTCGCCCCCAGTGTGTATCTCGCCACAAACGTGCGCAATGACCTAGGTGTAACGCAATCTGTTATCAATGAGGCAAATTAGGACATGTACAGTGTGTATGCAGAATAAAAATTCTAAGAATGGTACCGTTAAAAACAGTGCTTTGCAGAGTGCAAGAATGGTTCATGCTGTCAATGTCATACATGCTGTGGATTTGAACAGTGCTTTCCTCGATTCTCAAATGCAAGGAATTTCTGTGCCTACGGGAAAACTATGTAGTGAGCCACGTCGCAAACGCCGTCGAGTGTGTAAAACTGTGCAACGGAAAAGGGTTCGGAACAAGCAAAATGATTATGTACAGTGCAATCATGTAGTGAACTTAGTGCCTTCTGCAACTTCTCATTGTAATAGTGGCCAGTACCGTGCAGCTAGTGACAGTAGACTTGATGTAGCTACTCAAAGTAAGTTTAGTGCAGCAGCTGGTGAATCTATGGTAGCTTCGCAAGCTTGCACGGAAGCTGATCCGGCGGTAGTGCCATCTAGGGACAGTATTATTAATCTGATGTGTGCTGATTCTGCGCCGCCTCCTTCCGTATGCAGCCCGCACAAGCGCAAGTGCAGCAAACAAACTGTAGCAGACGTTGCCCACATTCATGCACCTGTCGAGCGCCACAAGCAAAAACTTTTCTGTGACTCTTTCCATAGAAAATAAGACTGTGCAATTTCAGCTCGACACTGGTTCCACTGTCACATTAATGAATAAAGACACATATGAACTTCTTAGTTCGCCAAAATTGTCGCCATCTCAACAAGTGCTAATGGTGTATACAGGACAAAATATTCCCGTGCTAGGAACGTGTAGCCTGCCCGCCTCTTTTCAAGGTGTAACAAAAACTGTTACTTTTGTAGTTCTTTAGGTCAAATCTACACAGCACATTTTTGGACTAGATGCATTTGACTTGTTTGGCTTATCCATTCAAAGAGATGAGCTTTAAATTTCGTCAGTAGTGTCTCAGAACAAACTCAATGCATTGTGTGAAAAATATAGTGACTTGCTTTTGCCGGAACTAGGTTGTGAAAAAGGCTTTGTGGCACATGTAACTTTAAAAGAATCTGCAGTTCCAAAATTTCGTAAAGCTAGATCAGTGCCTATCGCAATTCGTGATAAAGTTGCTGAAGAACTTAAACGTTGGCAGGATAGTGGGGTGATTTCTCCTGTTTCTGCGAGTCAGTGGGCCTCGCCTTTAGAGACTCTAACCAAGCCGTCAGGAAAACTTTGTCTCTGTGCGGACTTCAAATCAACAGTGAACAGTCAAATAATTGTAAACACTTACCCCCTGCCCAGACCTGAAGAACTTATGGACAAATTAGGACAGTCTCGCTTCTTTTCTAAGATTGATTTAGAACAGGCATACTCACAGATTCCGCTCAATGACGAATCAAAAACGTTTTTTGTCTTTAATACTCACATGGGCCTTTTCAATTTCAGCGCCTACCCTTTGGCAGTTCTTCCGCCCCCGCTATTTTTCAGTGTTTTTTGGAACAGCTGATAGTTTCTGTGCCATGCTGCTCGAACTATTTAAATGATATTATGGTATCAGGGCGCACAGTTCAAAAACATTTATCAAACCTGGAGTGCCTTTTCAAAATGTTGACTGCAGCAGGTCTATGTTGTAATAAAGCAAAGTGTTCGTTTTTTCAGACTGAAATAGAGTACCTAGGCTATGTGATTAATGCCCAAGGGATCCATCCCTTACAGTCACATCTTCAAGCAATCAGAGTCTTGCCTCCTGCTAAGAATGTGCACGAATTGCAAGCAGTAATGGGAAAGCTTAACTATTATTTCAGGTTTGTTCCCAATGCCTCTCAGATTGCAGCTCCACTGCATCGCTTACGTAGGAAGAATGGTCCTTTTGTATGGTCTAAAGAATGTCAGGTGGCATTTGACAAATTAAAGTATGCACTACTCAGTGATGCATGTTTGATTCCCTTTGACCATCAGAAGCCCGTGGTGCTAGCAGTGGATGCCTCGTCTTATGGTCTGGGCGCAGTATTGTCACATCGCATTGGATCTCACGATCGTCCTATTGCCTTTGCATCCAAGCTACTGACGCCAACGCAATAGAATTAGTCAGATAAAAAATTAGGCCTTAGCAATCATTTACAGCGTCACGAAGTTTCATCATTATCTCTATGGTAGAAAGTTCTATTTGTTGACAGACCACAAGCCTCTCACGTCGTTGTTCTCACCAACAAAACCAATTCCGCCACGAACGGCACAAAAGCTTCAGAGATGGTCATTGATACTGTCTAATTATCAGTATGAGATTTTGTACCGACCTACCACTAAACATCCCAACGCGGACACACTTTCCCGACTTCCGGTTGGCAAGGATGTGTCATTTGATTCTTCTGAAATGACATGTTGTCAGATAGACTCCAGGTATGGACGTCCTAGAGAGCATGATATCACAGTGTACGATTTGTGCGGAGCTTCAGGCAGCTCCTCCGCAACGTTTCTTAGACTATCCATGCCCAAGGGACCATGGCAACGTTTACACATTGACTTTGCCAGACCTTTCTGGAATACACACTGGTTAATCGTTGTAGACGCTTTCAGCAAATATCCTTTCGTGATTGCCATGAACTCAACGATGGCATCTAGTACAATCAGTGCCTTAACATCAGTGTTTTGCATCGAAGGTTTGCCTGAAACTATCGTCAGTGACAATGATCCTCAGTGCCTAATTTCAACAGTTTTGTCGGGTGAATGCCATTCAGCACATCATCACCGCACCTTTCCACCCTCAATCCAATGGTGAAGCAGAACGTTTCGTTCGAACATTCAAGTCTCACATGGAAAAGATGAAAGGTCAACACTCCAGGCAGCAAGCTCTTCAAATATTCCTTTCTAATTATCGGTGCATGCCACATGACGGCCAGTCTCCTGCCGAGATGCGTCACGGCCACAGTCACCGCACTCTCCTTCACCTGCTGCAGCCTCCCATGCACCGAGTCGGTTCGTATGGTGCTTCGCGTTTTCAGGTTTCTACCCCGGTGCTGTACAGGGTGTTTGCTGGAAAGAATAAATGGATGTCAGTCACCATTCAGCACGTACTCGATCGCAATCTGTTCGTTGTACGTTCTCCCACAGAGTCGGAGCAGCGGCGCCATGCAAACCAGATGCGCTTGCACAGGCCGCACGATCCTGTCTCGGGTTTCTTGATTCTAGTCCCAGTTCACCGCCAGGGAGCACCGCCACATCGTTCGCCGACGGGTCCAGCGTCCCGGACTACGAGATCGTCCCCATGGAGGTCGACGTGCCTCAATTGCAGCCGCCGCGGCTGACGCCGCCACAGATGACAGCGTCACTGAGAGGAACTTCGGGACCGTGCGTGCCTCCCCATGCCTGGGCCACACATCTCAGAAGAAGATGACTCGCTCCTCTGGGCGAAGGTGTACACCCTTCCCCTCGTTTTGGTGGGTTTTCTGGGGGATCGCAAGGTGAATACTGGGGCGCGTCTCGATCCCAGCCTCAGCTACGACGCCTGTCCCACCAGTAACGCCCCCACCCAGGCCCTCCTCCGAGTGCCGTCGCCGTGGCCCTCAGCCCTACGCCACGTTGGTGCGGTGGTTTGGGGGGGGGGAGGGTTTAGTATCACATAAGTCTGAAGTGCGCACCACATACTTTCGCCGCGCGCCGCCATGCAAGCACGGGGCGGCGTTCTTACGACATCGGCTACGAGCGCCCTCTGCTGCAACCCCGCTTGCGGCCACCACTGAACTGGATCGGTCACTTGGGATTAGAACAGGCACTAGGTTCATCAGTAGGCAGGCCTCTATCTAGTTGAACTATGTATCAGCATTTTGCAGTCATGAAACCTGTAAAAAGTTAAGTGTTATCATATAGATATGAAATATATATCTTGTTCTAATCTAGCTTAGTGTTTCTAGTTTTCTGCTTTCCCCCTGGCTGGTCACCTCGGTCTCTGTACCTGCACACACATGCATCCTATATTCCTGTGTCGGTCTCTCTCTACTCGGCCACCGACACCTAGGACAACCGGCGGGAACGAGACACACAAAAAAAAGAATATCGGGATTTATTTAATTGCCAGGGACCATTGCCTGGATCAAAGATTATGCAGCATAGAAATCCAATGGGCAATAACTCTCCAGTCTGTAAGAAACTGCTGTCCGCGGTGGCCAAGGTGACTGAGGCGCTCCAGTCACGGTCAGCACGGCCACTACGGTCGGGGGTTCGAATCCCCCCTCGGGCATGGATATTTGTGCCGTCCTAGTTCGTAAGTAGTTCATAAGTAGTTTGTAAGTTTAGGGACTGATGACCCCGTAGTTAAGTCCCATAAGCTTAACAAACATTTGAACATCTTTTTGTAAGAAACTGTATAGAGTTGCTCACCATTTGTAGCCATTACTGGAATAGTTTATTAAGCAACAGTTGAAGGATGGTATTATAGAGTACTTTGATTCGCTGTACAGCACAAACTTTCTGATATTACCAAAAAGTTAACTGACTGTACGAAACGAAATAAGTTCTGCTGGAATTATAGACACTTGAATAGCCAGCGGGTTTCAGATGTGTATTTCCATTGCGAAATATTATGGATATAATTGACAGTCTGCGCAGCAGTAAGTATTTCAGTTGGAGGTGGCGAAGGAGCACAGACACAAAACGGCGTTCTCCACACTTGGTGGACATTGGTACTTTAAAAGGATGCTGTTTGGATTAAAGAAAACTCCCACAACATTTGAGACATTGCTTGATGGTGTGTTGCAAGTAATGAAAACAAGGAAATGTGTGTACCTGGATGATTGTCTTCTCAAAGAATATCGAGGAGCATGCAGCCTGGCTATGAAAGATATCCCAAAGATTTAGGGATGCTATGGTGACACTGAATTTAGATAAATGTAATTTTGCTTTGAAAGAGGTTACCTATTTAGCTCTTGCCATTAGTGAGCAGGGAGTCAGAACTGATTTACAGCTTGTATCCACAGTAAGTAACTTTCTAGTGCCACAGTACATCAAAGAGAGGCAATATTTGTTGCCCTTGCAAGCTACTACCGGAAGTTTATAAAGGATTTTGACGAAATAGTACGACATTTGCTTCAATTATTGAAAAAAAGGAACGAAATTTCAGTGGACAACAACATGTGTCTCGGCTTTTCATATGCTGAAGCACAGATTACAGATATTTGGATTACATTCAGGAATTTATTTTTTCATGTGATGCTAGTGGACAATATAGCAGAGTCATGTTCTCACAGAATGTGAATGGGGCAGAGCACCCAATAGCTTATGCCTCTAATGGAAAAAGAGTTGCTCAGCATTATCTAGTGTATCAAATATTTTAAATGTTATTTGTATGGGAAGAAGTTCAAAGTTGTGACAGATAACACTGCATTGAAATGCCTCCTCGGATGATGCCACCTAATCAGGCTTGGTCCCAGGATATCAGTTCCCACACATCTGAGGCTAGAGGATATGCGAGAGAGACAGGATCATGTTCTGCCAGGCCACAGTGAGCACAGGCCTACAGAAATGCACATAGCAAGAAGAGTCTGGTGGTAAACGAGGAAGTAAGATGTGGCCCAGTATGTGCAAAATTGCGTAGGGTGCACACAACGAACAGACTTGTGCTGACAGAAAGTACCTTTTCAAAGGCTTCCAGAAACTTCAGTCCCATTTCAGGTTTGTAGGATTGATGTTTATGGACCATTTCACAAAACGTCAGCTGGGAATAGGTATGTGTTGACAGTGATTGATTATTTTTCATGGTATTTAGCCATGATAAGTCTCCTTGACCAACAGGCTAGTACTATCGCCAGACACTGGTCAAATTTGGATACCAGAGGCCATTACTATGGACCAGGGATCGAACTCCATGTCAAATATGTACAACGCCATTGCCCCTGCAAACTAATGGGCAGAGATAGTGCAGCAAACCATTGGTAAAATGCTAAGTTATTACATTAATGTGCAGCTTAACAATTGTGTGGTCTACCTTCTGAGGCTCATGTCGTGTTACAATACAAAGACACATAAAGTAAATGGCTTGTCAGCATACAAAGTGGTGTTCGGGAAAAAGATGTCATTACCTTGTGACATGCTGAAACAAAAAGCAGGAAGACTGAAGAAATGGTAAGGGAATTCGCTAGGACAATGAAAGGTGTGTGGAGGAAAGTGCAGAAGGTGAATATCAAGGCTTTACAGTGGCAGGAAAGATTAGGGAATGTGGACAAGAAATATCCAAATTTCAGGTCACTATTATTATTATAATAATTTTGGATTCTTATAAATTATCTAAGTATTATTGTTACAATTATATCCTATTAATAACCTTTATCAATAATACTTGTATTATACATTGCCTGTCTATAATGTACTAAAGAAATTGTTCACCTTCAGTAAGCCTGGTTAGGTGTAAGAGAGGGCCTGAAGCCCTAATCTTGCCAGGTAAAAAAATGCATAAATAAATAAATTTAAAAAAGTGATTCACTTATCAGAGTTTACTACACTAATTAGATTGGAAACATACTGTATCCAGTTTGCTTTGTCCATTAATAAAATTTAGCGGTGTTAATTTCTAAATTCCGATGTCATCCTACAGCTTTTTATATTATGGATGTTAACTCTTTCATTCTTGGGTACTGGGATAAGCGAACTGACGGGTTTTTTGAATGTGAATGCTCACTGATGTGAAGGTCAGTCTGGATTGGTCTTTTGTCCACCACATATGAATCCAATGTCTCAAGTTTGCAATTAAATATTGTTGTGGTCTCAATTTTCAATTAAATTTTGATATCTCCCCTGAATTTCATATGCTGTTATGTATGAGATAAAATCAATCTCTACAAAATGTTTAAAACCTGTTGCAGTACTTTACTTATTTTGATTCTATAGATAATTCTGACGAATAACGAACATAAACTCAATCCTACATCGATCAAATATATCAGACTGTAAGATGTGCAGAAAACAAATTTTCACACCAAGTAGATTCCTTAAAATCTGATGGTGAATTCCATTGCAGCCAGAACACCATGTCTCAGCACTATTAGGATTTTTGTGTCCCAAATATCCTGATTTTTTTTAGTGTGTTTTCGTAATGGATAAAGATTTTCAAAAATAGAAGAATGTCGTTTTGTCGAAAAATTTCCACAGAATACATTATCAAAACTTCAGCCATTTTATATAGATGGTTACTGAAACATTGGCGGACTACAATGCAAAAATGGCAACAATCTGTTTTTGATACAGTGTGAAAATATGGTTAATTTACACCTTAAGGTACGTTGACACTGACCAAAAAAACGGCGCCATAGCAAGTGGCATTACGGCTTATATTGAAGTGGTGCTGTCACAGCTGTTTCCACTCACTGGTGTCAGAATACAAGTTGCCAATATGGCGTCAGCTGAGATTTTTCGAACAGACATTGGTGTTGTCATTTAGGTTATCATCTTAGAATTGATATAAAAAGACAATAAGAGGGAAATAAAGTGAAAATGTTGTTTTTTGGGAATGCATTTTGCATATAAACGATTCTCAGATGTTAAAGCCAGGTATAAACCAAGCAGCACATGTAAACAAGGCTCCATTAGTGAAACAAATACGAATAAAAAAAGTAAATTTCGATTGGGATCTGTTTATCAAGCCTTGTAAGAATGTCTGATATCAACATTAGATACACAGTACTTGATCAAGTGATACTAGAAGTGTCATTGTGATATTTGATACCTGACCATTACCTGTCATCTCTTCAAAATTGATATGTTGTCATCAAAACAAGTTCAGTGTTCTAATGTAATGTTCTGGATGCTGTTTACAACTTCATGGGCGCTTATTTGAAACCTAATACAGCTACCTACACTATCCCACAGTTAAAAACGCCTACTTTTTAATCTATAGCAAATTTTGAGTTTATTCATAAAACTGTACTGACAGTTACTGTAATGCAGTTCATTCCTAATTAATAGATACACTCAGTCAGAAATTACAACATGAACCTTGTCACTTCCTTTCTAAAATCCATGTGACAAGTGTTTATGAGCAATTAAGATGCCAGTTCCAGAATCTGCATATACTGCCACCACCACACTTATTTTCGGCATTTCTAGAATTAAATAGGCTGTTGTGTAACTAGAAATCTCCCTTCAGTAGTCACTTAATAACACCTGTTTAGTCACACACATATCTTAAGCATACATTGTATAAGAACATCATAAAATATGCAAATTAACTACATTATTCTCATGAAAACTTTGTCCCGCATTCTGATGTCTCACTATCACTGTTAGTCAACAAACCATAATTAAAACAACATATTTTGGAAAGATCTTTAATTTGGTGAGTAATTAAATTGCACATTGTTTGTAAAATGAAGGGATAAATAGACGAAAAGACCAAATACAGCTTTAGCCTTCAAAGAAAAGTAGCGGTGGTTTGTTATGATTCTGAGAAATGACGTCACAAAGTTCAAATGACTTTAACTTTGTAAAGTGGCTAGAGTTGAGTGGCACCACATAAATTTTTTGTATGACACTAGCATTTTCAGTGATATAAGTCAAATGGTGCCGTTTTTGTGGCCAGTGTCAACGTGCCTTTATGGATTCTGGCAATGGATAAAGATAGCAAAAACATAAAAATTATTTAGAGAATATCATTTAAGAGCATAGATTAAAACTTTCGACAATAAGCAAACAATATCCTCAAATTTCCTGGGTTGCGGGAAGAGTGAAACATTTAAATTTTGACTCTTTACTGTAGAGTAACTACATAATGTCAAGTAACTGTTAGTGCTGATCAAAACACTTTACAACTCATCTTTGGGATCAATGCAACTCGAGATTTTGGCCCCTGAAAATTGCAGTGTTTGTGAACCTATTATTGTCACACAAGTAATACTGTGTGTGACCATTGATTGCCACAGTGGAGCGGCCAAGCGCATTGAGATGCTATGCTACGATGCTCGAGGCTGTTCCCCATAAGGGGTTCGAATCCCCCCTTGGCCACTGATGTTTGTGCCATCTTTAGTATAGTAGTTTGTAAGTTTAGGGACTGATTACCCCACAGTTGTCCCATAAGCTATACAATCATTTGAACATTTGACAGCTGATTAAAGAATAAAAAACCTTTGTCTGTCTGTTTTTATTCATTTTAATTTTAATTTTTTATATTTTATTATACCATCTTCAGTGCCTCTGACCAATGTAAAAAATCTTATGAATCCAGAAACATTGTAAAGGCAAGATTGCATCCATAGATTTCTACCTGTCACTATTAATGAGTGAAGCCATAGAGTCATTGCAGCAGAGATTACAGATACCATTGACTTACAATAGTACTGGCCCCCATCCTGACATCACAACATAAATCGATTCACCATGTTTTTAGGCTGGTCAGAGGGCCTGAATATGGTATAATGAATTTATGAAACTACTGTCTAAAATAAAGTGAATAATGACAGTTGAATGAAGTTGTTACAGTCTTGATTCATATGTAGCAGCTGAGGTCCCTAACCATCCTCACAAAGATGTATTTGCAAAGACTTACTACTGTTAATTTCACATTGTTACTTTTCATTCTGGTTTATAGGCATGTATATCGGTAAATCTCTAAACACTCCTAAATTAAATTTCACTTAAGTATCTTCCATGATACAATTCTGACATGAATAAACACTGATCATTCAGAACATTATAACCACCTACCTAATAGCCAGCATGTTCACCTTTGCCAAGCATAACAGCGACATTATCACAATGAGACCTTGTTAGGTCGCTGACGGAGTTGGTACCACATCTAAACACACCACCTAATTCTCACAACTTCCAAGAAGGAGAGGCGGACCTGATGTCTGACATCACGTTCGGTCACATCCAAGATGTGTTCGATTTGGCGAGTTGTAGGGCAGGCACATCAGCTGCAACTCTCTGCGAAGTTCCTTGAAACATTACATTATACTTCTGGTCTTGTGAGATAGTGCACTGAAAAATGTCACCACTTTTGTGAAACACGAACATTGGAAGGGGTATTCGTGTTGTGCAAGCAGTGTCATCAGCTTGTCTCCATCCTGCAGTAGAGCTCACACAAGAAGTCGGGTCTTGATTTGTGCACAGGATGAGTCCATCCCTTCGTTTCAGAGGGGCGGCTGGCACAGTTGTACATTGCCTACTGAGCCGTGTACTTCATCTGTCAGTTGGATGTCAACTGTGCACCACGAGTACTAGGCAACACGCAATTGAGGCGGCCACCCCCGAAACAAGGGAATGGACTCACCCAGCGGCCAAGTCGTGAAATAAGGGGTCACGACTTCCTGCAGGAGCTTTACAAGTGTCTAGCTGTTCCCCTGCAAGATGACGGATTTGTACCTTCCCAGTTGCACAATGAAGATATCAGGATTTCTGCCTCTGTGCCAAACTCCAATGACAATGGTTGCATGCTCATTTCAGCTGAAGTTGCTAATGACGTGGTGTTAACATTGTCACATTTATATGCTGTTGGCTGTGGAGGCCCAATGGTAAGAGTGTTCAGGGCACAGTATGTTTACACATTGCACTTTCACCAGCATTATGTTAGCTACACCATAGTTCGCCTTCCGTTCTGTTTTACTAATCTGCTCAGCATACAACACGCTCAATCTGTAATGAGGAAAGGTCGCCCAACCCTGCAATGCTTGGATGGGGTATCATCTTGGTTTTGCCATTTGTTGAAGTCCCCACAAAACTCCTCAGACAAAAGTCGTGTAGTTTCCGATAGACACTTGCCAAGCTACCAGCCATCATAATTTGCCCTCACTCTAGTGATGGCTTATAATCATCGTCGCTACATCTACATCTACATGGGATACTTTGTAAATCACATTTAAGTGCCTGGCAGAAGGGTCATCGAACCACCGTTATATTATTTATCTCCCATTCCCACGCCGCAGCGATAAGTGTTGTTATTGTAATGATTCCCATCCCAGATCCTGTAGCATTTCCATAATGCTGTCTCCCCTGTATCGTGACAATACGAAACGAGCTACCTTTCTTTGGACTTTTTCGATGTCCTCTGTCAAACCCACCTGATAAGGATCCCACACTGGGCAGTAATACTCCAAATGAGGACCGACAAACGTAGTGTATGCGGTCTCTTTACTAGTTCTGTTGCATCTTTTAAGCGTTCTGCCAACAAAACGCAGTCTCTGGTTCACCTTTCCTATGACATTATCTACATGTTCTTTCCAGTTTAAGTCTGATGTAATAGTAATTCCTAGGTATTTAGTTGCGTTTACGGCCTTCATATACGATTTATTTATCTTATGAACAAAGTTTAATGGATTTCTTTTCGTACTCGTGTGGACGACTTCATACTTCTCATTATTTAGAGTCAATTGCCAATTTTTACACCATTCAGATCGTTCTCCAGTTGGTTTTGATCTTCAGATGATTTTACTATACGGTAAATGACGGCGTCATCTGCAAACAACCTAAGGGAGCTACTTAGGTTTTCACCTAAATTGTTTATGTAAATAAGGGACAGCAGAGGACCGATAACACAACCCTGTGGAACGCCCGATATCACCTCTGCTTTAGTCGATGCCTTACCATCGATTACTACGAACTGTGTCCTCTCTGACAGGAAACCCCTATCCAGTAGCTTGCTGGGGCTCAGGAAGAAAGTCAGACTTCAAAATGGAATTGCTTTGACTTCATTGTCATGTAAGCTTAATGTATGCCTGGGCTAACAAAAAAATGGTAAAAACGTAAATTAGAGAAATGATCAATATGCATGGTGACTGCTGGTGCACTATGGTTCTTACCTGACTACCTACTGACTTAGTTATTTATCAAAATGTTACATATTCTCGACATACTGTCAGAATAGGGTGCAGTGTAACAGCAAATATATTAGTCTACACTCGCAGTTTGTTTTAATTTAGCCTACTGACCACCAGTTTCAGTGCATAGTACTAACATGAGGCCATCGCGTACCTCATAGTTGTCATGCTTTGTTTCCAACTACCTGATGCACCAAGTTGAGGAGGGTGCATGACAGCTGCTTGCTAGCTGATGAGCTGAGGATGGTACTGTGTCCTGAAACTGGTCATCACTGTGATAAATGAAATAAAATTGCAACTTCAGACTTTAACACACATTTTTTTTTTTCAATAAAGTGCATCACACACCAACAAAATTTCATGGATAACGAGGAAAAAAACTACTTGACCTCTTGACCAGCTACCATTTTAAACGTACATGAAGTACATTTTACAGATGGTTGAAATCAGTGTGAAGGTTTTCTCATATCGAAATTTTGCTCTGCTCATCCCACGTCTTTATCATTGAAATCAGTACTGTAAAAAGTGTTTCATAGACTGCAGAGAGACTGTATTATTGAAAACTCTCTATGATACACAGTTCAGATAGTTTCCCATGATATCCATTACCTAAATATCTTTTTATCTGCGTTGACTTTAGGACTAATTCTTGAATATCATATTAACAATATTTCTTCCTTCTTTACCCATTCTGTAGGCTACCTTTCCCAGATAAATATACATATATAGGAGACTGTATAACTCTGTATGGGAAATGTTATTGTATAGACAGGTTAATACTGTGTTACAGAAATCAGAAAGTATTTAGTCACTTACCAGATAACATCAAATGTCTGACAGATAGCCAACCACAATTTACAAAAGAAAATGCAAGGAATTTCCAAATGACGACTCCTCCTAGTTCATAAATGAATTATTACATAGAAATTAAACCATGTAATACTCTGGTATAGGGGGACTGATGATCTCCGTAGTTATGTACTCCTAAAACATCCAAACAACAACAACAACTCTGGTATATTGTTGAAAAAATACTCGGCCTAAAATTACATATATTTTCCTACCGTTAAGTATGAGTCATCCTTGCCTAACTCAAACCCAAGATGAGGCATGTGCCTTCAACATTTTACACATGGACAGTATGGTCACTAATACTAAATGCACTGTGGTCGTGTCTGACTACCACTCATTCCTCATAAATGACGCCTCAGTCGCCTTGAGGGGCTTATATTGATGATAGGTAGGTGACTGTATTGTTCTGACTGATCAGTGTAACTCACAGCGGAGTGTGAATGATAATTTCCTATCAGTAGTCACTTTAGTCACCACAGATTGCGCTTTATTCGTAAAACTAAAGCTCATTATAGAAATTTGGTATCCATAACAAACATTTTATGCCTGTCATTGTTCTCGAAAATTGTAGTTTTCTGAAAGTCACTTTTGCGTACTGTGTGATTTGCTTTGAGCAGTTCAGACACACTTAGTACTCCTTTTTCAGAATTTCCTTAATATCACCATTTATATATGGTAGAAAAGCAGTATTCCACATTTCTTATAGTGCGCAATGACAAAGAATAATAATTAAATGTAATACTAATGATACTTATTGAAAGATTTGAGCATACCATTTATATTTCATGTCTGTCGTTCAATTATAGTAATATTTTTATTTTTGGTATTGTATAGTATTATATTTTAAGTTAAATGAAAAACAGTAAATTACATTTACACTCGCATGTACTGAGAACCAGTCCAAGCAGAAAAATGTCTGACACAATAAGAGTGACAGTAATCAAATAATTTTTTTCTTATAACTAACAGTTCGGCCAAGTTTTTTAAAAATCTGATTACACTGTTTTTCGAAAGATAAAGAATTAGGGCCTAAAGTTGGATGAAAAAAGTTGTGGCCCTACCATACAGCCTTGAGGAAAGACTGACATGTTGTGTGTCGCGATGAAAGATGATTTCGTCAACAAGCAGAGTAATTATGTCCTCAGAGAGATACGACTATATAATGTGGAATATTTTCTTTTTGTACACTTGAGATTCACAGGACACAATATTAAGTAAAACTTCTGTGATATTCTCTCTCAACCTTTGACTTCCAGTATGCAGAACGCCATTTCATTTAATTCTACAATAATATAATAGTGTATCGGCACATAAATAAAATAAGATCGCAGACAACAGACGGAAGGAAAACACAATAAATAAATAAATTAGACATTACTTGTAAGTTGTAACCTTAGGCTATGGCTCTTATGAAAGTATGTCTTTGGAAATACAAAATAAATTAAAATTGTTATGTTGTGGCTCTTCACAAGATCAAAATCGTTTTACGATTCATTTACTAAAACTAATTACTGCCGTCTGTACATTAGAAAAAGATTGTTGTGATATTGATTACCGATATATTGAAGAATGAAATGTCGATGTCGTTCGCCAAACCTGGCGCAATTATATCAATAATAATAACAAAACATTTCTATGAATTCACAGTGTTAAATCACGAATTCTTATTCTAAATTATGTCTGCCCATACTTCCCGTCGATGCGTTAATAAGCCGCTTTTATTTTAACCTATATACTGCTATGAGCTGCCAAAAGATACGTAACAGAATAAAAACAGATAGCAGCAGGAAATGTTTACTTTCTATATTATAAGCCTAGCCAAATTAATTTAAAGTATGTTAGCACGTATTGTATAGAAGTGCAATTATGATAGGCCTACGTTTCATTCACCTCAGAAATTTCTGAAATGGCCTTGTTATTGCCGACTTGTTCAGGTTCGTAAGGCATGCAGAAGTTGAAGTTTATTCTGTGATATTATTTCAGCGGTGTTCGCAGTCGTAGTGTAAAGTGTATGTGTAGTATTGTATTGTGCAGAGTAAGAGATGGCACATTGCCAGGAAGGTTATCAAGTGCGGACTTTGATATGTCCGGTTGTCTTCTCGGTTATAAATCGGGAAGCTTGGTGTTAAAACTCTTTTTTACTGGTGGAAGATCAACTACCTGTAATATGGATGCAGTGGAATCTCTAAAAAAAATTACCGTGTGTTAAAACCGATTGAACATCATTTAGTGTATGCTTATCTGAATCTCGTATTTAAGTGACCTGATAAGTAAAAAGTAAATTTCCCAGTAATTGACTGTTTTTTCTGTTGAATGACGTATTTCACGATATACGTGTTACACATAAGTTGAGGTTAGGAACGACTTTTTTTGACGCACATAGTTAGAATTCTTAAGCTTAGAGATTTGAATTCTTGTCATTGCGTTTAAATTACAAGCACAACCATGGCTGGAAGCAATCTGCTACATTCTGTGCGCTACCTTATCGCGCGCAACGTTATCCCACTAAATGAATGTGCAAACAGACCGGTCGTACTATTTAGAGATACCGGAGCAATTTCACCTCATTTTCCTCGCACCATGGCGACAGTCAACAGCTTGGGCGCCGAGGATTCCAACAAGTGCGCTAAAACTAAACGATGTTTGACAATGGAGACACTAAACCCATGCATAAAAGAAATGCAATACGCTGTGAGAGGACCACTTGTTATTCGTGCATCAGAAATTGAAAAGGAACTGGAAAAGGTAAGTTGACAGTTCACTACTACTCTGTTTGGAATATTTGTGTGCTGTCTAACCATATGTTACTGTTGTCATTGCAATAATCAGCGCGAGTTTTATAGTGTAACGTGACTCTTAATAGGTTCTAAACGCCATATAGGACTAAACGTGAATCGTTTAGCATAGGAATTATGTAAACCATTATTCCTCTAATGTGGGCGTGTCGATTTTGTGAGCTGCTCCGTGTCTAAAGTGACAGAAGTTCAGTATAGTTCTATGTTACAGTAATTGTTGTGTATCACGAAGTTAGTGTTTACAAAGACCTGAAACTTCGCCACCCCTTTAACACAATTCTGAAGTAGAAATGTAGAGATGGCTTTAATCTAGATGTCTCACCGGATTGTTCAAAAAATGCTTTTGCCCGTGTATTATCTAAAGGTTTCTAGTTTCGTTACGGGATTTCTTACGTCAGAATTTGTATGAATATTATTTTTCAAACATATTACCGACCCAGAAGAAAATCGTAGATGTTTGGTTTCTGTCATTGTTGACTAAACAACTTTCGCAGCCGGTTGGTTATTGTACCGTAGATATTTTCTTTTGATTGCTTTAGTGCAATTATTTGGCATAACGGAAGAAACCGGTGGAAATTTTTTGTTGGCAACCTAATGTCGAAATTAGTGCTTATGAATGCAATTAAGTCATATTGCCCCCACCCCCATTGTAGATGTTTGTCATCCCAGAAACCATGAAGCAGGCCTATACCTTTGATTTCACGGAGCCTGGTATCTTTAGAAATGGAAAAATTGTCTACAATTTTTAAGTTCAAAAATAAAATTGTGCATGTTTTAAATGCCAAACCATTATCAAGTGGCATATATACTGATTTGTCAGTAACATTCAGTTGGGCATTTCAGTATTTTCTTGGATAACTTAGATCACATGTAATGTCAGATTTTTTATGACAGTAACATATTGATAGACTGGTACTCACCACGTAGTGGGTGTTGTCACAGGCAGACATTATGAAGAAGACTGCTGAAATATTGATATTCTTTACAAAAGTTATTAGTTTTAAATACAATAAAGTCCTACAAGCACAACACTCATATTCACACACAGTGTCCATTGCCTGCTGATGTTAGGGTTCGATTGTATTGGAGGGGAATGAGTATTAGCTACTTTGGGGAACAAAATAGGCTACCGGTATTTCATTCTAAAGATGGGTGTCCTTAATTTCCCTGGAATTATCAGGTAGAAAAGAATGAGGATGGAAATTGGCTGTAGGCTTATATTATTTTTTTTTTAAAGAACTTGAACCCCAGCTCTACGCTAAACATGATATCGCGGAATGTATCATAATTAGTTTGCACTTTTCTAAACAAAAATAGGGGTAATGAAGAGTGTTATGTTGAACCTAGTTATATATTTATTTTTCTCCATAATATGCACCTTTCTACTTTCACATCTTAATCCTAGTCACTGGCATGTGATCTGAACTATTGGCAGTGATTTCAAAATTTCTTTTAACAAGAATAAACTGCCAATTTATTGGCAGTGAGTTTGACCAATTCAGAGCACCCCAACTTAGGATGCTCTGCAAAACCTAAACCGTCCTTTGCTTAGCTAGATGAGTGATGTTAGACCCTCCTTCTCACTCAAAATCTTGTTTTTTTTTGACAGCCCAAGTAGGGTTGGTTGAAAGGTGGGAATTCAAAAGTTGACAAGTAGGAAAATATGAATGTTATATAGAGCTGTGAGTTATATTTAGACTTGATTGTAATGTTTTCGTACCGTCAATACTTATAATTCCTTTTTTTATTGAGATGCAGTGTTGACCATGTAAATTAAACTTACAAGATTAAATCTGAAAAAAAAGTATATTATCTTATGAATAGTAAACAATTATAAATTTTTCTTTTCTTACAAATATGCCATTACTTTACGATAATGTTCGTTCAATTTACATTCAACCGTCCACCTACCAAGCACCATCATTTTTGAAGACATTAATCACTTGAAACTTTGTTCGTAATGGTAGCGGATAGAAAGAGTACAATATTGAACGAAAGTTTTGTTGTGCATAGTGGAAAATATTATTTCATGAGTTTTATTTTGTGATTCAGATTATTGGTGCCACATTTTTTTCTGTTTAATATGCCCCCACATATGATGTAGTAGTTCAAAGCGGAAGGGGTGGTATTGCCCATATTTGTCGTATGACACTAATACCTTCCAGTAGTTTCTCTATGTCATTTAATATTATTTTGTAACATTGCCTTGTATTACTGCAGTTATTAACAGATGGGGACTTAAGACCAAAACTATTGTCGAGATAAGCAGTTTACAATACAAGAGAATTGTTTGAAGAACACAAATCTGTCGGGTCAGTTGAAGTCTGCAATATGACCTGCCAGCTTTGATCAATGATGTCATATCTGAGTTAAAGGCGGTAGTTTGTTTACATGCATAATTTAGATTATAGATTACGGGTTTGTGTTTAAAAAGTGATGTGTAGTTTCTCTTTAATGGTTAGGTATATGTCAACTGAGAGGGTGTGTAGGCTTTTTTTCGAAGTGTATGTCGAAGGTGACAATTTTTTGGCCTCAGACCTGTGATCAATGGTACATTCTGTACGTTATTTATTAGCCACAAAACATAACATCCTGTATGTTTATTTTCATTGATAGTACGTTTGTTTTGGTAGTTGGCATATGTACGTAACGTAGGCCTATCTTGTGAGACTCGGATATGACGTCATTGGTCAAAGCCGACAGATTGTATCGCGGTCTTCAATTATGCCAATCTGTTATGCACACACCAAGATTAGACGTGAGTTACTACTAAGCTTTCTGAATTTTTATGGCAGTTTATTAAAAGTGTAAGAGGTAGAATCCTAAAAGCTGATTCAATTTCTCTCCACTATTAACTGAGTGAAAGCTGCCAACTCTTAGGTACAACCAAATATTAAAAATATGTAGGCTAGTAAAGAAAATTTGTATGGAGAGGCCAGTGTAAGAATTTCCAGGCTACTAAACACATAGACGAGAGGTTTGTGAGCTTTCATCACATTTGAATTGCCCATTTATGTGCAATAAATCTTCCATTAGAATCAGAGGCATTATAAGCAAATGAAGGAAAGCAAACCAGACTAATTTTCTTGGGATTGGTAATTTGGTAGAACACTTGCAAACAATATAGCCTTTATTGAAGGTGCAACTGTGACAGTGATACATCAAGCCATTTTATTACATTCAAAAAAGCATTTCTCAATGTATGAAATGCTCGCTTTATGATAATTAGTTTACTGACTGGACAAGGGTACATCGAGAACCTGTCAACCGTACAGCAGGTACAGTAGCCTATTAATTTTGCTGCGAGTGAAACAAGCAGCAATAACATTTATTCTTTTGCTCGTGAAAAATATTAAGACAATTCTACACGTAATTGTTCATCTGTTGCCAACATAAGCACTGGAGCCCGGCTTTATTTGAAGCTATCATTATCCATCTGATATTGTAACGAGCTACCAGCATATATGTCTATGGTGTTGTGTGTCGGTGTGTGCGCGCTTGTTTACCTTTCCTTTTTTCCCCCTTAAGGTAAGTCCTACTCCTGGGATTGGAATGACTCCTTTTCTACTTCTCTCAAGCTTATCAACATTTTAACACAAATTCATTTGTAGCTGCTTGTATAGACATAGTGTTACATATGTCGGTAGCTCGTCCTAGAATTTATAAATTGCAGAGTGCTACTGAATCGTTCAGACAGTTAGCTGCATTAAGTTACTCCTAATATGTGTGTGTTTCCATTAGTATTCCTCCTTTCTCATGTAAAAGTAGTCAATCACATATACTGTTCCATTATGAGTTACTTTCTGGAAAGATGAGAGGCATAATAGTGAGATTTACTACATCACATACATCATGGAAGCACTATATAGCTGACCAGCTATGAACTTTTTGTTGCTAGTAGTGCATAATAATTTTAAGATATTTTTTCTCAGTATAGGATCAAGTGGGGTAATGATGAGACAAATTTTAAATCATTTGCTATAGATTTTTTTCTCTCTGCAGAGCTAACTGGCCAGTTTACCTCTCGGTCACTATGGTTCCAGCTACGCTTCCAGGCAATACACAGCAGTTCAAAGTCACTGAAGCCGTGGTTCCTGCTGATGAGACAATGCTTTTTTTACCATAGGCCGTTTCATGATAATTTGTTTCGTTTATTAGTGATTGAAATAATCTACTGGTTTATTTCCTGATATAGAAATGTTCTTATTTATTTCAGAGGTACTTTGGAAATTAAAAGCACACATCCTCAAAAATTTAATGTGCATCGTAACTGTTTTCTTCATCAGTCTCAATGCTGCCAATCTCTTCACCGGACAGATCTAGTATCTCCAGTTTAGTCTCAGCACTACTACAAACATTATTCTAAGCCATTTCAATAAAAAGAGTGTGTGGGACAGGTTGAGAAAAACAGTCATACACACCAGGGCAGCATCTACCGCCTTACCATCCCGAAAGGCTATATGGTCCGGGTTTACTTAAAGTACAAAATACCACCTGTTGACGACAGAGATTCCACAGGAACTTCAAAATTAGTCCCTCAGGGCACTGTTTCAACCAGTATTTTTGAAGAAGCATAATGATCCTTTATGTTCTTGCACTAAGTAATGATGACTATGACAAGAAATTTGGGAAATTCTAAGACGAAGACCCGGCACCATGCATGCATGCACTAAACTGAATGGTGATTCTTGAGTTTCTCCTGGCGTATTTGATAATCAAAATAGTCACGGGTGTACTGCCCGTTAGACCGGCACTACACCCGTGGATACTTGGATTAAACTGATTGGTATTAGATACTCGAGGGTCTTTGGGGATTCTAATAAGAATGATGACAGCAGATGTATGAAATGTAAAGATTGCAATCCAGTGCTTGCGTCCTTGAGAAAACCACATGGAAACCATAACCGCACTTGGGCAAGTGGATTCTGCCTGTAATCCGATAAGTAATTCTCACCCTGACACAGTGGTATGGATCACACACAAGTTAGCCAAAAATAGGAAAAATCTCTACATTTGAATGAAAATTGATGTATAAGGATTGTTGAGGGCACTGGTCATGATTTTCATATTAAAATTTCAAAATTCAAAATAGTAGATCCAACATGACTGACTCTTCATATTTTTTGGAACTTAGTTGAAATCAGTAGGTATTAATCTTTGAGGTCGCTGATTGTGAATTCTATATTAAAATTTTGAAATTAAGTGCCTCTACTAAAAGATCCTATGGTAGCCAGCCTATTTGTCGACTCACATTTATTATTATTTTTGAGCACCTTCTTTTTTTCAGATCCAGACCACTGTGTGTAGGCAGCCATGTACATGTGAAATGCCTGCCTTTCAACTTCATTGGTGCTTATTTCTTAAAATCTGCTCGGTTTGGCATGACAGTGAGTCTAACCGGCTCATAGCACAATTTCCATTACCCCCTGAGTGGTTCAGGATCTTTGTCCTGGAACAATGTCCTAAATCCAACACAGTGCCATGCCAAGAGGTACAAGGGAGGCCCTGATTCTTTTCCAAGCTATTTCAAACTTCTTTTCACCCACAGTGTACCTCTTGGACCAGCCTATGGCTGGGTTCAGGTTATGCCTCCAATGTCTGGACAAAGATTTTGCACCATTTAGATTAGTGTCAAGTAACCACAGGGGAGGGATTGAGGGGGGAGGGGAGTCCCATAACATTGGGGCCGGGATTGGTCAAAAAAAAAAAAAAATCTTTTATGGTGAGCTATTTGCTTTCAGTACTGAGTGAGGTGGTAGTGTGGATTTGAACAAGAAAATGATGTCAAGTAAACATTGTGTTTCAGATGCTTGAAGGCACCCTCTACAAACCTTTGAATTTTTTGGCGTTTTGTTTTTATTCCACATATTGGCCAAGAAGATATTTAGGGTTATGCAGCCACCTGTATTTCCCACCTCATTCGCTGCTGCCTTGCAGAAGCCCATCACCACAGTAGATGCCTCGACACAAACTGAGGCTGTCAGTGTCAGCACTAATACTTGCACATGTCAGGCAGCTGAAACTCCCCTGCCTCTAGCCCCACCAACTAAGGCCAAAAAAGCTACAGATACCGCTTTTGCAGACCGTGTGGTCTCTGTTGCTACAGAAGTTGTGCTCGATAAGGAACCTCAAGAAATCATTAAGAAGGCGCCTCATCATAGAAGTGCCTCTCAAAAGAAGAATATTCCGCCAAAGCAGAGTGCTCCCCAAGTCCCCCTTTCCTCCTCATCTTCTCAAAAGGAGAACCCGAGGAAAGTATCTCCACATCCGCTTGCAACTCTTTCGGAAGCGTTATCGAACATCTTAATGGCATCAGTGACTGACAAGGAGGATATTATTATGGACCTCGATGCGTCATCGCCTGAACCAAGCAGTCCATCTGCTACCCAGCACTCAGAGTGCCTCACCATCGCAGCACAAGGGTAGAGAAAAGATAGGCCCACACAGGTGACATGGCTCCTATACTGAAGGACTCGTTCAGAGGAACTGCAGCTTCTTATGAAAGATAGGCCTTTTTGTGTCTCCCTTCAAGAGACACACTTCAAACGAGCTGACGTACTTGTCCTGAGAGGCTATCAACTCCATAGGAAAGACGACCGAACGGGTGATAGAGCACAAGGTGGTGTGGCAGTGTTCGTCAGGGACACTTTTCACTCCTCACCTGTGCCATTGACCACTACACTGAAAGCAGTTGCTGTTTGTATACTGGCCCATCATGATATCACAGTCTGCTCTCTCTCTCTACTCACTGCCTGGAGAGCATGTTGACAGTAATCGCCTGACACAGCTTATTGGAGAACTCCCTCGTCCCTTTCTTCTTTTATGAGATTTTAATGCACATAATGCCTTATGGGGCTCTAACAACAGCTGCCCCAGGGGATGGATGGTTGAGACTGTCATACACTCCTCTGATGTTGTCTTACTGAACACAGGCCAACTTACACATTTTAGCACTACTACAGTTCGTCATGAGCCATAGACCTCTCCCTCTGCTTGCCTGCTCTTGTACACACTGCTCAGTGAAGCGTGGACAATGACCTTCATGGCAGCGACCACTATCCCATTTGGATAGACTTGCCGGTCGCCATAGCTTACAGTTGGAAGCCACAGAGATGGCAGCTGCACAAAGCTAACTGGACACTTTTTCAGCAGTTGGCTATTTTCGAGCAGTGTCATGGTGTCCAAGACTGGGTGGATCTCATCACAACAGTGATTCACAATGCTGCTGACACCTCCATCCCGAAATCGAAGCCAATGCTTCAGCAACCAGCTGTTCCTTGGTGGAATGATGCTTGTCGTTCAGCAATCAGAGACAGAAGAGCAGCATTGCGGCAATTCGATTGGTGTCCCACCGATGTGAATTTGGCCAATTTTCGAGTGGCGAGGGCAAGGGCATGGGAAAGGAGAATTATTAAAGAGAGTAAGCAGAGATCTTTGCAGGAGTTCCTGAACTCCGTCACTAGGTCCACGCCTGCAGGTAAAATATGGGAAGCCATTAGGATGATTTCGGGAAGGAACTCCCGACCGCCAGTAGCAGCTGTGCGAGGGCAGGGATGTCTTTTACAGTCGCACAGGGACATTGCCCAAGTTATGGCAGAATCCTATGCAATTGTTACATCTGATTCTCACCAGGATCCAGTCTTCTGTCAATATCGGACGATACAGGAGAGGGTTTGGCTTTGCCCTCCGTTCCTCCAATGTTGAGGACTACAACCAACCTTTCTCAATGTGGGAGCTGGAATCCGCATTGTCAGCAGCTCATGATTCTGCACCTGGCTATGACAATATACCGTACAGACTGCTGAAACAGTTGGCACCCCAGTCAAAGGAGGTCCTCTTACATCTTTTTAATTAAATTTGGATTAGGGGGAACTTTCCATGTACTTGGAAAGAATCCATTTTAATTCCAATTTTAAAACCGGGGAAAGATCGCACCGACCCAGATAGTTATCGGAGCATTAGCCTCAAGAGTTGCATTGCTAAGACGTTGGAGTATATGGTCAACTGGCGCTTAGTATGGGTCCTCGAAAGGAGATTCTTACTTAGCCGCTCTTAATGTGGGTTCAGGACGTACCACTCTACACTGGATAATCTCACCCTGCTTGAAATTGCGATCCAACAAGCTTTCCTACGGAAGGAACACCTAATCAGTGTTTTCTTTGACCTGAAAAAGGCATATGATACAACCTGGCATCGCCTTGTTGTACAGCAGCTTTACGAGTAGGGTTTTCGTGGACGTTTGCCCACTTTTATCTGATCTTTCCTCTCTGACAGGTATTTTAGATACAAGGTTGGGAGTGCTTTGTCTGACCGTTTTAAACAAGAGAATGGTGTCACGCAAGGGAGTATTTTGCACGTAACGGCATTCGCCATAGCCATAAACAGCATTTCATCCACCGTGTGACCGCCTGTGCAGTGTTCCTTGTTCATGGACCTGGACGACTTCTCCATCTTCTGTGCGTCCTCCTCCATTGCAACGGCAGCTCGTCAATTACATTTGATGATCAGGTGGTTGGAGAAATGGTGTACCACCACTGGTTTAAAATTTTCCTTGGGGAAAACTGTCTGTGTGGATTTTATTCACTCCCTTTTCCTTTTTAATACACCTGTTTTAAAAATAGGAGACACTGTCCTCAAGGTTCAGGACAAGGTGAAATATCTTGGCCTCACTTTCGACAAGAGGCTGATGCGTTTGCCGCACCTTAAAGAAGTCAAACTGCTATGCCTCAAGGCTCTAACTATCCTAAAATGTCTTGGGGTGCTGACAGGGCACGTCTGCTCCATTTCTATAAAGCTTTCATGCGGCCTAGACTGGAATATGGGTCCCAGGTCTATGGATTGGTCAGGCCTTTGTACCTGAAAATACTGGATGCAGTACACCACAAAGGTATCAGGCTGGTGACTGGTGAATATCGCACAAGTCCCGTACTTAGCCTGTGTGCAGAAGCTGGTGAACCCCACTCTCTATTCGCCTTCTTCTGCTCATGGCACGCCTGGCGTACAGATCTCTGTCAGCTCCACACACGTTACTTTCTCTCAGCAGCT
Source organism: Locusta migratoria (assembly GCA_026315105.1). Lineage (NCBI taxonomy): Eukaryota > Metazoa > Arthropoda > Insecta > Orthoptera > Acrididae > Locusta > Locusta migratoria. Next base: position 637,662,681 of record CM048746.1, on the reverse strand, counting down.
AAACCAATGTTTGTTCCACAACCGCCCACAGGCTAAGAGACCGTTTGGGATTTGAGCACAGGAGAGCCTTAAGTTGCTGCAGGTGCAGGGCATCAAGGTTCAATGCCAGGGGTGGAGTAGGGGTTCTCCCTGGCTCCTTGGTAGGTCTACATTGATTTTACGGAGCCTTGTACCTCGGACAGTTACTTTTATAAAAGTAGATTTTTGGAGATTTAAACCACCATGCAAATTTTATTATTGTCTAGACAGAGGGATACAAGCAGGGAGATCGTCTTGGCTGCTCTGTTATGTTCCCTGACTGTCCTTCGGATAGGGCTTCCAAAACAGTTTTCCGTTTACTATGCGGAACTGTTTGTATCCTGAGTGCTCTAGAACAGATCAAAAGGCATCGAGGTATGAAGTTCCTAATCTCCTAAGACTCCCATAGCACCCTTCTCGCTGCCGACCAAATGTCTTTGGCAGATTGGATGGCGCAATACATACAGGACGCTTTCCTTGCACTGCAATGACACTCGAAGGAGATAATCTTCTGTTGGATTCCTGAGCACAGAGGGATCCAGGGAAATGAGCTGGCCAATGCAGCAGCTCAAGAGGCTTGCTCTCTCTTCCCTGCCATATGCTGTTCCGTCCTGCTGAAATCCGTCACCTCCTTTGTGACACAAACAACCATGGCTATGTGGGAGGATCAGTGGTTAGATGTGGCGGATAATAAACTATGCATGGTAAAATCCTCAGTCCAGCCATGGTGTACGTCCATCCGCCCTCGCCGAGATGATGAAGTCGCCCTCACTCGTCTTCAAATTGGTCATTGCCCGCTGACGCATGGCATTCTTTTGCGCAGTGAAAAACTACCGGAGTGTGACAGATGTAAGACACAACTGTCAATACGACATATTTTAACAGAATGTGTTTTATTTGCTGGTACCAGGCCAAATTTGGGTCTCTCACAGGACCTGAAATCTATTTTAGGGGACGATGAGGCATCTGTAGATCGTGTTTAAGATTTTGTTCCATGTCTGGACTTTTTCCCAAAATACTGGGTGTGCGATTTTAATATGTGTCAGAATGGCTCGGTCACCTTTTATTGTCGCGTTGCAATGGAAACAGGCTTGACTTCAAAGGCAACTGAACACAGCACTTATACTGAAAGCACGTTTATTACGAACTCAACATACACGCAGCACTGACTGCCTCTCAGGCAGAGTGCTCTGCTATTTATACACAGTCAGAATTTACCAAAAATTAGAAGAACAGTTAACATAAGAAACAAGTAGAATTTACAAGTGAACATAAGAAAGATGTAGAACCTTTAGGAATTGTAAATTACAAAGAAATAAATTTTTGCCGGTGGGCGGGATTGAGCCGGCGAACTTCTGCTCCGCAGTCCGTGACGTTATCCCCTGCGCCACGCCGGCAGTTGGTGTTCGTTGTCTCTCGCGGCATTGCTCCCTCTCCTGGAGAAATAGCGACCCGCTGTTATGATCCCTGTGGAGCCAGCTGCAATGTCCTGGATCTTGACCATGTCATGGGTCCTCTGTATGACAGTTCAAGAGAATCCTTCCCTTCTCCGCGATTATCGACGACAGACGTTCCTGTCATGGCTTCATCAGGAACATTACCGTCCTTAAAGTCCTTGAACAAGAAGCCATTGTCATCTACCTGCTCTTCAGGATCGCAGTAAGGCATCATGCACAGGACGTGAACAATGTCTCTTCGTTTTTGACGTTTCGACGACTGCTCATAATTCTCAACTTCGTATGTGACGTCTGACAGGCGGCGTATGACACGATACAGACCAAAGTGTCACTTCAATAACTTTTCTGACAGTTCAACCTTCTGTACAGGGGTAAAAATCCATACCAGATCTCCTGGGCTGTACACAACAGGTCGGTGCTTGTCGTTATACCTCTGACGGTCCTTCTCCTGGGCGTCCAGTGTCTGTATGCGAACCAGCTGTCTTGCTTCTTCGACCCTAGTGATGAGCTGTTTATCATAGTCATCCTGAGTGTCGTCCGGTTGGAACGGGAACAGTGTATCCATTGTCATCTCAGCTTCACGGCCATGGAGCAGGAAAAACGGAGTGAAGCCTGTGGTGTCTTGTCTTGCGGTATTGTAAGCAAATGTCACGACTGGCAGAATTGCATCCCAATCCTGCTGCTCAACATCGGCGTACGACGACAGCGTGTCGGCTAATGTTTTGTTAAAACATTCCATAAGACCATTTGTCTGAGGATGGTATGCAGTTGTCATTCTGTGGACAATGTTGCACCGTGACATTACCTCTGATACTAGTTTTGACTGGAATACTTTTCCACGATCAGATATCATGACACGTGGTGCTCCATGCTTCAAAATAATGTCTTCTACAAGGAATTTTGCGATCTCTGGAGCTTCTGCAGTCGGCACAGGTTTGGTGACAGCGTAGCGTGTGAGGTAGTCAGTGCAGACTATTATCCAATGGTTAACGGTTGTCGACTTCGGGAACCTCCCTAAAAGATCGATCCCAAGTCGGTGGAATGGAGCTGCTGCCGGCGGAATCGGTACGAGATGTCCTGGAGGTAATTGCGGCACATGCTTCCGTCGCTGGCACTCTTTACAGTGACTCACATAGTGCTTGACAGATTGGTAGAGACCTTTCCAGTAATACCTGTGTCTGATTCTGTCTAGGGTCTTCACGAATCCCAGATGACCGGATATTGGAGCATCATGGAAATATTTGAGAATAGCTGGCTGGAGATGAGCTGGAACAACAAGTAGCCATTTGGGGCCCAGTGGATCGTAGTTGCTCTTGTACAATGTTCCGTTTATAAGTTGGAACTCTCCATTGGTCGGTTCTCCTTTCTCCAAGGCCTCTATTATTTTTAATAGTGTTGGATCTTCCCTCTGTTCAGCTGCAACGTCATCTAATTCAGTGAGAGCTGAAATTTCATTAATGCTGTTGTGTCCCACTAATGGATTCCTTGAAAGGCAGTCGGCATCCTTGTGTTTACGCCCGTTCTTGAATACCACTGTGACATCGTACTCTTGGAGTCTTAGTGCCCATCTTGCTAGTCGACCTGATGGATCCTTCAAGCTAGTCAGCCAACACAAAGAATGGTGGTCTGTCACGACGGTGAATGGTTTGCCGAATAAATACGGCCGGAACTTGTTAATAGCCCAGATAACCGCGAGACATTCTTTTTCAGTTGTAGAGTAGTTTCTCGGACTTTGAGAGTACTCTTGACGCATAGGCTATCACTTTTTCAGCACCTTCCTGAACTTGTACAAGCACTGCACCAATCCCATGGCCACTGGTGTCTGTGTGAAGTTCTGTTTCTGCATTCTCGTCGTACAAGGCTAGCACTGGTGTGGAAGTTAGAGCCTCCTTAAGTGCTCGGAAAGCTCATTCTTTTGTCTCATCCCAGTAAAATTTGGCATCTCCCTGCAGAAGTTCTTGTAATGGACGTGCCTTGTTACAAAATCCTTTTATGAAACGTCGGTAGTATGAGCACAGCCCGAGAAAACTTCTTACATCACGAATGTGCTGAGGAGTTGGAAATTCTGTGACTGCCCTTACTTTATCTGGATCAGGACGGACACCATCTCCGTTGACTAGGTGCCCCAGGATTTTTATCTCTTTGTCGACGAAGAGGCACTTCTTTGGATTGAGGCGGAGACCTGCAGCCTGAACACACTTCAACACAGTTGACTGGCAACTCAGATGTTCTTCAAATGTTTTCGAGAAAATGACAATGTCATCTAAATAGCAGACACACGTCGTCCACTTAAGGTGTCGCAGCAAGTTGTCCATCATGCGTTCGAATGTTGCTGGAGCATTACATAATCCAAATGGCATTACTTTAAATTCATAGAGACCGTCAGGTGTAATAAAAGCCGTCTTCTCCCTGTCAGCTTCGTCAACCTTAAGTGGACGACGTGTCTCTGCTATTTAGATGACATTGTCATTTTCTCGAAAACATTTGAAGAACATCTGAGTTGCCTGTCAACTGTGTTGAAGTGTGTTCAGGCTGCAGGTCTCCGCCTCAATCCAAAGAAGTGCCTCTTCGTTGCCAAAGAGATAAAAATCCTGGGGCACCTAGTCAACGGAGATGGTGATCCAGATAAAGTAAGGGCAGTCACAGAATTAACTCCTCAGCACATTTGTGATGTGAAAAGTTTCCTCGCACTGTGCTCATACTACCGACGTTGCATAAAAGGATTTTGCAAACAGTCATGACAGACCACCATTCTTTGTGTTGGCTGACTAGCTTGAAGGATCCATCAGGTCGACTAGCAAGATCGGCACTACGACTCAAAGAGTACGATGCCATAGTGGTATTCAAGAACGGGCGCAAACACAAGGATGCCGACTGCCTTTCGAGGAATCCATTAGTGGGACACAACAGCATTAATGAAATTTCAACTCTCACTGAATTAGATGATGTTGCAGCTGAACAGAGGGAAGATCCAACACTATTAAAAATAATAGAGGCCTTGGAGAAAGGAGAACCGACCAATGGAGAGTTCCAACTTATAAACGGAACATTGTACAAGAGCAACTATGATCCACTGGGCCCCAAATGGCTACTTATTGTTCCAGCTCATCTCCAGAGAACACCGACGGGTGTCTAATGTGCAGTTGCCTTATTGCTGGTTTTGTCTCCATCGTTCTTCTGATAATACGGACTTTTGGAAGGATGTACTCAGTGTATCCCTTATATTCCGGTTCCAGTCCGTGTAAGCGACGGCTTTTACGTTGCCTAATCGGAGCCACGGTAATGCAGCTGCTGCACAGTGTACCCGGCACCTCCACTAAACAATGTCACGTTGCAATGGAAACAGGCTTGACTTCGAAGGCAACTGAACACAGCACTTATACTGAAAGCAAGTTTATTACGAACTCAACATACACGCAGCACTGACTGCCTCTCAGGCATAGTGCTCTGCTATTTATGCACAGACAGAATTTACCAGAATATAGAAGTACAGTTAACATAAGAAACAAGTAGAATTTACAAGTGAACATAAGAAAGATGTAGAACCTTCTGGAATTGTAAATTACAAAGAAATAAATTTTTGCCGGTGGGCGGGATTGAACTGGCGAACTTCTGCTCCGCAGTCCGTGATGCTATCCCCTGCGCCACGCCGGCAGTTGGTGTTCGTTGTCTCTCGCGGCATTATTTTTAAGTAGTCACCAGTTCACATACATCTGTTAATGTTTTATCCTCAGTTTTAGTCCTTCTACAAGTTGTTTTATTCTATCCCTACAGCTGTAGGTGTGCTTTTATATTTCGCAAGTCCATCCGATATGCGTCATTTTTCTTCCATCCGTTCAAGTTTGAGTACGGGCGCTGATGACCTCGATGTTGAGTGCCCTATATCACAAATCACCATCATCACTTCAACATTTGACTAATAGCAATATGTGTAGTATTGTTAATTACCAAATTCATTTATATACAGGGAAGTCTTCTTCCAAAGGCACACTGCCAAAAATAAGTTACAAATACTGGTATATCTCTAGTGGACACTTGATACATATCCCCATACATGTCATGTATTGGGCTTGTGCACAGCAATACAGGGTAATTTATGGATATTATTTTTTTCTTTTCCCCAGAAAAATGTGTCTTTGTAATACGAATTCATCATATTGATTGAATTATGTTTAAATAATGTTAAATTACATGTTTTGCTCTTTGTCAAATGTCACAATGAAACCTAAAATAGTGGGAGGGAATTTTGAAAAAGTGTTTTACCAAATCAGAGTACTGTTTCAAAGTAGGCCTACTTTATACCATTTTAATGTTTCAGTGGTATTCATTCACAAAAAAATAAACGTTTCCCCAAGGATGTGTTCGACCCACTTAATGGTCGTATGGAAATGTATAAAAGATGTTTCTCTTTTGCTCTACAATAAAGTGTATTCAAACCTGAGAAAAATTGATGTGTAAATACTAAATAGCTTGTAGTCGCAATTGAGTTTAGTTCTTTGTTCCTTTCATATCTTGTAATTGCTTCTCTGGTTGTCTGTGTTATTATAGGGTGCCAAAAAACCATTTACTGAAGTTATTAAAGCTAATATCGGTGACTGTCATGCTATGGGACAGGTGCCTATTACATACATTAGACAGGTGAGTCTGTAAATATTTCTTTAGAACATTTTAAAATTAATTATCATGAACATTCATACAGCTACATATGTTATATGTGTTGTCCTTTCAGTGGATTATTTATTTCAGGTGCTTTCCCTGGTCTCTTATCCAGCATTACTTGATGATCCTAAGTATCCTGATGATGTGAAGTGTCGAGCAAAAGAAATTCTGGCTGGTTGCAGAGGTGGCAGTGTTGGTTAGTATGGCTGCAAGACATTGAACTACAATGGCCACAGTAACATATGTACTATCAAGTACATACTGCTTCTATTATCTCATAAGTATTCTATGTTTAAAGGGTCGTATTCTGATTCTCCGGGTATTGAAATTATCCGGAGACATGTAGCAGAATATATAGCGAGGAGAGATGGCATTCCAAGTTCTTGGGAGGATGTTATGTTGTCAGCTGGTGCATCTGAAGGCATAAAGGTTAAGAAATAGCCTGTAATTTTTTAGAAATAAGTATTATGAGAGTTGTGCATTATTTTAAACATTGTAGCTATGCATTGGAATAAATTGTTTTACAAATTACAAGAACTTAAAAGGTTGGCTTCAGTTCATTTAAGCAGTTGTGAATAATGTTTCAGTCAGTGATGAAGCTGCTGATAGCAGATGTGAATGGGAAGCGGCCTGGTGTCATGATTCCAATTCCTCAGTATCCTCTGTATTCTGCTACTATTTCTGAGTTTAATATGGTGCAGGTCAGTGTAGTGGATTTTTATTTCTTATTATATGTATTATATGACTACAGGGTGATTATAATTAAATGTCAGCTGTTTGTGCCAGAGTATAAGCAAAACAAAGTACTGAATGTGTACACACTTCTAACTGTGCATTGCAGGATCTAAATTGTTACTAGTTTCAAGACTTGTTTGGTGTGAGTACCAGTATGAAACTGTATGGTTAAAACACGAACACAGTGTATTTCAAACTTTCATAGTCACTATGGTCCTGGAATAAACAAACTGGGCTTCACTCATAAAGCCGTTTTGATAAAATGGCACTTCACAAACTTCCTCTCCAAGGAATTCAGATTTCTTGTCAATATGTGTATGGTGCACATGGGTCTCAGCTGTTGCAGCCTTTCTTCTGTCTGGGGCTGCATTTCCTTCCTAGCCTCCTTCCCTCATAGTTCCTTTCCCCACCTACATTCTTCTTCTTCTTCTTCTTCTTCTTCTCCTCTCTCTCTCTCTCTCTCTCTCTCTCTCTCTCTCTCTCTCTCTCTCTCTCTTGTTTGTTTGTGTGTGTGTGTGTGTGTGTGTGTGTGTGTGTGTGTGTGTGTGTGTGTTCTTAAGACAACTTGTCTGTTTCCTTGGTTCTGATTATTTCCGTCATGCCTTTGTTCTCTTGGCACTGTCTGGTTCCGCAATTGACCAGTCTTTCTGAATAATATGAATGAATGAATGAATGAAAAATCATAGAGTGAGCCATTTGGGAATGAACTCCATTCTTATCATCTACTGTTGGGTTCCTGTCTCTCCCTTCCCCCCCCCCCCCCTCCTCCTCTTGCCCTCATCTACACCCTTACCAGGTTAAAGACAAGAGTTGACACTGATATTCTCATCCTGGCCTTCAAAGGGAATATTCTCCCCGCCATATTCCATGTTTTTGTTACCTCAGTTCCAGCCACATACCCTCCAAATGAGATCCTAACCCTGTCTACATTGACAGAGGCTGCATTGTCCATGTGAGGAATTCTTGCACCCCACTGCCCATGTGCACACTCCGTGATTGAGAGATTGCCTAGTGTATAAAAAGGAAAAGAACATCCAGTAACTGAAGACACTCGGATTGTCCGCCTTATTCTGATGCCCGGCAATATTTGTGAAAGATACATTGCCACTTGCCTCAGAGATGTCTCAATGATTCTCGTGCACACACACACACACACACACACACACACACACACACACACACACACACGACTGCTGTCTCCAGCTGCTGTGGCCAGACTGTGGACCAGTATTGGGGGTGAGGAGCCAGTATGAAGAGGGATGCAGGAGGGTTGTGGAGGGGAGGGCTGCAAGGTAGGGTTGGTGAATACAAGGTCCATTCCATAAGTAATGCGACCAATTTCTGATGCAGGGGTACACCACAACGTGTTGAATCAGCTGGGCTAAGTGGAGGGGAGTGCTAGCTTCAAAACACTCGTTGTCCCATTTGGCTGTGAGCTCCTGGATAGTCAGGACATACATAAACTCAAAACGGGATTGCGGAAATGCAACACGGCACAATGGATCATTCTGTAGAGAAACGGTATGCAATCAAATTTTGGGAAGTCTGTCACCAAACGTGTCCGTTACTTCAGTGTGCTTGTCCAGATCACAAGTTTTCCGATGGCATAAGTCATTCTAGGAGGGCCGAGAGGAAATCGCCAATTAACCTCGCAGTGGACGGCCATTAACCTCATGAGTCCGAAAATGAGATCCGTTTGCCCGATTGTTTGAACTCTGACAGTTGGGTAAGCCTTCAGTTGATAGCACAAACCCTGAACATGGCAAAAACAACCATTTTCTGCATTGTGACTGAAGATTGGAACATGACAAAGGTGTGTTCCAAATGCGTCCAAAAAGTGTTGACTGACGAACACAAGCTCGTGTGATTGCTTTGGTGCCAAGGAATGTTGGAAGTGTGTGAAAATGATCCTAATTTTTTAAACTTAGTTATCACTGGTGATAAGTCGTGGATTTTTGAGTAAGACTCGGAGACAAATAGGTAGTTCAGAGTGGCACACCCCATTGTCGACCCATCTCAAGAAGGCACACATTAGCAAGTCCAGGATGAAAACCATGCTCATTGTCTCCTTTTACGTCGGAGGCATTGCCTGCCATGAATTCATACTGTGAACTCGGTTTTCTACTTAGAAGTGCTCAAAAGACTGAAAAGAAGGGTCTTGTGTTGCTGAAGTGACATCAAGGACACATGGAAACTTCACCACGTCAACATGCCGAGTCACAGTGCCTTCATTGTCAAAGAGTTCCTAGCCAGCACCAACACCCCATTGGTTCCCCACCCTTCCTAAAGCCCTGACCTGGCTCCCACTGACTTTTTGTTTCTTCGGTTAAAAGGAGTCATGAAAGGAAAACATTGGGACACGATTAAAAACATCCAGGTGCATGTTAAATCAGCTCTAAAGGACGTACTGGAAGAGGCCTTCCAGGCATGGAGACACTGCTTCCAGAAGCGTATAGACACAAGAGGGTGCTATTTTGAAAAATTTTGCATTATTTGTAGGAATATATTCAATAATTGATTTTTTAATGAATTTTTTAAAAGAGTTGACCCGCATTTGAGTGAAAGTTTTGTTTATTGTCACTACCTGCTTTCGGCCTTAGGCCATTTTCAAGTGCTGTGATAAAAGTTGTCAGATAGGTTTCTTTAGGTCATGGTCATAATAATAATATATATATATATTTGGAGTTATTTTATTATTATGACCATGACCTAAGGAAACCTATCTGACAACTTTTATCACAGCACTTGAAAATGGCCCAAGGTCGAAACCAGGTAGTGACAATAAACAAAACTTTCAATCAAATGGCGGTCAGCTCTTTTAAAAAAAATTTATGTGACTGAGACTCCTGACACCTACAAAATCATTTTATGAATTTGGTCACATTACTTATGGAACACACCTTGTATAACAGCACTTTGTGATGGAGGGAAGAATGGGAGAGGAGAGACTGAAGTGTGGCGGAATGGAAGACAAACCTGAGGCTAGTGTGGGCAGTGGAGGGAGGTCGGTGAACGAAACAGCAAAGGTTTAAGCGTGGGGATTTCAGGAGCGTAGGATATATTGTAGGGAGATTTCCCATTTCAAGGCAGGATGAATGGTAGTCGAAACCATGGTGAAGAATGTGTTTTAATTGCTCCAGTTCTGCATAGTACTGGGTCACAAGAAGGTGCTGTTTTTTGGCCAAATGCTGAGTGTGATGGAGGATTTGGATGACTGGTCAGATAGGGCAAGTGAGATTTGTTTTTGGACAAGGTTGGAAAGGTAGCAAAAGTCAGTGAAAGTCTCAGTGAGACCTTTGACATATTTGAAGAGAGACTGTTTTTTGTCACTGCATATTCAATGAACATGGGTGGCTAGGTGTATGGGAGGGAAGCCAACCAGGAAATGAGGGTGAAGGGAAAGTTGCCCACAAATATTGCCTAAAAGATGTATTCAAGTAGAAAACCTGGTGCATCACCTTCTGGCACTTACAGCTCAAGCTCAGTTGTTAAGGCATCTCTGTCAGTGGGAGAAATAACCATGTAGACCTGTGACCTACAATTCAGTGCTGCTGCAGTTTTGACAACACCCAGCCCCACAATAGCATTGTCATATGCTAACAGTAATCTTCGGCCTCCACCAACAAAATCACCTGCTTTACAGATGTACCGGTATATCTGGAAATGTGAGGAGGACTACTCCCAGGATGACTTCCTGTGCACAGTTAGCCAACAACATATGGGTCCTCAACTGAGACATCAAATAAACGGAAAAGATCCTCCCCCTCTGCTCAAGGCATTCCTCTCCAACAGTGTAATCTATTGATGATTTCCCCACCAGACAACCTCAGTGTCACTGAGGCACACTGGCAACAGTTAGGTGGCTGACATGTAGTCTTATCGTCATGATATTCTTCTCAGGACTGGATGGCTTTAACATACAGATGTTCAAATACCTTTCTTCTTCGGATCTGCCCCCCAGGGGGCCCACAGTTCTTTTGTGGGTACGTGTGTGGAGCGCACGGGGCCCCGAGCCAGAGCAGCCTTTCTTCTGCCCCGGGCTGCTTCACTTTCCCTCCCGGTTTATGCCTTCGCCCGGAGACGGGCGTATTTCACGAGTTCAGGTGTTTTCTTGTTGTCGTTACTCTTATTCCTTGGTTCCTTCCTTTCTTACCCTTTGTTTCTGTCTCTCTCTCCTTGTCCTCTCCTCGCCTTCTTCTCCTCATTAGTCTCCGCCTCGGCGTTTGAGACACCTTTCCTTCTTTCTCTTCACTTCCTCTATTCTTCTTCTTTCCTCCCTGTGCGTGTCTGAAGGCCGACCCACGCATTATCGTGCGTAGCAGGTGACGGGGTAACGCGTAATTCCCCGCCCCGGGTAGACAAGTAGGGCACGTACGTACCCCCTGGTAAAGGCCAGGCCCAGGGAGGGGTGATTACCCGAGCTGGTACCTTCCGAACATGCCAATTGGTCCCTCCGTCAGTTCTCGGGAGGTGTGACCTGAGGTGTGAACAATCACCTAAGGTGGGTAAGCCCTCGGAGAGGGCCCCCACTAGGAAGGAGCGCGCCATCGGAGACGCCGGTAATCACGGGGGACACTTCTGCAATGACTTCCTTCTCTTCTTCACTGACATTGACCCAGAAACGTAAGATAGATTCGCCTCAGCAAAAGAAGACTCTGCCTAATTTGCCGAAATTTCTTGTTGTGTCGCGCACCGACGGAAAAGATTTCACTTCTGTCAATCCTTTCGTTATACAGAAAGGTGTTGATGCAATTGCTGGCCCTGTTAAAACCTGTTCGCGTCAGCGCAATGGCTCACTGTTGCTGGAAGTGGACAGTGCTTTCCAAGCCCAGAAACTTATCCGGACTACGTTATTACACACGTTTCCAGTCAAAGTAGAAGTGCACCGCACACTCAACTCGTCACGTGGGGTAGTTTTTACGAGATCCCTTGACGGGTTGTCTGATGACGACATCCGGTCCTATATGTCCGATCAGGGTGTGACAGCCGTCCACAGGGTGATGAAAAAGGTAGATAACCAGCTGACACTGACTCGTACTGTGTTTTTGACATTCGACAGAGTTGACCTCCCGTCGAAGGTCAAAGCAGGGTACGAAGTTATCTCAGTCCGCCCTTATATTCCAAACCCAACGCGCTGCTACCAATGCCACAGGTACAACCATACCCGTGAACATTGCCCACATGCAGCAAAATGTGTCACTTGTGGTAGGGACGCCCATGAGGGGGATTGCCCACCTCCGTCCCCTCACTGCCTTAACTGCAACGGCGACCATGCGGCTTCCTCTCGCGACTGCCCTGTATATAAGGATGAAAAAATCATTCAGCAAATTTGGGTCACGGAGAAGGTATCAACATCTGCCGCTCGAAAGTTGTTGGCGAGTCGAAAGCCCACTGTCCTCCCAGCGGGTACGTACAGTAAGGTCCTCACCTCAACTCGACCTACCAAGGATTCCAGTACCCAGACCTGTGATTTCACTTTCGCTGACACAGTTGTGAACCTCTAGTAAACCGCGGGCACCTAAACAAGGTGCCCGGACCTTGAAAAAGGAACCCATCCGTGAGGATTTTCTGCGTTCTCAGGCTTCCCAACCGTCAACTGCCTCTTCCCGCCGTCACTCTTCCAGAAGAGCTGACAAGAAAAAGAGTTCCTCTCCTTCCCCGCCGAGGCGTGACCCATCTGTCGCCCGTCCAACAGTTGCCGGCCTCGGCCGTCTTCTGTTTCACCGGGACGCTCCGTTTGCCGGGCGCCCGGCCCTTTACCGGCGGTGGAAACTGCCCCACCTGATCAACTCAGGGAGGTGGCAGGCGCGTCGGTCGAACCAATGGAACATGACCCTTTGCCCCCAGACAGCGATAGCAGTGCTCCCTCGAAATCCGGTCCTCAGCGACCATCGAGGTGACCCCGCTCGCTACTTGGTTTTTATCCTTATTTCTTCTCTCATTTTTATCATGGCGCTCCTTCAATGGAACATTCACGGCATTCGTTCTAATCGGGAGGAGTTAAAACTACTCCTTCGATTGCACTGCCCGCTTCTAGTCTGCCTCCAGGAAACTAAGTTGCGTCCACGTGATCGTGCAGACTTTCCACACTACACCTCTGTGCGGTTCGACCTGCCACCCGTGGAAGGTGTCCCAGCCCATGGAGGGGTTCTGATGCTCCTTCGAGACGATGTCTATTTCCATCCCATTTCATTGCATACTCACCTACAGGCAGTTGCCGTCCGCATCACCTTATCCACATTTACCTTCTCCCTCTGTAATATATAATCGCCATCGTCATCTGCCCTTACTAGGGCAGATGTGCTAAACCTTGTTGACCAGCTCCCTTCACCTTTCGTGTTGGTAGGCGACTTTAATGCCCACCACCCCCTATGGGGCTCTCCGGCACCTTGTCCGAGAGGCTCCCTTTTGGTGGACCTTCTCCACCACCTCGATCTTGTCTGCCTCAACACCGGTGCACCGACCTTCCTTTCTGACACAACACACACTTATTCCCATATAGACCTCGCAATATGCACTCCTCAGCTTGCCGGTCGGTTTGAGTGGTATGCACTTTCTGACACGTACTCGAGTGACCATTTCCCTTGTATCATCCACTTCCTACATCATTCCCCATCTCCACGTCCCACCAGTTGGAACATTTCTAAAGCCGACTGGGGGCTTTATTCTTCCATGGCTGTTTTTCACAATCAGCATTTTCCCAACTGTGACAGTCAGGTCGAATACCTCACAGAGGTTATTCTCACTGCTGCTGAACGTTCCATACCTCGTACATCCTCTTCTCCACGTCGTGTCCAGGTCCCTTGGTGGACTGCAGTCTGCCGCGACGTGCTTCGAGCCCGACGCCGTGCCTTACGCACCTTCCGCCGCCACCCAACTTTGGAGAATTGCATCAATTACAAACGTATGAGAGCGCAGTGCCGTCGTATCATAAACGACAGCAAGAAAGCTTGCTGGACAGCTTTTACTAGTTCTTTTAACCGTTTTACTCCCTCCACGGTTGTCTGGGGTGGCCTACGCCGTTTGTCCGGCATCAAGGTCCACTCCCCGATTCCTGGCCTGACCGTGGAGAACGCGGTCCTCGTGGACCCAGCTGATGTTTCAAACGCATTGGGTCGTTTCTTTGCGGAGGTTTCGAGCTCTGCCCATTACCACCCTGCCTTTCTCCCTCGCAAACACGTAGAGGAGGCACGGCTGCCTTCTTTCCGCTCTTTTAATCGTGAAAATTATAACGTCGCCTTCACCATGCAGGAGCTAGATCGTGCTCTCGCCCTGTCCCGGTCTTCTGCTCCCGGGCCCGATTCCATTCATATTGAGATGCTGAAGAACCTCTCTCCTGCGGGCAAGTGCTTTCTTCTTAGTACCTACAATCGCATATGGACTGAAGGTCATATTCCCACAAGTTGGTGTGAAGCCATTGTTGTCCCCATCCCCAAACCAGGGAAGGACAAACACCTTCCTTCCAGTTATCGTCCCATTTCTCTGACGAGCTGCGTCTGTAAGGTGATGGAACGCATGGTTAACGCTCGGTTGGTCTGGCTCCTCGAATCTCGCCGCCTCCTGACTAATATCCAATGCGGTTTTCGTCGACACCGCTCTGCTGCTGACCACCTCGTTACGTTGTCGACCTTCATTATGAACAACTTTCTAAAGAAGCGTCAAACAGTAGCCGTGTTCTTCGACTTGGAGAAGGCATATGATATCTGTTGGAGAGCGGGCATTCTCCGCACATTGCACACATGGGGCCTTCGGGGCCGCCTTCCTCTTTTCATTCAAGCGTTTTTGGCGGATCGCAAGTTCCGGGTACGGGTGGGCTCTGTTTTGTCAGATACCTTTTGCCAGGAGAATGGGGTACCACAGGGCTCCGTCTTGAGTGTGGCGCTCTTTGCCATTGCAATCAATCCGATCGTGGACTGCCTTTCAGCCGACTTCTCCGGATCTCTTTTTGTTGACGATTTCGCAATTTATTGTAGCGCCCAGCGGACATGTCTCTTGGAGCGTTCTCTCCAACGCTGTCTTGACCGTCTATATTCCTGGAGCATCGCAAACGGCTTCCGATTCTCCACTGAGAAAACTGTGTGTATCAATTTTTGGAGATACAAGGAATTTCTTCCACCTTCTCTACGTCTCGGCCCTGTTGCTCTCCCTTTCGTGGAGACTACGAAATTCTTGGGACTCATGTTGGATCGGAAACTTTGCTGGTCCACACACGTGTCCTACCTGGCTGCCCGTTGTGCCCGATCCCTTAACGTTCTTCGTGTCCTCAGTGGCACGTCATGGGGAGCGGATCGTACCGTCCTGCTTCACCTTTACCAGGCCATTGTTCAGTCGAAGCTCGACTATGGAAGCCTTGTGTACTCTTCAGCACGGCCGTCGATTCTCCGCCGTCTCAACTCTATCCACCATCGTGGATTACGTCTGGCGACCGGTGCATTTTATACCAGCCCTGTTGAAAGTCTGTATGCCGAGGCTGCTGTATTACCCTTGACCACTCGACGTGACATACTCTTGTGTCGGTATGCATGCCGCCTACGGTCGATGCCCACCCATCCATCTTACAGATTATTTTTTGACGACTCACTCGATCGCCAATATCAGTTGTCTGCGATTGCCTTGCTTCCACCGGGAGTTCGGTTTCGCCGCCTGCTACAGCGGCTCGATTTTACCCTTCCTTCCACCCTTCGGTTGAGCGAAAGCCCATTGCCACCGTGGCATCAGGCCCAGGTTCACACACACCTCGAACTTAGTTCGCTCCCCAAGGAGAGCACTCCGGATTTGGTATTCCGCTCGAGGCTTGTCGAACTCCGTTCGCGGTTCGATAATGCCGTATTTATTTACACTGATGGTTCCAAGAGCACTGCCGGTGTCGGATCTGCCTTCGTCGTCGGGGACAACCGGTTCCAATACAAGCTCCCTGACCGGTGCTCGACCTTCACGGCTGAGCTTTTCGCCCTCCACCAGGCCGTTTTGTATACCTGCCGCCACCGCCAACCTTTCTATGCCATATGTTCTGACTCCCTTAGTGTCCTGCAGAGTCTTAAGGACCCTTTCTCGAACCATCCTCTCGTGTATCGGATCCAACGCTCCCTCCAGTTGCTGGCGGATGACAGCTGTCACGTTTCTTTCCTGTGGGTCCCTGGCCATGTGGGTGTGCCCGGGAATGAGGCCGCCGACACAGCAGCCAAGGCAGCAGCTCTTTTGCCTCGCATGGCTACCTTTTGCGTCCCATCGGACGATGTTCAACGGGCTCTTCGCCGGAGTATCGTGTCGCAATGGCACAGTGTGTGGCTTTCACTGTACAACAATAAATTGCGAACTGTCAAACCGATCCCGACCGCTTGGAGGACATCCTCACGCCCCTCTCGGCAGGAGGAGGTCATCCTGGCTCGGTTGCGGATCGGTCATTGCCGTTTCAGCCACCGTCACTTGCTATCCGCCGAACCTGCACCGCTATGCTCCTGCGGTGAACTGCTGACAGTGCGTCATGTTTTACTGACTTGTGTTAATTTTAATCATCTCCGTGTAGCCCTTCACTTTCCGTCTACTCTGGAGGAAATTTTAGCTGATGACACACGAGCAGCGTCTCGGGTTTTGCGTTTTATGAACTTGGCCAACCTATCCAAGGATATTTAACCCTTTTAATTGTCTTTTATCTATTGTTTTAGCTTCTTGTTGATGTTCTGACAGTCACTATTTTTTTGTGATCATAGCGAATCAATGTTCTTGGCTGGGCGCTAATGACCATAGAAGTTGTGCGCCCTACAACCACAAAAAAAAAAAAAAATTCTTCGGATCTGCACTTTCTTCTTTGAAAACACAATAGCATCTGAAAAGATGGAACATTTCCCAGATGCTGGTGTGAAGCCATAGTCATTTCAATTCCGAAGTCGTGTAAGGACAAATATCATCCTTCTAGCTGCCATCCAATTTACCTCACCAGCAGCTTTTGCAAGGTGATAGAACAAATGATTGATTTAATCTTATTGTGATTGAATTCTTGGAATCTCCTTACAGATGCTCATTCCAGTTTTAGTAAACACTGTTCTGCAGTTAATCATCTTGTCACCCTATCAACCTGTATTGTGAACAACTTTTTGCGAGTGTACCAAACAGTGGTCATATTTTTTGATCTGGAGAAGAAATACGACACCTGTTAGAGGACGGGTATCCTACATACTTTGCACACATGGGGATTCTGTGGTCTCCAGCCAATTTTTAGTCAGGAATTCTTAAGACTGTTTCTTCTTCGTTTTTTTTTTTTTTTTTTTTTTTTTTTTTTTTTTTTTTTAAAACTGAACTAGGTGGTGTATTGGTAACTCACACTGGATTCACATTCAGGACTTGGTGGTTGAAATCCACTTCCAGCCTCCTAGATAAAGGTTTTCTGTGATTTTTCCTAAACTACTCCAGACAAATACTGAGATGGTTTCTTTGAAAGGGAACAGTTGATTTCCTTTGCAATCCTTACCCAAAAATCTGTACTGACCTCCGTCTGTAATGACCATGCTGTCAACAGGGCATTAAACCCTAAGCTTCAGTCCTTCCTTTATTTTGAAACTGTGTGTTGGGTTCAGCATTGCTGAATACTTTTATTCAAGAGAATGGTGTATCTGAGGGTTCAGTGTTGAGTGACATTGTATTTGCCACAGCAGTCAATCATATATGAACTGTCTAGCGCCACACTTATCTTTGTTGATAACTGCAATTTCTTGCAGCTCTCAACTAACTTGTACACTTGAGGGTATCTTCAGCAGTGCCTAGACTGTTTCTACACCTGGTGCATCAGAGTAATGGCTTTTACTTTTCTGCTGACAAGATAGTCTATAGGAATTTCTAGAAGTGTACGTAATTTCTTCCCCCATCCCTTCATCTCCACGCTTACTCTCTTCCGTTTTAATGCTTTACGGGAAACTTTGTTGGACCTCTCATGTCTCATACCTGGCAGCTTGCTATGCCTACTCAGTGTTCTTACATACATTATGCAGTACTTAATAGGGAGCAGATTGGACCCTCCTCTTTTCCTTACACTGATCCTTTGTCTGTTTGAAACTGGATTATAAATTTATTCTTCTGCACTATAATCCATTTCACATTGTCTCAACACTATCCACAGACAAGGGAACCATTTAGCCACAGGAGCCTTTACACCAGTCCTGTCAAGAGACTTCATGCTGAAGCTGTTCTATTGGATGCAAGTCCTGAGTCGTTAGGCAATCAGTTTGTCATCTGTGTGCAATCACCCATCCTATGTTGTCTTTTTTGTATGATTCCCTTGACTGTCAGTATGCAGTTAGTCAATCTTCTTTTATCTCCCTGGAGTTCCCATTTGTTTGCTGCTTCAGCAACTTGGCTTCATGCTCCCTTTCACATTCCTGATGGGCGAGAGTTCTTCACCACACTGTATCTGTCTTGAGGTCCATGATAACCTTTAAATTCCTTCCTTCCCAAAAACACTACCATGGGCCCAGTTTACTGCAGTGAGTTTCTCATACTAAATATACACCTCGGAGACAGTATCTTTGTATACACAGATGGCTCCAAGAATGACTGAGGTGTTAGACTGTGCTTTTGTGCTAGGCAAGATTTATTTTTAGTATGAGCCATTTGGGGAAAAACTCCCAACCCAGTCCATACAGCGTGGATCCCCACCCTTCCTTTTCCACTTCCCTCCTTGTTGTAGCACACACTACCACACTAGGTTTCCAACATGTGTAGCCAGTTGGTGTAAGGGGGAGGGGGCTGTTACGTACCCTCATGGCTGAGCCCCCTGACAATGCAGGGATCACACTGCTGGTACTACAGTTGTAACCTCCCCTTCTGGGGCATCATAACTCCCGGCAATGGCCATCGTGCCAGATAGCCTTTGCTGTGGCTGGGTGGTGCCCATGGGGAGAGCCCCTGATCTGAGTGGGTGGATGGACGTTTCACATGATGAAATGTGTGAAGTTAGAAAATTGTTGTAATACGGCCGTCTCTGAAGCGGAAATCATACAATACAGCTCTCTGCCTACTCCCTTTGAGGATGGCCAGGCACATCAGCTTGGGGTGAAACCCTTTCCACATTACCTGGACTGCACCAGGATTGTTCTTCATTGAAAGTATTGAAGACAAGTTTGGGGAAGTCCAATCAGTGAGAGATAGGCTTTCTGGTTCCTGCTCATTAGGACAGTCTCTGCTGTCCAATCTGCAGCTCTGTGTGGCTGCGGCCATCTTGTCAATGTCCCCGTGTCCACAATCCCTCATAAGTCGTTAAACGTGGTTCAGGGAGTTAGTTTCCATTGCAACCTCCTCCTCCAAACTGATGAACTCCAGGACCAATCTCGAATGGTGAAATGTTCATTTTATTCCCCATGTGCAGAAGGCCCTAAGGACAATCGAGTGGATACCTGCACATTTATCTTAGTCTCTGAGGGGGATACTCTCACAGAGGAGGTCAAGATTATGATCTATCGTTGTGAGTTGAAGCCATATGTTCCACTCTCATGCGATGTTTCTGATGTGTGGAGTTTGAACACATCTTATTGCACAGCAGTCCCTGTATGTGCACTCCATGAGGATAACCCCTGTGTTCCGCCTCCTGTATGTGTCAACTGTCATCAACACTATGCTCATTCCCCGGATTGCCCCGTCTATAAAAAGGAGAAGAAGATAAAAGTCCCTTGAAAGCTTAAAGTACCAGGAGGCTTGACAAAAATTCAAGGGTCTGTACCCTGTACAAATGTTACGTATCTTTTGCCTTGATTACATCCTCTGCTTCTCCCCTCCTCTTCATCACGTTCCCACCCCACTCTTCCCCCTCCACTCCTGCACCTCCCTTACCCCTCCCTCAGTATTTCCCTCCTCCCTCCTAGCCAGAGGAGTGCTCCCCTCCTCTGGCACTTGCTGGTTTGTGTCCTCTCTCCCAGGGTTCCTCTTCTCGGCATTCACCAGATAGGAGGTCTTCTGCCTCAAGCTTTCAGCTGGACTCCCAGCCTATAAATACTAAGGTCACCCCATCATAATAGGTGCCAGACATTATTGATGCCAGTTCTCTCTCTGGGATCTGTCCTCTCCACCCTGCATGAGAGAAAGATGGGGAGGAGGAGGAGAAACACAAGTCACAGGACAAGGCACCTTCATTAGTGCCCGAGGCACCACCTTTGACCTCGCAATCAAGTAATCCCACTGAACGTGTCTGATGTGCTGTTCATGTTTGTCGTTTCTCCCTCAACAGTGACAGATGTTGACCCAGCATTGTGATATGCCTTAGTCAGTTTGCCTCCTATGTGAATCTTGGATTTGTTCTCATCTAATGTAACTGTAATGGCTACTACCATCACCTTCTGGAGTTAAAACAACTTATTTCTTTTTACTCTGCAGCTTGTGTTTTTCTGCAGGAATCGCATTTCACTGATGGCCATACACTGACACTTGGTGGGTTCCGTGCTTCGTCAGAACCATGTTATCTCCCGACACGCATCTGGTGGAGTCTGCACCCTAGTTTGTACGGATGTTGTTTGTTCATCGATTCCTCTCCATATTACACTGGAAGTGGCTGCTATTAGTGTTCACAGTCCATTAACAATTTGTAATCTCTGTCTCCCTCTCGATAGGCAACATACATTTGCTGCTCTAACAGCCCTCCTGCAAAAACTCCCCCCCTCCCCCCCTTTCCTCAATCTTGGAGACTTGATGCCCATCATGCTTCATGGGTTAGTGCTTGTGCAACTAGTCGGGGCCACCTTGTAGACCAGTTCCTGGCAGATCATGACCTGTGCCTTCTCAACCCATTTTAGTATCGCTCATGACACTTTTACCGCCAAAGACCTTTAAGTCACTTCTCTTCCTGTTGTCTCTTCATTTCATTGGCCTACTCATAGCAACCTTTGTGAAAGTCACCACTTTCTGTTGATTCTTTAACTCCCCTCCCACTTGATGAGGGACAGGCTACCCCGTTGGGTTTTCCGTCATGCTAATTGGCCTTTGTATACTTCCCAGGTGGTTTTCACACCATCCTTGTCTGACTGTATTGATGATGTCATCAGTGATGTGTCCACTGTGATTACTCGAGCTACTAACATTGCTGTCCCCAGCCCTCCTAGCCACTGCCCAGTTCCGTGGTGGAACGCAATCATTGCCACGGTGATTCTTGAGTGCTGTCAAGCCTTGCAACATCTTAAGTGCCACCCGTCCCACACTGCCCTTATCAACTTTAAAACACTTTCATGCTAAGGTTCGTTATATAATCAAACAGAACAAGTGGGTGTGCTGAGAGTGTTTTCTCTCTTCCTTGGGATCTCCTGTACCCTTGTCGAGAGTGTGGGCTATGCTCTGCTGCATCCGAGGTTGCCAGTCGCAGTCTTCAATCCCTGTCCTTTCCTTAACAGGTGGAGTCTGTACTGACCCACCAGTTCTCACAGAGCACCTTGCGGCTCACTTTGCTAAGTCATTGGCAATGGCCTCCTACCCTGCGGCTTTTCTGCTCAAGAAACTGCCGAAGCGTGAAATTTATATTTTACAACTCAGTAGGAGGAACCTTACAACAAACCCTTCGCTGAATGGGAACTACTTATAGTCCTTGCCGCTTCCCATGACCTGGACCTGGTGTCATCCAGAATAAACTTCTCCAACATCTCAGTCCTCCACAATGGCAATATCTCCTCCAGGTATTTAATCATATTTGGCTCCAAGGGCTCCTCAGAGTCGAGGGGCTGTATAGTGTTTCCTGTCCTTACACAGTGCAAGGATCTGTCATCCTGGACAGTTAATGGCCGATTAGCCTGGCAAACGTATCAAGTAAATAACTTGAAAGAATGGTTGCCAGCAGACTATGGCTGGGTGCTCGAATCGTGGACTTTGTCACCTTATCAGTGTGTGTACCGGGAGGGACGGTCTACTATAGACCATCTACTTTGACTGTAAACAGCAATCAGACAGGTCTTCTGAAAATGTCAACATCTTGTTGCTGTTTTCTTTGATTTAGATAAGGCATATGACACCACTTGGTATAATCACATTTTATGTAGGCTACCCTTCATGACTGGAGCCTACAAGGCTCCCTTTCAATTGTTATCTCAGTTTTTATCCCGCCAGATGATCCGGGTACGAATTGGCTCTTCCTGCAGCTCTCCACGGATTGAGGAGAATGGTGTCCCACAGGGTTCTGTGCCAAGTGTTATACTCTTCCTAATCGTCATCATTGGGTTAGTGGCTCTGTTGGGCCACATGTCGCTCTTGCACTGTTCGTCGACGACTTTTGTATATGGTACAGCTCCCACTAGGTAGCCTTAGCTGAACGCCAGCTCCAAGGTGCCATTCAGCGGGCTTCCACATGGGCTCTCTTGCAAGGTTTTCATTTTTCTCCCTATAAAATGCGGTTAATGCATTTCTGTTGTTGTACTACAGTCCACCCTGATCCAGAACCCCTCTTGGGTACTCAGTGCCAGGAAGTTGTAGCACAGCAACACTTCTTGGGCCTCCTTTATCAAAAAACACTGACTTGGCTGTCCCATATTCAGAAGCTGAAGATGTGCTGCATGCGGTAGCTTAACGTCCTTTGTATTCTAGCCGACTCATCCTGGGATGCAGATCATACAATACTCATTCATATCTACCGTATTCTAATTCAGTCCCGATTAGGTTGTGGGTTGGGTTTATGACTCGGCAGCTCCTTCTGCCCTGTAATTGTTAGACCCAGTTGACCATTGGCTGTGTGTGCCTTCTGGACAAGCCCTGTTGACAATGTCTTTGACAAAGCAGGAATCTGTCCTCTTCAGACTAAGCAGCATCAGATTTTGGTGTCCTATGCCATTGCCATTCAACAGTATCCTGGTCATCCCACATATCACATTCTTTTTGAGGACAATGGTTTTAGAACTCCCGATACTCGTCCTCAAGTGGGTTTACCCATCTGATTGCAGCTCGCTTCCATTTTTAAGGCTTCCATCTCCCTTTCCTCGACTGTGTGTGCTGTGCTATACCCACATTTTTATATTGTGCAATGAGCCTCCCCCACGTTGTGGTTGTGGAGCCCTACAACCTGTGCCTCATATCTTAGTGGAATGACCACTCCTCTTGCTGCACTGTGCCCAATACAGAATTGTGCACTCGCCCTCATTTTTGGCGGATGATTCACAGATGTCCTTGGGTTTCTCTGTGAAAGCAGTTTTTACTGGCAGCTATAACATATTATGGCCAGGATGGGTGGGTTTGGAGCTCTCCCCTCTCACCTTAAGGGTGGCGAGCAGCATCCAGGTAGTAAGTTATTAAAAGAGAAGGAAATCTGTGACTTCCAGTTGAGAGTACTGAACTATAGGAGTAAATTATTAGAAGAGTAGAATTTTTATTTACTCCGTAACATGGCGGAGAGCACCATCAAGTAGTACATAACAACATTAGTAACTTAAGGAGGAAATATGGCGAAAATTTACTCCTAAGCAGTCCCAGGAGTAAAGTTGGAGAGTAAGGTGTGTTCTGTGATTTCTGCATGTTAAACTTCGAATTCTATGGATTAACTGGACTACAAAGTATATATTGACATGGAGGAAGAAGTAGACATTCCAAGAAGAGAGAAGAGACCCATTTGCGATGTACAACAACAGTGCTTTCAAAGGACGGTTTGGATTTTACTAGAAATCATTTGAGTTGCTGCTTGGTATGTTGGACCATTACTGCAGCATAGTTCTGATACGAACCGTGCTTCATCTCCTCGGATGCAACTTCTTTGCACATTGCGAATATTTCACACCAAATCGTTGCGGGGGATCCATTGATGTCCAACATACTACTGCTGGAAGAGCATTTCACATTGTGGTAAACAGTTTAATTGCCCTAAACACACTGTATGTGTCCGTGACACAAAACCAAGAAAATATATAAAAGAATAAAATGGAATTCTATTGAATTGGTGGACTCCCGGATGTCATAGGTGCCATAGATTGTGTACATATACCCATACTTTGTGCTTCTGGAGAACAAGCAAAACTATACAGAAATCGTACAAATTTCTTTTCAATCAATACACAAATAATCTGTGATGTCAATATGAATATTATGTATGTGGTAAGCCGATGGCCGGGTTCCACACATGATGCACGCATTTGGGACAATAGTAGAGTTGTTGTTTAATTTGAAAATGGACAATATGATGTGTTTCTTGTTGGAGATAGTGGATATGTTGTCTCCAAACATCTTAAGACATCTGTATTTAGACCTGAAACAGGAGCCGAAGAGCACTACAGTAGAGCACATATTGCAATCAGATACGTAATTGATCGCACATTCATTGTTTGCTCACCAAAACAATGCGCTATAAACCAAACAAGTGTGGGAATGTTATCATCGCTGCAGCTATTCTGCACAACTTTGGAATAGAAGTTGGAGATGTGTGGAGGAAAATGCCATCGACTAATATGCTTTCCAGCCAGAAGCAAATGCTATGGGCCAAGCCGTCAGATCTGTATACTCAATTATTTTAATTAAACTTGCGTCTGATTGGCCAGTAACATAATTAGTTATCTTAAAGACGATTCTATCTCAAATTAATAATTAAGGCACTGGATTGTCATTACTGCTGTGACATGATACTTGTTTTATTTATGTATAAGTTAATTTTTATATTTCCCTCTATTTTTATTATTAATTTTTCACTTAGGGGATCAACATATTCATTTTATTGTTTATTTCTAAGAAGTACGAAATGTGAGTTTCAATATTTCTGCAAATACAGGTAAACATTAGAATGAGGCAATTATTTGAATTGGTATTTAAAAAATAAACACAAGTATTGTCTCTTTTGGAAACTAAGAACTTATAAACCATTTATATATATTTATAAATATCAAGAAAATAAAATGTTTTTGAAAGTTTCTTGTCCTTGGCTATCTCCATGTTGGTGTTAGCTTTCATGGTATCTCAAGCCGGTCTGCAGCGTACCAGTCAGGGTTTGCAAGGCCGCTGCGGTCAGGGGTTCGAATCCCCCCTCGGGCATTGGTGTTTGTGCCGTCTTTAGTATAAGCTTGTTCATAAGTAGTTTGTAAGTTTATGGACTGATGACCCAGTAGTTTAGTCCCGTAAGTTCTACAAACATTTGGTATCTGAAGCTACAAAACTATATGGAACTGTAATTAGAATGCGCACTCCGTGGGAGGCTTCCTGCTGTACCGATTTCCAGATCGGCGTTGCCACTAGTGCAGCGTATATTAGCCATTGTTGACTGCAAGGTTGTCAAAAGGTGATGTGATAATGTCTGCCGACAATCAATATTTTCCAAGGTGAAACAAGGTGCACGCAACAGGTGCATACAGAAATGGCTTACTTCTTTAGTAAAAAGGCCTTACTGCTTTAGTTACAACTACAGGAGTAAACAGAAATTGAGCTCTCCAACAGTTACTAACAGAGTATCTTACTATGGAAGTAAGTTACTAAAGTAGTCCAGACTAAACAAGTAAGAGTTACTACAAGAGTAATTTACTCTAGTTTGGTGCTCGCCATCCTAAGACATGCATTTCTCTTTTTCTTTTTAAGATTGCCATCCGTATATATGAAAACTGAGTTTTTGAGCCGTGCACAAAGTTCAAGGAACCGCGAGCAGTATAAAGCATCCAAAGTGCTCTCCTTCGGGTGTGAGGCAAGTTCGAGGTGAACGCGAACTTGAGCCTGAAGCCAAGGTGGCACTGGGCTCTCACCTATTTGAAATGTGGAAGGGAGAGTAAAATCGAGCTGCCGAAGCACACGTCGAAAACGGACTCCAGGAGGGAGCAGGGCAATCGCAGACAGCGTCGCGTCGATAGGTTAAAGGTAATTCGGCAGCTTCAGCATAGAGGCGTTGAAATCGCCTATCAACAAAAAGGCCTCCACAGGGGGCAGGTCAAAACGCACTGAGGTATATTGTGAAAAAACTATGTTGTCGCGTGGGCGTAACTTCGTTTCTTGAAGTCCGACCACAAATAGACGGTGCAGTCTGAGTAGGAGTTTCAATTCATCTCTGTTGGAACGAATGCCGTGAATATTCCATTGAAGGAGAGCCAAAAGGTGAGAAGATAGAGAAGAAAAGCGAGGGGAGACAGTCCATATTGGCTATCGAGCGAATCGTTAAAGAACGATGGATGGGAAGGATGGTGAGGCGTCGAAAGCAAACGGCAAGCATACAGTAATATGTCGACGGATGGCTCAAAGACCAATGACGGTGACGGATGTGCGTTTGTCGTGGGGGATGAATGTTACCAGTACAGGCTTAATGCCCTCTGCTCGAATTTCACAGTGGAGCTTTTTGCCCTCTATCAGGCTGTACTCTTTATCCGTCGACACCGTTCTCATTCTTATGTTATCTGCTCTGACTCCCTCAGTGCCATCCAGAGTCTGAGCGACCCCTTTTCAGCCCATCCTATTGTGCACCGAATCAACCGCTCCCTTCAGTTATTAGCTTCTGACGGCCCTCGCGTTCACCTCCTTTGGGTACCTGGCCACGCAGGTGTGCCTGGTAACGAGGCTGCTGATGCCGCTGCCACTGTGTCCCATCACACGATATTCAAGGGGCTCTTTCGCGGCGCCTTATATCGTCATGGCATAATGCGTGGTCTTCACTTACTAATAATAAGCTCCGGACCATTAAACCGCTCCCTGTGGCTTGGATGACCTCAGCACGCCGCTAGCGACGAGAAGAGATCATCTTGGCCCGGTTGCGGATCGGACATTGCCAGTTCAGCCACAGCCACTTGCTCAGTGGTGACCCCGCACCGTTATGTTCCTGTGGCCACCCGCTGTCGGTGCGCCATGTTTTATTGTCGTGTTCAAATTTTACTCCTGTTCGGCTTGCACTACATCTGCTGGGCACATTGGAAGACATTTTAGCTGATGACGTGCGGGCTGTTGCTCGAGTATTGGATTTTATCAATTTGACCAATTTGTCGAGGGACATTTAGCTCTTCGTTTTGTTGTTTTTTATTCTATGTTTGTTATCTATGTTTATATAAAGTCTTATTATTCTTGGGTATATCCCCGGTTTGATTAGGGCGCTAATGACCTTAGTAGTTGTGCGCCCTAAAACCACAAAAAAAAAAAAAACCTATCCTGGCTGCGCGTATGCGTTATATAGCAACCCTATTCCACTTTATGGTTACTGTTCTCAACCCTTGAC
The DNA here is from genome assembly GCA_026315105.1 of Locusta migratoria. Classification (NCBI taxonomy): domain Eukaryota; kingdom Metazoa; phylum Arthropoda; class Insecta; order Orthoptera; family Acrididae; genus Locusta; species Locusta migratoria. The sequence continues at coordinate 637,635,696 of CM048746.1, read as the reverse complement.
CTTTTTATCCAGTCCCAGTTTTTAATCATCTATTTCAAAGTCTGTGTCTACCGTCTACGTTGTCTGGTGTTTTATTAAGTAATACACACTGAAACGGCATCCCCTAATGTTTAGAGCTACCTTTCCCTAGGGATGACTTTTTATGTTTAAAAATCTGTTACTTTTCTAATATTCACCAACTGTGTTTTCCCTTTTTCACCTTTCCCCCTTCTTAGTCATTGCTTTTAATATGTTCTGACAAGGGTGCTTGTGACCTGAGTAGTTTTACCCCCCTATCCCCCCCCCCCCCCCACACACACACACCTCAGTTCTCTTTGAAGCTTCATTGTAATTACTTGTTCTGAGGGGGCTGCAAAAACCTTAGCCAGTCCCATCTGAACAACAAGAGTCTTGTATACAACTCGGTATCTTTTCAACATTGTATGTATTGTACTATTGTAGAGTACCGTATATACTCGAGTAATCCGCAGATGTTTGTTTTTTTTTTCCGAATTTATGATTGGAAAAACTGAGGTGCACGGATTACTCAACAAAACACACTAGATGGGTATTACTCTGCTTAATAGAAAAAGAAAAGCAAAAAACAGATTCCTTTAGGCTGTTATTACATGATAATATTTTCGATCAAATCTTTGACAAAGAAATATTGTCAAATATTCATAATGTTTCTTAGACATAAGTCTTCATCGTGGTGTTAAAAAGGGGTGTTACGATCGTCATATTTCAGGATAGCAGATAATAACTTTTTATTGTGTGCTGCATATAATTTACTTGACAATGATAGCGACACTACATATCAGTAATTTCACAGTAAAGGGTCTCTCACGTCACAAACCAGTGTGGTTGGAGTAGCGTCTCTTTCCGACAGTTTCTTTGGCAGCACAGCTGCCACAAACAAACGGTTGCATTGGTGATGTAAGATTGACTTCTTGCATTTGCTTGTGGTATCATCTTGCTGAGTAATAAAGTATGTTATCTACTTAAGATAGGTATTATTCGGTTCAGTACCACTATATTACCCATACCGGTATTGGTATGTGTAGGACAGGATTACAGTGATTTCTTACCATTGGGGTCAAATGTTGATTACGGCACGGCGTTGCATCTATGTTCAAACGCGCGCGCGCGCGCGCGCGCGCGCGCGCACACACACACACACACACACACACACACACACACACACACACACACACGTGCGCGCGCGTGCTCAGAGCGGTTACATTTTGCATTGCAGCGATCAGAAGACGTGCAACTTTTATAATCAAATATATGGCGAGGTACTACATTTGATGAATGATACCTGTATGTCAAAGTTACCTATTATACCATCAAATATCTTTGATATAAATACATGACACTACTTTGACAAAGACGTATGACCGTCTAATACCAGTTTCAGCTCTATTTATTTATTAAGTGTTCAGATTCTAGAAGCATTCATTTCACTGTGTACTGTGTGTTTTCACAGTAATATGTTGTGTGAAATATTTTTCCAATTGTATGAGAACTTTTTGTGGGTAAAATATGACAATTCTCTGGGGTTGGTATGAGATTCACACGCTCTGGATATGACAACCCCGCCACGTGCCTGCCTCTCTCTCTCTCTCTCTCTCTCTCTCTCTCTCTCTCTCACTGTGGAATCAATTGTTTTGATATTTACATGCTTCTTCAAAGCCGATGAGTGGTATCCTCATCTACACAAATCCATGTGTGGTTGGTTCCCCCCACTCGTCATTTAGGGGTGTGCAGATTACTCAAGTATATACTATATAACTGGCAACTGGAGCCCTTCAGACTATCCTAGTGATCAGCCCCATAAGCCAACAACATCTGAAGCGCTAAACGACTGTTGCTATTTAGAGCACACAAACAGTCACCTGCTATTTCTAAACAGAGAAGTCCATTTGACTTTGCAGCATTCAACATCTGGGGTCATATTCTCCGTCTGCATTCAGTCCCCTCATCCTCTGAACTACTCCTCTATAACCTCTTCTGTAGGTTCACTCATGTTCATCTTTATGGTGCATCCCCTGGGCCACATCTTAGTCTTGACCTTTGAAAAAGTCCAAGAGACTCATTACATTCTCGAACCCTCCAGTACCTAGTTTCTCCATTCTCTGTAGTCTCCCTATTTAAGAAGCTGTATATATTAGTGGTTGAATGGTTGCTTGTCATAATGGCTCTGCTTGCGTTCAGGCAGAATGTACGGAACTCCATTCCTTACTGGGTGGCTGCAGTGTTTTCACTGTTGAATTTGTAGCCATTTCTGACATTCTTGAGCATGTCCATTACTACACCAGTGAGTGCTTTTCCATCTGTAGTGACTCTTTGAGCAGTTTAGTCTCCTCACAAATGTTACTGTCACCATTCTCTTTCCTGTCCATCCAGGATTTCTTTATGTCCTCATTGTGAACATTTGGGCCCTGTATGGACCCCAAGTTGTATTGGTATTGAGATAACAAACTTGCCAAATCGGCTGCTGACAAGCCACCCATTAAGGTTGATTTTCTCGAGCCAGACTATCAATAGATATTATTTTGTCAAGGTCTAGTGATATGGAACATGGAATGGTACACTCACTATGGGTGATTGAGAAGAAGACATATTACTGTATGTGGAGATTCTCAATGCCCCCCTCCCCCCCCCCCCCCCCCCCGCAAAGACTCTGTTGTCCTTCGCCAGCTCGGCATTTGTCATACTTGGCTAACTCAGGGTGGTCATAATGCTCACCCCACTGTCACCTTTGGTTGCTGTTTCATGTTAGTGCACATTTCACTGGACTGTCCTTACCTCCATCTAGAAGACTCTTAACCTTCCTGACTCACTGCCTCAGTGGCTGACTTTAACATTTTATTCATCACTCCAAGAGTTGGTGTTACAGCCTATTGGTCCAGTGCGGGATTGACAGATCATTCTCCTGTCTGCTCTTCAGTGATTGAGCTGTGGCTGACTCTGGGTTTGATAGCCTATTCCCGGCCATTGCCCAACCTGCTCAAATCTGCTCATTTACCCCCAACCCCTCCACATATCTCCTATTGTCTGTCTGAATTGGTTGTCTTTCATTCCAATGTGCTCTTAATCACCCTGTCAGTCAGTCTCTTTGCTGGGTATTGTTAGATAGGTTGCACTGACCAATGATTTTTTTCTTTATTATTATTATTATTATTATTATTATTATTATTTTCTTTCTTTTCCTCCTTTTTTTGGTGTAACCCTTAATGGTATTCATTAGGGCTGTCCTATCCTGGATATTGTGTAGCAGGTCCTTGTTTGATACATAGCTTTGCTGACTTATCTGTTCCATGCAGGAGAGACTAATGGTAAAGTACTTCAATACCTTAAACAACTAAACCAACTGTAGTGACTGACCACACACGAGAATTTGTGACGTGATTTTATTGACACAAAGTTAAGTTTTCGATAACGGAACCATAGATTCACCCTGTAACCAGTTGTGAAACACTAATTTTCTCGAAGTCCATATCCAAGTAGTAACCAAAAAAGTCCATGGGAGGCAGCAGCAGAAGTCAGTGTTGTGATTGGTCCAATTGTTGTCAAAAAGGAAGGTTACCTGTCAATATGAACCATCACACTAGCCTACATAACATGCTCGGCCCAATCATAGTGCGCCGTCTGCAAGAAATAGCTATGTTAGTATTGATAGGTTTTTCACATCTCCAGTTCCATGTTGTCTTTGATTGGAGTCCATGCTGTTTGTTTGTGCTACCAATGCCAGAGTTGTGTGCCTTAGGCTTTGGCAACTGAAACGGCCTCGGTGGTATTGTGATTGCAGCTGGGCAGGTGTTTGCCTTCCACTGCTGCTGTTGTTGAGCTGCGGCTGCAACACCAACTAACGGCTCCTCATGTCAACACATTAAAGGAATGCGTAAACATTCTCTATCCACACCACAGTAGAACAACAAGGTTTGGAAATTGGAATCAATCGGAGGTTTCAAAAATGCTCATGGGAGAGGGTGATGGCTAATTGTGTCACAGATTTTTGTTTGTTAGCTTGATCAACAAACCATTCAAATTATTACTGTTGCCCTGCCTAAGATTACTTGATATAAAATGTGATCTTCCTGCATTGCAGAATCTGTTTCACGATAACTGAACATTCAATGTTAAAAATGTGCTGCAAATAATAATTTTGCTATGGTTTTAGTTCTAACTTAAATAGTTGTTACATTGAACAACATTCACAAGGAATGTAAATGTGGTATGCAATTAAATAATGCAGAAATTAAAATGTTTCTTTGAATGGGTTATTCGTTATTTCTCATCCAGATGCCCTTAGGAATATTTCTACCATGTTTCACTGTCCAAGGAGTCCTCTCAAGTAATGAAAGTTTAACAATAACCACCTGTATGTTATATTGTTTTATGCCCTGCTTCTGTGTTGTGCAAATAACTGAATATTTCAGGTACCATATTATCTTGATGAAGAAAATGGCTGGGGTTTGGATGTGACTGAACTGAAGCGTTCCATAGCCGAAGCTAGAAAAGCGTGTAATCCTCGTGCCATAGTGGTTATCAATCCTGGAAATCCAACCGGTAAGATCATGAACCTACTTAAGCCATCTTTCACCAATTTATAATTTATGTCTACAAGGTTAACTAGAAGACATGTTAATCATTGGAGAGTTGTGCTGCAAAATGCTTTACTAGTAGAGGAAATCACTTGCCAATAGCAAGAGACATTGGGATACCAACCATATTAAAAATTTTAACACTTCCTTTATGTTTGATGTATCTTACAGGTTGACATACACTAGAAAAAAAGAGCTTAAAGGTTAGACTGTTGTATATTTGTTTTAGTTCATTCGATACATGGATTACAAGTTATGCTGTAATGATTGCAAAACATATAATTGTCCCTAAAAATTGGAAAGTGACACCTGCCAACCAGGAGTTTATTACCCCACGAGAACTTGCACCTTTAAAAGTTACACGATGGATCGCGTGTATAACATTTTTCTGACAGTCAAAGAACAGTTTGTAATGTACTTAATATGTCTAAAAAAGTATTTCTAGTAAAAAAATAGATGAAGTCTACTTACCAGGCGAAGGAGGACAGGCAGTGATAGACACACACACACACACACACACACACACACACACACACACACACACACACACACACACACACAAAAACTAGCTTTCGCAGCCTAGCTGCTTCGTCAGGCAGAAGGAAAGGAGAGGGAAAAGGAAATGATGAGGGTTTTAAGGGAGTGGGTAAGGAGTCGTTCCAATCCCGGGACAGGAAAGACTTACCTTGGGAAAGAAAAAGGAGGGTAAACAAATACACACACACACACAAATTTACACAGACACAAGGACACCTAGGCAGACATACTGTAGAAAGCTGTGTTGTGTTATTAGGTTCTAGTCTAAGAAATACTTAAAAATCATAACATTTTCCTACAAGACAGCAAAGTATAAAATGAAATAGTTTATAATTTATCTTCTCATAAATTACAATATCTTAGTCATCACGGGAAAAGAGAGAGGAGAACATTTACTTTTAAAAGCATTAGTTAGATTTATTGCTCCAAGGAGAAGTGTATTGTTAACTTACGATGGAAGAAGTACCTGGGGAAAAGAATAATTTCACCCAGAAACGGGGAAATTCGTTAGTTTATATATTGTTACCAAGAGCACTGCTGAAGCAGTTTGAAAAATTTTAGAGTTCAGTTTTCTTTCACCTTTTTCTTCACTGGCAAAAAATTTCCATTTTCCAGTAAAGTGAGTTGTTACGGAAGATCACTGCAGCCACATAAGAAGATGTTCAAAGCTGTAGAGATGGTGACTAACTATTGGGGTGGGGGGATAAATACAAAGTATGTGCAACATCTACCAGTCATGTGCACTGACGAAAGACAACAAAAATCAACAAATTACAAATATGTATTTTGGAGGGGAGGGGGGATGGGTAATAGAATCTCACTATTGAAGGACATTTGAAATCGCAAACCATACTCCGCAGCAAATAGGTTTCAGAAACAGTTTGATGCAATTATCAAGTAAGTAATGTATGCACAATTTTGAGTAAACTTGAGTCAAAACTTGACAATTGGGAGGGGGGGTGAAGTATCAGTTTTCTCTTCATCCAATCTGTAAATTGTGTCTTTTTTGTATGTATTTGTATGCAGAATCCAGAAACAGTTCTGTAGCAAGTTTGAAATTTATTTACTGTAAGTGGTCAACATTTTTATGTCACGTGTTTTAAGTGGGCCTTAAATTGTCAATAAGATAGGGCTTAGTATAGTACAGTAGGATGGAAACAAGGTAGTTGGTGGATGCTATTTATTTGGCTCTGGGGCTGGCTTTGCAATCACAGAAAGAAAAGAGTAAACATAGTTAGAATAGTTGATATAAAAATTATAAAAATTATGGAATTTTGAGGATGGACACTCACTCATTTGACGTATTATTGTAAATGACTGCACTTGTAAAGAACTAGTCTTGTTCCTGAAACTCACCACTTGTTACCTTACATTGTTAATGTATGGGAAATTCATCGGAACACACAGCATTTATAAGTGCAGTATAACTGCATTCAGTAACTGAAGTTGTGACGGAAATGTATAAAATTATTGTAGAAAATATGAAAGGATTGTGTGTAAATGTTAGAAATTGCATTGTGTAATAAATACATGTACCTTGAAATACTTAACTATAGACAATAAAATAATAATGAACAATAATTACTACACAAAATATTTTTAGTTAATGTTGTGTGGGGGGGAGGGGGGGAGAGAGGGGGGGGATTTTTGTGCCTACAAAATACCCCAGACACAAATTACTGAAGTGTTGCCTCCAGTAGCTCAAACTCCAGCTCCATTTCTTATTGTGCTTCCTATAGTCAGTTCACCATGAATTTAATGTCTTACAAATGGTTTCTTATGTGTTCAAATGACTTTCCCTGTATTTCCACAGCAACTGATCATACAGCCTAGTTTTCTTCAGACGACTACTGTACTTGATTCATTCTCTACACACCAAGCGAGGTGCTCCAGTTATATCACACTGGACTCGCATTTGGGAGGACAGTGGTTCAAATCCACTTCTGTCATTCTGATTTAGGTTCTCTGCGATTTACCTAAATCACTCCAGGCAAATGCCAGGAAAGGGCACTACTGATTTCCTTTCCCACCCTTACCCAAAAATTGGTGCATTAGCTCAGTCTCTAATAACCATGCTGTCTGTGGGATGTTAAAGCCTAAGCTTCCTTCCTTCCTTCCTTCCTTCAGTCTATACATCAGAAGATTGCAAAAGGCCAGTAGACGTCCCATAATTATAAAATGAATGTGCATATGTTGAGTTTGAAGCATTTTTCTGAATGCAGTTAACCCGAGTCGCAAAATAAACAGTGGGAATAAGGTACTGAATTCACAGATTACTAGCCGAACAGTAAACAGTCAAACCATGTTGCACAATAAAAATCAAATTTCAGTATGTCTGTCAATATATTGCACATTCTTAAATTGTATCCATAGATTGTTAATATTACTACATATATTGCACAGTCTCGAATATTGTCCACAGAGTGCCAATAGTGCACATATTTATTTTGTAATTTTGTTTTGTTACAGGCCAGGTTCTTTCGAGAGATAATATTGAAGAAATAATTAAATTTGCCTGTGATGAAGGATTATTTATTTTTGCTGATGAGGTAAGTTGTTTACATTCTCAGCCTTACAGTATTTTACGTAAAACTTGGGATAGTCTAACTTGAAAGTAGAGACCTGTCAGTGAACTAGAAGAGGAAAACCAAGTTTTGTACTGTGAGCGAAGTATCCCTCTCTGTTATTAAAAAAAAGAGTGTGCGACTTATTGATCTCTGGATGACGGTACTTAATGACAAATACACACAATATGGATACTAAATTTGATTCTGCATTGATAATATAGCTATATAGAAAAAATGTATTTTGTTCTATTATTTTACTTGGAATTTCTTCCTCCAGGTTTACCAGGATAATGTATATGCAAAGGGGAGCAAATTTCATTCATTCAAGAAGGTGATGAAAGAAATGGGACCACCTTATAGTGAAATGGAACTGGCTTCCTTCATGTCCGCATCAAAAGGTGAATTGTAAATTAGACTTACTGCAATTTTGTTAGCTCTGCTACATCTAGTAATCATGTTTTATTAATGCTAGTGTGAAATTGGTAAAAGATCTTTATGTAACTTTGTTCTCTAATGCTACTGCTGTGCTGTTTTGCTGATTGCAGGGTACATGGGTGAGTGTGGTCTTAGAGGAGGATACTGTGAGGTGATTAACCTTGATCCACAAGTGAAAGCAATGTACTTAAAAAGCATTAGTGCTGGATTATGTCCTACTGTCCTTGGACAGGTAACATCATTTATTTTAAATACCTGACTGTATGAAATTGATCATAAGTTTTTGTAGTACTATGTCATATACACTGATTAACCAGAACATTATGATCACTTGCCTAATATGCACTATGTCCACCTGTGGCACAGATGACAGTGGTGACTTGTCATCTTAGTGTGGATACAACAATGAAGCCTTGGAAAATATCTGAAGCATCTGAGGTTTCACTATCCTTTTCCTTGTGAATTGCAAATATCTTAGAATAACATGTTGGACACAATTATTTTCCTGGTATTACAGTGACAAAAGTGCTTTTATTTTTAGAATAATCATCAAATGTTATTTCTCTCAGACCTTTTGTTATGTTTCTTAAGCTTCTTAGAAAGGTCCATGCAAGACTGACCAAAAAGGTGATGAAATTTTTTAAAGTATTTCATTTCATGGTACTTGCATGTAGATTTGGACCTTTGAGCTCATAAGAAGAAAAACACTTTTTCTTCTTCATTGTAATGTTCGATTAAAGTAACATCTTTAGGAAACACTCTATACACACTTTCATGACATGCTTCACTAATAACAACACCAGCAGAACACTGAGACGCCATTTTTCAACTGCATACTTAAAGAGCTCCTAGTTAAGAAAGTGTGGATAGATAATTTTTGGTATAAGGGGGAAGACAACAAACAGACTTACAGACTTGTCTTTCAACTGTACAGACCTGCAGATGCAGTTTTAGCCTGCTGGAACTATCACCACGGCATTGATTTGACAAAAAAATCATAAGCTAGTGTAATGTGGTGTGTTACAGCATGTAATTGGTGTACTTAATTTGATTAGCCTATCAGATATCACAGATGTTAAAAAAACATTTTTGACATGTGTTTATAATTTTTTTCCCATAACGTCTGATTGAATCTTAAAGTTGAAATTTATACTGAAGTTTGATATCATAAAGATCTATTAATTGTGAAATTTTCAGATTTTTATCTAGTCCCAAACAAAGATATTGCAGGCCACAAAATGGAAAAATTAAAAAAACATTTTTTTAAAATAGCCTTTTTTTTTTTTTTTTTTAGTGTAAGCTGCTCACCATTGATACTCTGTAAAAAGCAACTATACTATAGTGTAATAGGAGGAAAAAATATATTAAAGCTGAGAATTTAATCTTTCCGTGGAAAACTACTGTCCAAAAATAGTTTTTTTTTTTTTCTGATAACTTTGAAGTGTTAAAAATATATTAAAGAATACATTCAGCTAAGTGATATGATGTTAATTTGTAGACCAGAGTGTGTTGGACTAATTGCATTTTATCTGAAAGGCTTAGGACAATCCACTACTGAATAATTGTAAAAAATGTGGCTGCTCGCAATTGCGAAAAAATATATGCGGCCTGGAACAAATATGGCTACCATTTCAAAATAATATACAAGTAATATTTTTAAAATATTTTTGTGGCCACTAAACATTGGGGAACTCACCTAGCAAATATAAAATTTTTCTGAGATGGTCAAGCAACAAGTGCTGGACCACTTGATATGGATTTACCCATGTGTATGAAAAGCAATTACACCTTGTCAAGTGACACTGCAGTTGCATGGGTAGATCTGTATCAGTTGCAGGTAAGTGCTTGTTACGTTCTGGCTGATCAGTGTAGAATTGGCTCTATTTATGTTAATTGTGAAGCATTTCACTAAAAGTACCCTACCGCAAATTAAATGAATGTTGACATTATTAGAATTAAAGACTCATAGAAAGCAAATGTTTGAAAATGCTAACTAGCTATTTCAAGGAAGTAAAGAATTTGACCAGTTTCATTAGATTATTAGTGCTCAAGACTTTCACTGTGACATTTGTGTTTGAAATGCTTGTTTCCTTCTTGTTCCTTTTCATGGAGAATTCATTAGATTTGTGAATCATCTTTAATAACTGGATCTGCAACAGTTATTAATTTTAAACTTTTTTTTATTTCAATACACAACCCGAGTTCAGAGATCTGTTTCTTTTCATCAGGTGCATTTGCAAATTACAATCAAATAAAATAGTGACATCTGTCATGTAATAAAATGGCTGTCCTACATCTTTACTAATATTATTCAGTACAAAGGGAGTATATGTACTTAGTGAAACTGTAAAACTGTTAAATGTAGGAACAGATTAAAATAGTCTCTGGTAAACGCAACAAGCTGGGAAGGGCAGGGGAGAGACTAGAGTGTGTGGTGGAATGGAAGGCTATGTGAGACTAGAGTGTGGGCAGGGGAGGAAAGGAGAGGGTGGTAGGGGCAGGAACTAGCAAATGTTTAGGCCCAGGGGAGTTTAGGAGTAGGATATAATCTAGAGAGAGTTCTCACCTGCACAATTCAGAAAAGCTGCCATTTGCTATACAGAGTGGGCCATATGATCCTACACACAGTTACTCGTGTGAGCCACTTCATGCAGGGATGTATGCTCTGCAACAGAATGGTTCAGCTGTTTCCTGGGCACAGTTTGGCAATGGCCGTTCGTGTTAGGAGACGAGTTTGTTACTTGTCATGCCTGTGTATGAAACTGCACAGTGCTTGCAGTTCAGTGCTTTCACATGGTGCCCTGTCTTTTATGGGATAGGAAATGCATGTAACAGGACTGGAGTACGTGATAGTGGAGTGGTGAAATGGACAGGTTTTGCACCTAGTTCTCTTGCAGGGATATGAACCATGAGGCAGATGGTGGGGAACAGGGACAAAAGGATATGTAGGTTTGGCGAGTGGCTGAATACCACTGTTGGAGGTGTGGGGAAATTATTGGGCAGGGTATTTCTCATTTCAAGGCAGGATGGACGTTAGTCAAAACCCTGGCAGAGAATGTGTTTAAACTGTTCCAGTCCTGAGTGGTACTGGATCACCCCCCCCCCCCCTACTCTCGCCTTGGGTTACCATTATCCACCCTATCAGCATAGACTCCAAATATACCCTCCTCCCCAGCCCCTCATAACCGACAAACCCTACCTAACAGACCTTTTCAAATTTACGAAACCTGCAGAAACTCCCACATACAATCCACAACCTAAACAGACCAGACACAGTCACGAATCTTTCCTCCAAAACTTTGTCTCATAGAAGTATCAGACCTTTACAAAGCCCTTCGTTTCGCCACACTTCACCACTCAACCATGCTGGACTTGTTAAGGATAGTCTCTCCTCCTCCTGATCCTTACAATGGAAATACCATTTTGCTACCAATACCACCAATCAAATACATTCCTATACCAATATTGAACCCTGCCTGGCCCAGTTCACTCCATCCTGTCTGGATCCACCCCTGCTACTCCCAAATTGTCCCCATTTAACTTTCCATAATTTCCTAACTGCTAACCTGGCCTTGTCATTGTTTAGTCATTCTCATCACCTTGTGTTTTATCCTTCCCAGCCTGTCTTTCAGGAAAGGTCCTCCTTTGGACATGTGGGTGGCGTGGACAGCTAAAACAGCTATACTAATTTGTAATACAAGTTTTATTTACTGCAGAATACAATATACTCAACTTCTATAAAGTATCTCTCTTTTTGCGGCAGCATCTTGCACGATGGTAGCTGCTCTGTCCTAGTGACTGCCTAGTTTGGAGCTGAGTTCAGATGGCAAGTCCGGATGCATGTCGGCCTAGATGTAGTCACTTGTAGAGGGCGCACTTCTAGGTTCCCCCCCTCAAAGAGGTGCGGCGCCGACGTGTGTTGCCTGCCGGTCATCCGCTGCCTTCTCCACGATCGTTCTCATGTATCTGGCATGTGGTGCTGACTTTATGCCACAACAGTCATCATTCCACAAATCCCTCAAAACAGTCACCATCCTCACACCTGTCAGAAAGAATACAATCTTCCACCTAAAAACTAATCCTGACCTTATGATCCTACCTATTGACAAAGGCCCAACCGCTGTGGTTTTGGACCACAAAGGCTACTTGAAAGAGTGTCTCCAGCAAATTTCAGTGTGTTTCCCGCATGTACTCTGCCCCAAAAATCCAACAGGATCTCCAGTCATTTCTCAGATCCTTGGGCCCATCCTAGGACCTCTTCCTGGAGTCTCTCTCCTTGCCTCTTCTACACCCCTAACCCATCCTCTACATGCTCCCTAAAGTCCACAAACGCAACCACCCTGGACATACCAGTATGGCCGGGTATGGTGCCCCCAATACCTTCAACCTATTACCCACAACCAACCCCCCACCCCACCCCAACCCACCCCCGATATGAAAGATACCAATCAATCATTTACTCCCCAGACTTTCCACAGTTCCTGTTCCTTTACCACTTGGTTCCATGTCATCACTGTTGATGCATCTCCCTCTGGACCAACATCCCCAATGTTCATGGCCTTGCTGCTGTTCATGACAGGCTACATCCTTGCCCACAATCACTTCTCCTTTAAAGGCATCACCTAGAAGCAAATTTGCAGTAAAGCCATGGGCATCTGTATGGTACATCTGTATGCCAGTATGTTGATCGGCCATCTAGAGAAATCCTTCAGGACTACCCAGAGGTCCAAATTCGTGTGGTTCAGATACATTGATGGCGTCTTCATAATTTGGACTGAAGGATGCACTATCCATGTTCCTCCAAAACCTCAACACCACCTTTTCCATTCAATTCACCTGGTCTTAGTCAACCTGTTGTGACAAAGTTAGCACCACTCATCCAGAAGTGGGAACAAAAGAGCAAGAAGGCGATGGAGAGCCGCTAGCCGATCACATAGCGACAACACTCTCTCCATGCCAATAGCAGGTCAAGAGTTCCACCTATGAAGAGGATAGAAGAAGCACCGCTCACTTCTGGAGAGCCCACTTATCACTTCTGCACTTCACTTATTGATGTCTCCTCCATCGGGGTGACAGGACACGCACATCAACAACAGGACAGGAAAGAAGACGATGCAGCAGTCGACTAGCTACAGGACGCGAGACAGCATACACAGTCTTAGATAGCACCGACAGTCTGTTAGTCGGAAGGCCACACTGACCTCGGCAATTAGTGTTGTACAAGATATTTAAGGCCGCTACACACATTCCGATTTGTCAAGACCAAATTATCGGCGGTCCAATAAATTGGATGTGTGGAGGGCTTGTCGATGAACTTCGCTTGTTGGATGGTTGGTCAGGCCTGACCATCTGAAGCTCCCACCACACCACCCTACAAATTGTACCGTGTGTAGCACTACCCGATTAACTTCATGTCTGTGATCGTCTGCTGTCTGCCCAGCAAACACACGAAAATAGTAACAGTCCATTGAAGAGTGTAGATTCACATCTATTCATTGTAACAGACACCAGAACAGGGAGGCACTGCGTCCAGTTTGTCTGGACATGTGAAGGCTGCTAGGAATTTGTTGGTTCATTGGACAGTTTGTTGGTCTGACGATAAATCGGTGCATCTGTTGGGGCCTTTAGGCATGGATAGCAACTCATGTCAAAGTTTACGTAATTGTATGTTTTTACATATTAACAAGTTTTGTGCTGTGAGTGATTTCAGCTTCCTGTGCAGACTGCCCTCGGATTAATAAAGTTGTAGCCACAAAAAGCTACAACACCACCCAACAAATCACCTTCCTCATGGTTGACCTCCACCTCAACAATGGCCTCATCAAAATCTCTGTCCACTTTAAACCTACCAACTGTCAACAATACCTCCATTTAGACAGCTGCCACCCATTAAACACCAAAAAGTCCCTTCCATACGCCCTAGCAACCCTTGCTTGTTGCATCTGCAGTGACGAGAATTTCCTCTCCAAGTAGCCTTTACTGACTGTTGTCACTCTCCCAACCTTGTCCAGAAACACATAAAATGCCCTGTCTGTCTAGTACCCCATCATCTGGCCACGAAGGAGTATCCCACTTGTGACCCAGTACCTCGAAGACTAGAACATTTAAACCAGATTCTCTGCCAGGGTTTTGACCAGCTCTGCCCTGAAATGCTAAAAATCCTACAGATGTATTCTACTGCCGACTAAACCAGTGTAAAATCCTTGTCCATCCCTATTCCACTCTCATGCACAACCCCTTGCCCCTTGGCTGATATTCCTGCAACCTGCAGTTTTACATGGGCATGACCAGTAACAAGATGTCTGTTGTCATGTATGGCTATCATCTAACTGTAGCCACGAGACAACTGGACCATCCTATTGCAGAGCATGTAGCCCAGTTTGTTGTGATTTACGTCAATGACTGCCACGCACTGTGCTATATGGATCTTCCCTACAAACACCAGCCTTTCTGAATTGGGCATGTGGGAACTCTCCCTACAATATATCATCTCCACCCGTAATCCCCCAGGCCTAAACCTTTGCTAATTTCTGCACCCACCACCCTCACCTTTCCTTCCCTGTCCACACTCTAACCTCACATAACCATCTAAACTTTCAGAAAAAGCCTGCTTTTGAATAGGAAAATTTGCCTACATCATTCAGCTATACAAACAATTGCTTATGCACAAATGAACTGATGGTCTGGTCATTACTTAGTTGTAGGAGGTGCAGCCCCATTATAGCCAGTAGAGACTCACAAAAATATAAAAGTTCTAGCTTCTGGAACCCCCATATATTAATTTCAGTGATTTGTTGCAGTTACTGCTTAGGAAAATGCGAGGGGCAGATCACTTGGAAACAAGCTAATACATATCCATCTAGTGTGCGTGTGTGCGTGCGTGCGTGCGTGCGTGCGTGCGTGCGTGCGTGCGTGCCCGTGTGTGTGTGTGTGCGTGCGTGCGTGCGTGCGTGCGTGCGTGCGCGCGCGCGTGCGTGCACACACACATTTTATAGTAAAGCCCTCTCTGTAGATTATGAATGTTCAATTTTCATGTGACAGAAGCAGTGAGCCCTCTGCGTGGTTTCACACTTCCCTAACAAAAACAAAACAAAAAAAATCCAGTTCTAAAACATTAATTTTAGATTATTTACTTAGTATTAACAATGTCTGTTTGCACAGTCATTTCAGCTAACTGGCTCAGTTACTTCACTTATTGTGGTATTTTATGTGTAATTTGATGTCCTTTCAAGTCATTATTCATATTAAATAACGACATAAAGATGATTTTTATATGTATTGAAAATTTTGTACAGACTGTGATGGATTGCATAGTAAAACCACCTCAGCCAGGAGAACCATCCTACGAAACACATGCTGCAGAAAGGAAGTGTATTCTAGAATCACTTGCTAAGAGGGCCAAGATGGTTGAAGAAACATTCAACAGTGTAAAAGGGATGTCCTGCAACACTGTGCAGGGTGCCATGTATGCATTCCCACAGGTACTAATTAAACATGATTCTAATATAGTCACTAGGCATTCTGTTACCATGCATTCAATAATTATAGCAAGATTTCTATGTTGTTTATTAGATATTACATATTTGATCTTCCAATCTTCCTTGATCATTCTTTAATCTCCTGCTAACGTGTACATGTGACCAAACCTCTCCAAAATAATTCAAAGAATGTAAGGAAGAATCTGCTTTTATTTAAAATGTGATACAGCAAATCCAGCCAAAACCATTAAAAAGAGCAATCAGTTTTTGTATGGCATGATGCCAATCATTTGTTGTATGTCTAAAATGTCCCCATTCAGAGCTAACCTATCCTCTCCTGTTGGTGTTTTTTTTAGTCATCACATGCATGATGAAGGCATGGGAAATAACTAGTGGTAGGGAAGAAACAAAATTTCACTACAAATGACACACGCAGACATTATAGAGTAGTTAATTTGTGCTGTAGTATACCTCAATTGTGGCATACTGGAGTAGCTGCAAGATTCATTATCAGATACATTCACTTCTGTGCTGATGTCAAATGCTACATTGTGGAGCAAGTGATGGCTGGAAGGGTTGTGCACACACGACTTCTCGTGTCTTCACTACGCACTTCAGTTGTCTTCCACCCTTAAGTGTCGAGCTGAACCCAGCAAACTGAGTCATTGGACACTGCTTTCTGACGTGTGTGCTCAGTGTGTTACATAGTGATCACTTGAAAGTAACATGATACTTTAAAAAGAAACCTAAAATTGGCACACTGCACATTGAATAAGAAGTGGACAGTGACTAAATAATTTACTGTGGACAAACCAGATGTCAAGAAATAGATCGAAAATTCTGTAATGAAACAGTAACCTCTTCACACTCATGTATTCTAATGTGTTTGAGATGGTGTATGCCAGCTGAATACATTGTTATGCTTATCTGTTGAATTACAAAACACGAGTTTCATTACTGTGAGCATTTAGGCTTTCCTTTGACAATAACAAACGGGTCTCATGTCTCCACACATCTTGTGCAAATATGCTAGTATAGGCAGTGTACTCTAAGCAGCTATTATGCCTCACATCTACACCATTAAAAGTAATAATAATAGTAATGCAAGTAAATGCTCAACTATGAACAGAATAGATGTTCTTGAAATATGGATTATTAGAAAAATAATGGGTGTGATACAAACTGCATATGGAAAATGAGAAGCAACAAGCAGATTTATGAAAATATAGAGAAACTATCAGAAGTAATGGGAAAGCAAAGGTTAATCTTCTTTGGGCATCTCCACTGAAAGAGTGAAAACAGGCTGACTAAGCAAATTTTACTTTATTTCTGGAAAAATAAACAAACAATAGCATGGCTCACAGAAGTAAGAAATGAAGTAGAATGAAACATCAAAGAAGCAGAAATAGCAGACAGAATCACTTCTAAGAGCAAAATACTAAATTTAGAAAGCTTCAAAGGCAGGTAAACTAAGAAAACAGGAACAACACGGACAACAAAATGGGGAGAAGATATGGGAGTACTGGAAGACTAGGAAACAAGAAAGAAAGAAGAGAATCTGAAGCTGTTTCATGATCCTAGTTGCTCAATTTGAAACTTAAAAATAATAGTAATAATAAATTGTAGTATCACAGCCCGCTACTACATGTTGTAAAGCTCAGCTAGGTTGTTTAATCATCTCAGGAATGCAACCGAAGTGCCATTGTGTGTCCAGGTCAGGCACGCCAGACTGTACTCTCTCGCTCAGTTCTAATAGCTCGCGAGCACAGTGCAGTCGCCACAAAGAATTCGTTGCTTTGCAAAATAGTTAGTGGGTATAGCCATCACATCTGCTGATGCATAGTCTTCTCCTGTTCCTGTAAAAAATTACAGTTAACAAGTGACAGTTCAGACTCCAACCTAAATAGTACCAGACCTTGTCCTGTTAGGTAAATTCTAAGACGTCATGCCTCCACAGACTACTTCAAGAAGACACCTATTAATACATTCACGACTGGCTTTAGTCACCCTGGATGGGCAACCGGACTGCTGTTTTTAACAAGTTTTTCTAAAATTACAGCATTCTAACCACAAATGCCATAATCGAGTTTGCTGTCTCGTTTGAAACAATGAAACCTTTTTTTATGTATTCCAAAAAATTATTTTGATCATGAATAAGATGTGTAGATTTCAAGAATAGAAACAGATTAGTTTTTTAACAGTCGTATAACTGTTACTTGTTGATAGTGTAATTTGATTTTGCTAATAATGCTGCATTATGTTACTATGTGCTTCAGGGATTTAGGAGGAAACAAATTAACTGTTGTTTTTCTTAGTAGGTGTGACAAACTCTGTTTACTTTTTCATGATCAGTTAAACTTTCCTTACAGCTAAAACTTCCAGAAAAAGCTATAGAGGCAGCCAAAAAGAAGAACTTACCACCGGATGCGTTCTACGCGTTTGAATTGTTGGAAAATACAGGCATCTGTATTGTTCCTGGTTCTGGCTTTGGACAAAGACCAGGGACCTATCATTTTAGGTAAGGCAAAAATAAATAAATAAATCGTCTCTTAAGAAAAAATTAACTTTCTGAAGCAGATCATTAAATATACTCTGAACTACCAGAACTGAAAATAAACAGTTACTCCATTACTGCCTGTGTAAAATGAACATTCGACAAATACAACAAACTGTTTTTAACAGAACCATGGTTTAACTGTTGACTAAGTGATTAATATGTTGTATTTCTGTGTATCAATTGGTGCAGTAATATTTTGAGGAGGCTAGGTTGCTACTTACCACAGGGATGTTCTAATGAGCTGCAGAAAGGCATATATGATAGATAAAACTTTCTACAAAGCATTTACCCGCTACAGCCTTCATCTACAAAGCATTCACCCGTTACGGCCTTCATCAGTAGAAGAAACAAAGACAAACGTGACCACTATCTCAAACCACTGGACTGTGGGACTCAGGATGACAGAGGTGAAAGCAGCCTATGGTGAGGTTGACGAGGCAACATGTAAAGGGAAGTAGGTAGGGACGGGGTGTAAGCACAGTTGGGGTGGGGGAATATGCCAGTGCTGTCTGACAGACAAGGAGAAAAGGAAGGGGGGAGAGTGGAGTGTGGCAGAATGGAAGACGTACGTGAGGTTAGAGTGTGGGCAGGGAAAGAAAGGGGAGTGTTTTGTGGCGGGGGGGGGGGGGGGGGACGGCGGCGCAGGAACTACCAAAGGTTCAGGCCTAGGAGATTGTCAGTGGAGGGAAAAATTGGTTTTGCTGCTCCATTCCTGGGTGCTACTTGCTCATAAGAGAGATACCTCCTTTGTAGGTGGATGGTGGGTGTGAGGGAGGTTGTGATTGACTGGGCTGACAGGATACGTGAGATCTGTTTCTGAAAAAGTTTGGGAGCAGTGAGGCCTAGGGCATGTTTTCAGAGGAACTGCTAGTCACTGCAGATCTGACAACCACAGGTTGCTAGGCTTTATGGAAGGGACTTTCTGGGTGGCAGCTGTTGAAATGAAGCTATTTATGGTTGGTAGGTGTTATGTAGATGGAAGAACTGATGACGTCATCCGCGATGGGAAGATCAACATTGAGGAAGGCAGGGGTGATTGTCTTCTGGGTCTATCCCGGAAATCTGGGATTTTTTAATTATTTACCCAGATAGTTCCGGGTTTGCGCACAGGTGCTTAGCCGCGTAAAAATTTTTACTATAATAACAGTATTTTTCAATACACGACACAATTTTTTCTCTCCATTTATAGCAGCAGCGTACGATCTATAATGTATTCATCCGCCGCTCGGCTTGACCTATGTGGGCGACAAAAGAGAGCCACAGCTACAAGCGACAAATCACAACTGCTGTGAATCTGTCTTTTTTTGGGCAACATCTTTAGCGCTACGCGTTAGACGCGACAACGAGCGATGTTTGAATTTCAAACCTGCTTGTATCTTGTCGCAGGTGCTCAGTGACGAAGAAGCGTCTGCTATAGATGGCTAAATGCATGATCTCGCAGGATTTTTTTTGGCTTGTTTACTTTAAATCAGTGCAAAATGCATTCGGTGTTGGGTTTAATAAAATAAATGTTATAACGAGACGTGTGAGCTTACAAGATTACCCATCCAGCTCACTACAAGTCACGATAATTATTTAAAGCTGAAATTAAGTTTTGGCCTATACATATTATTAGGCAATTCACGTTAACCTAAAAAATACTTTCATAATTATACATGGTATGATCATTCAACAACATCAAAAAATTAAATATATAAACATATTTTAACGCAGTGATCATTGTAAAAATCAAAATATCTGATCTTCAAGGAAACGGAACTTCAGTAGTATATTTCCGAAAGGTGATGTAAAAACTGGGAACTACTTTCCGTA